>LUCM01003039.1:143614-295630 GCA_008360955.1 Fasciolopsis buskii | reverse complement strand
AGGTCGAATATTCGGCGTTCTGAAGAGAGGGAAAAAAAAAGCTGCCGGTCCCGACGAACTTCCTGTTCCCAGTATTCTCTTTGTCTGGTAGTATGGATGTGTGGGTTTGTTGGTAGGGATTGGAGAAGTGATGGCTGATGAAAATCACTTAAACCCCTTGCTTTCATGATAGTTGGAACGAGTGAGGAGCGTTCCGCTATCGTGGGTGAGTCACTGATTGTTTTGCCCATCGTTCAAAAAGGGTACACGGAAGTGACTGCAGCAATCATCGTGGGATAGTTTTTAATTCGATAGTTTACTCAGTGTTAGCTTCATTATAACGCTGCTTCGTTTGACACTGATTCGCGCAGTGTAATATCAAGAACAACAGGCCAGTTTCGGCCAGGTCGAGGTGCATCGACCATATTCACTCTTCGACAGATACTCTGAACGCGCCACACGCGACCGCCCCCTATGATCGTAGTCTTCCTCGACTTGAAAAGGGGTGCTTTCGAACTCCGTGGATCGAACCAGCCACTTACTAGTGCTTACTCCACCGGAAGGGGTATGCCAACGAAGTTTGTGAAGCTGTTGCGAGCATTGTACTCGCGTAACCTATTGGTTGCGTTTTAGATATACGTGAAGCTTTGTTCACGTTTCATTCGGAACGACTAGTTGGCGTCATAAAGGTGTCCCAATCTCTCCATTTCTTGTTCAACTTAGTCATGGTACGAGGTGATGGGGAAGATGCTTGGGAGGAGGTCTCCGGATGTAGAGTCGAAAACTGGGAAGTGGAAGGAAAGGCTATGGGGACCTAGATTAGCGGCAGATGACGTTCTGTGCCATTGTTCGAGTCTGCGGACCATGTGCACAACGGGCACTAGATAGACTTGTCGAAAAATCGGTTTGCTCGGTTCGGCATTGTTGCTTTGCACCTTCAAAATTTGCAAAGTACTGTTTACAGGACTGGAAGACAGCAGCGCCCGCGAAACTTGATACTGGATGGGAGAGAACTAACGACTGTGGGACCGTTTCACCAACCTTGGTTAGTTTGCGGGTCCAACGATCGGTAGCTCGAAGTGGAAGTAAATAACACGTAATACCAAGCCGGGCGCAGCTTACGTGGACTTAATTCACTTGTTGACGTCGGCCTGATATTCACCGGAAGTTGAAAGGTAGTGTGTTTTACTGTGCCCAATGCATTCGATTCTGTGTTATTGATGTTGTGAAACATTGGGTTATTCATATCGGGAGATGTTCCTCGCTTGGGGTGTTCGACTTATTGATGTTTCTGCCTACTTGTGGCCTAGGATTGGATGGAAGTGACCGGTGAATAATATCGAGGTTAGGGGAATCTGGTATTTGGGTGCCACCACTTTCTGAGAACAGCTTGTTGTCAGCGTATGAAAACTTACTAGGACTTAGACTACGCTGGTTGGGTCACGTGTTGCGTATGACGAACACTCGTCTACCACATCGTGCCCTATTTTGTGTTCCTCCTAAGGAATGGAAGAAGCTATGAGGTAGCCAACCGATGATGTGGCAACATGGGATGAGAAAATGTACATTGAACTTAGGTAACGTAGATGTCTCACGTCTTCGTGGTTGATTTTCGAAA
Organism: Fasciolopsis buskii; assembly: GCA_008360955.1. Lineage (NCBI taxonomy): Eukaryota > Metazoa > Platyhelminthes > Trematoda > Plagiorchiida > Fasciolidae > Fasciolopsis > Fasciolopsis buskii. The sequence continues at coordinate 294,033 of LUCM01003039.1, read as the reverse complement.
GACCTGTGAACCTGGTTGGAGACACTGCAGGTTATGGCAATGAACCGTGAACAGTGGCGACCGTGTTGTCATTTTCTATCGAATCAGAATGATTGAAAACACGTGCGCTTGTACAGTTAGGCTGTGTTCCGTGTGTTGGCTGCAGCAGTATCTTATCTTTTCCCGCCTGTGTAGGTCCACTCCCTGTTCTCGTTGGATATTCACTCTTTATATAAACGTGTAACTCTGGGGAAAGGCAGCGATCAGTGAGGCTTGCCTTGCTGTTTAACGCTGAACCGTGATGATGAATTACGAAAAAATCGTGTACATGATTTTCAGGAAAGTGGTCTCGAGTAGCAGATAGTTGCTAAATTGTAAAGTTGACCGATGAGGGGAGAGAATTCGAACCCGCGACCATCAGTTTGAAACGCCACTGCGCTGGTCGTTTGACTACCCGAGTCCAGGTGCGGGATCGCGAGTATGGCACAAAGGTCATGGGAGGTCTAGAGGATTGTCCAGAGTACGGGAACAGTGCGTGATCAAGTGTGTTGGGAAGACCCTTTAGCGTGGGTAAAAAAGCATAACTACAACCAAATGGCTGCTCGTTTGATAAATGTCACCGTGGTGTTTGCCTCTTATTTGTGTCCGGATATTATCGTCGAGGTTCGCCAAATACGTGCACTCGCTTCAAGCCGGAAGAAGGAAGGATAACGTGCAGTGAGAGTACTGTGTATTACCTGGGCGTCAGAGAGATCTGATTTCTCGAAATGCCTCGGCAAGGTTAGTTACGATCATTCTGCTTTCATTCAAATAACTTCACTCGGTAGCATAAGCTTCAGAAGCATAAGCTGAAACAAAAGATTTCTGTGGATAAATTCACTGCATTTTTTTAGGTAATTACGAACAAGATGATGAATTTACGTTCCATCTGTCTTGTTCGATGAAATATCCCGATTCTACCGACTACGTGAACGAAGATGATGTCGAAACGGTTGTGTTCCCGAGAGATCTATTACGAATGCACGAGAGAGCGGGTTGTTTAAGCTTCCGTTGTAGGTAGGGTACGATTTGGATTTATTCTAAAGTTCAGACCCCAATCTACAGAATGGATGCGAAGCATTTTGTGTACATTCACTTAGGAATCGTTTCAATGACTTTTTAGGCAAAGAGTCACTTATAGCATCATCATGTTCGTGCAGTCTTTTCTGATACCCGCAAATCTATTTAGGCGAACGTACGTATTTCTCCGTGCTTTGTACTCGACAAGAAACTCCGGGACGAGATCAACGACGTACCAGCAAAGTTTCGGTAATTGTAAGGTTGTTTTGAAACCCGAGACTGACTGCAACTCAGCTATATGATTTAGAAATATTGTTACTGGAGTGCGTGCATAACGACAGTCAACGGCATTCTTGCATTCAAAATCCTTCTTTTTCAGCACCGTTGTTCAGCTTATTAACTTTTTATTTTACACTCGATGTTCCATTATTACCCGCCATTTTTCCTGGTTATTTGGATGATCTCAAGAGGTAGCAACCAAAAACAGAACACATTGGTGCAAGGTTAACGACTGAGAAAACTAAACTGAACGGAAGTGAACACAGCGGAAAGCAGCCCAAATCGCCAGTTTTAGTTATGACCATTACCAGTCTTGCACCAATGTGTTCCGGCTACAATTGTTCTTTCACAGTTACGTCTGCTCAGGAGCGAAGAAAACGAAGAACAACGCATAACAGCAGAACTTACGTGACAGTTATTTACATAGGGGAATATTTCGAATTCAAGTGGCTACGGCAGTACTCCATGTTACCAAATGTATCTTGCCATCTCTTGAGAGAATATCGCGGACCCCAAACCGACGTTCTAATCAGACCCACTGAGTACAATTCACAGGGCAAGGCTTCCAAACCTGTCAGCCATGTAGTGGACCAACCTTTTTCCAATCAACACCTACCTCGGAGAAAATGTTATACCCAAGAGATTAGCCCGTGGGCACGCACAACACTTGAACAAAACATGTTCAAGCTTAGTGTCTGTAGCTCCATTACCTCGGCTTACATCAAGTTCTCAATAAAACCCTTCAAACATATTCTGGCAATATCATAAAGACACCGATGCTGAAATATCGGCCGCTTTCAATCGTCTGTCTGCACTCATCTGTAAGCTCAACCCGCGATCGATGACCGAACATCATGCCAATGCCACAGTTGCCTCAAACTGGTGAGAGCCAGTCAAACCTTCTGTATACGCAGGGACATTTCACTCGCAATACGACACCACTTGGCGAGATTCAACTGCCCTAATTACAGCGAAACCATTTCACTGACCAGTTTCACCGGCAATGACAAGGTTCAGCTTCGAGTAAATCCACTCCTGCAATCGCAATTTACACTTTGAAGGTGCAAAATGGAACCATTAACAAGCGAAATATAGTTATTGTGGCTGGAGAAAAACTGTAGGTTATCGGGGTCTTCATTTATAAATACCACTTAGTAAGGATATTCTACATCAAGCGATTTATTATTTGGACAAATACCAGTGACATTGTTCTTACATGACCACCAGTGACAAAGTTGCTTTAGATCGGTCAAGCTCTTGGTTCACGCCGGCCCTTAGAGACCTGCCCCGTTTCCCAAAGGCTTTTGTGACTCTGAGTAGTAAAATTCGCCATTATCTTTGCCAAAGGAAAGAGACAGTCCGCCCGATCCAACGGCCCTAGGCCTTTCAAAAAAACTCTTACAGCGTCTATTTCTAATAAAGGACAGGCATCTACCTGCAACGTATCTCGCCTAGATGTCATCAGAAAGTTCGCTATGAAACTCGGTCAGTTGCGAGACCTCTATCTACCACTCCAGAAGACTTCTGTAGGAGTGAATTAATGAAATGCCGAAATCCTTAGTTGCTTTAGCATCTTACGGCCCTCTTGAATCAGTCAGTGGGTAGAAATAAGAGCTATTGCTAACGATGATAGACCTCTCTGGTTCCTTTTTTTCTTTTCTTTTATCATTTATCTTTTACTTCCTTCATTAATCAAATAATGCGCATCATTTTTTTCAGGAAGGGAGCCGCGGCTAATAGAGGGCTGCCATGTGGAGAAGTTGACCGGCGGTGGGAGGATTCGAACCTGTGACCTTCGTGTCCAAATCATCATCATCATCATCATCATCATCATCATCATCATCATCATCATCATCATCATCATCATCATCATCATCATCATTATCATCATCATCATCATCATCATCATCGTCATCATCATCATCATCATCATCATCATCATCGTCATCATCATCATCATCATCATCATCATCATCATCATCATCATCATCATCATCATCATCATCATCATCATCACCATCATCATCATCCAAATCATCATCATCCAAATCATCATCATCATCATCATCATCAGCGTTCAGCGTTAAGCAGCAAGGCAAGCCTCACTGACCGCTGCCTTTTCCCCAAAGTTATATGTTTCTATAAAGAGAGTGAATATCCAAGGGGAAGAGGAGGTGGACCTACGAAGGTGGGAGAAGATATGATGGCGCGTCCAAAGGCCACAACCTTATCCGCTTGGCCACCGCCAGTCATTTCTCAGGCTCCTGGTCAATTAACATTTCATGTATTGGGGGATTCAGATGGACGGATTTGCAGGCCTGGCCTATGTATGTGAGCATGCAAGTAAGTAGGTAAGCAAGCGAACAGATATCTTAATGCTGACTAACAGTCGTTCATCCATACAACTGAAAATTACGACAAGTATTCTAAAAAGAAACGAACTTATAATGCGGTTTCACGCTTCTTTCAGATCACAGAATAAACATGAAAATACAGGGTCGGAATGGTGTACCTGGTGCTCGGCTTAGGCATCGGTGTAGGTGAAGTTAACGCCAACATTTCTTGGATGGCCAAACGTAATTTGAGCCGATGAAGTGGATTGCTAATTCCGATCTCACGTTGTATTTCCTGTTCCGATAAAGAAGCCATAATCGCACCGGATTTCACATTAGCTCGACAGGCAGCCACGTACCAAGCAGGCATACCGACCCAAAGCTGGTTCGGACATGATAGCAGGAAGCGGTTTGAAGTGGGTCGATTGACCGGCGAACAAAAAACGACCAAAGTGAAGATGCGATTAACGTGACAGGAAAAAGAATCGTGATGCGAACATCATTAACGGATAACAAAACATTGATTCATGCTCTTCATAGATTCACCAAAAAGGCAAACAATAGTTGAAGCAATCAAACGGACAACCATTACTATCCTATCTGAAACGGGAGACCGATGTTTGAGGTCGAAAAGAATAGAGATGATAATCTATTTTTATTTCGATACTATTCATAGCGAGTTCGACAAAGAACATGTTCTAATGGGATCGAAAACTAGACAGTCAAAGGTAAGACAAATGTGCAATGTTGTGCGTGGTTGTATCGACTGGCTTTTTCGTCAAGATAGACAAGGACGATTCAGATAACTAATTCAGATGGTCATCTCATGAGATTTTCCGATACGCTTGAAACATGTGTAAAGTGAATCGGCTAAGCCACTACGGTCCACCGCTACGGTCTGTCCCACACGGGCGGGTGAGGGGACAGGCAACCAGAAACCTGATAATTAGGATGAAACAGAACCACATAGGGTCTTTTATCTTCTACCTTTTTACTCCCTTTATTAATAAAACAACATGTACATCAATTTTTAGGAAGGGGGCCGCGGCCAGCAAAGGGCTGCCGAGTGAGGAAGTTGACTGGTAGTGGGAGGATCCGAACTCGCGGCCCTCACGTCCAAACGCCACGACCTTATCCGTTTGGCCACCGCCGGTCTCAATAGATCAGGGAAGCTAGGCAGCAACGAATCGTCGTCTACAACCAAAGTGACCTTTGGCTCCGGGATTCGAACAATCGACGATTTTGAGAGAACCGACACCTGCTCCACCTTAACGAAGTTGTTAGAAAGTAAAGAAACTCGAAATCAACAGACATCATCTAGGAAAACCCCAATTGGGGTTCCAGATTGTGGCAAGTAGGATTTGTCCACCGGACTGCGTGAGCAGAACCGAGTAGTGGTTGTAGTCAGCTGCGCAGTTTTCTCCTGAACCATTTAATCGTACACACACGACTGTCAGTTATGCCGCCTATTTTTTTGTTTATCCGTGATTGATGCCTCAAGTAATTACAATTATGACTCGAAGATTCTGCAAGATAACATCTAAACACATATAGCGGCAAAATGCAAGATTATCAATCATCAGGAGTGGACTGGATTGAGCTGAATAGACTTTATAGTCTCGTTGATCGATTCTGAAATATTTTTGTTTTCCTGTAATTGCAAACCACAATGCGAAAACGGCTAGTCTGCATTATTCTAGAGTAATTAAACTATATGGGATATTCATATTACACAGAGTGAAAATAGGGGATTGTTTTTGAAACACAGCTTCAAGGGACAATGAAAACACAAAACGTGCCTAACTTAGTCAATTCGTTGACTTTGGCGCATTGGTTCATCGAATTCGTGAACTCACTCTTTGTCAACCAAGTCTGGATGAAAATCGGGGGATTCTGAATTTTCGCTAACCGATTACGATAAAATGCGAGAAGCTACCTCACTGGGCTCATTTCGACAGGCAGTAAAGCGCAAAAGGAAATTTTTTACACATCCATACCTGTTTGATTGATGAGCTTGCACACCCCAACAACCGTTTAACAGCGAAATTTTGTCAAATTTGCTAAAAGTCATTGGAGTCTCCTATTGCTGTTAGCATTTCAGAATCATTTTCGAATCCAAAACCAGGGCCTGCGACCGCATTCTTTTGGCGTTCTCACACAGGAAATAATCTATTAAGGGCGACCCGGCTTGCATCCGATCAATAATGAACCTCGGAATCTGACCAAACGTATCGTTACTGGATCACCTAGTTTCAGAAATTCGCTTAGATTAGAGTGTAATGGCAATTAGTCATACGAGTGAAGACGGGAAACGGCTAGATTCTTAAATACCTAAATAATATGGATGATCATTGTGAGTCAGTTCTGAATAACTAATAGAAGATCTGTAATCTGGATAAACTTGGCATTTATTGGAAGTTTAATGGTTTAACTCTATCTGACATTGTTGACCGCTACTCGTGTTTCAAATTGGGAAGACATGATTACTAAATGGTTCAGTAACCCAGGTAGATAACCAGCTCAAATTCATTATGAGCCCTTCCACGGACTTCCGGTCCCTCGTAGTTGACCACGTTCTAGTAATCAGGACCCTCAAAGATGGATAAATGAACACCTAGAATTAACGGATTGTAATTTGGATGAGTAACCAACAGTTAATTACCGGTACAATCGAATCCTTGCATGGTTTGGCAGTTTAGCTGGTGGTTAACGCAATTTGTTTTAAAAAAATGTCCAGTTTTCATAATGCTGAGGGAGTGAGATTGACCGGCTCCACACTGGTGTAAAGTGAGCCTTGGGACACACCAACCGCCAATTAGACGAAGATAAGTTAGGGTGAAGAGCAAACAAGTTATGACTGTCAGATATAATAAGAGCAATTGTGCAATGTAATTAACCAGAAATGGTCAAATGGGCCAGCGTCCGTCATCCCAAATTCGTCAGTATTTCCTATCCCAGGTTCAACAATCACTTTGGTGGTAAACGACAAATCCGCGTTGCTCAGCTTGTTACCATGCCTGACCTACAGACATCATATGTGGCTCTATGCCACTCAAAGTTTCAGCGATGAGTGAGCCGTGACAATAATGGGACATGACCAATCCACTACACTCATACATAAATAATAGTGTTAGAAAATCCGTCCATTTTTAACAGATCAAATTAATAGATTTTTGGATCAGCAAATGCCGGGAAAAATAGACAAAATTCACATGGGAGACATGATCGAGTCTTTCTCGATCGATATCTTATGTAAGTGTAGCTATGGTATCCACAAACTGGCAGACGACGACGTATACCGCCAACCGCACAGACAACTTGGTGCCTTGTAATTTGGTGTTAGCCATGCAGATTTATAACAGACTTAATTATTCCCGCAACGGTCTAGTAGATAATCTTTTCCGGCAGGTCATAACAAGATGCCGACTGTGACAGTTTGTTTCCATGATGTAATTGATCATTGTGTTCGTTTCAGGGTAAATTAAAATTCATAGTTTTGGTGGGTTACTTGAAGGTCCGGAAAAAATAAACAACTGTTAGTCCAACTTCCAGTTTGCAAATTTGTAACACTGCAACCATTCACGAAGAAACTCATTTTGCAAGTTTTATTAATTGTTCCTGTTTATGTGTTATTTCATGTAGAACGTGGAAGGAACACATTCGTTACAATGTGTACGTTTGTAGTGTGTATCCTGTAGACAGCTATATGAATTTAGTTGTGCAAATGTTTATGCTGACTAATACGCCTAATAAGCTTCGGCTCACGTTTTGTCTTCTGCTTGTGCACCTTTCAGGTCGGTCAGGCAACCACTTAGATCGCCTTCCTTCGTGCATTCTACGGGTTTGTATGCGGTGCATTTTTATTCATGATTTCCGGTCTTATCCACACAATATCAGATTTATGTTCTACTATTAGGAAGTATTTGAATCCGGTATCATGAAATACTCAAAAAATGTGCCAGCAGAAATAAATCAGGGACGACATATGAAAGTTGAATCGAAGAGGTCAGGACAAGCACGCTGACAGTGGGCCATTTGCAATCTCTCGCTTCAAAATCCCGAAAATGAAGGATGAGTTCAGACCCAAGAACACCAGTGAATCGAGCATAGAGCTTCATCATTTAACGTCCCCAATCATGTCATGAGAGAACTTTTGGGGGGCCCGAGGTGAACATCTGAGTCGTACCAGTAAACGTTAATATTTTCGTACGTTCGTGCCGTGTCCTGGGCTGAAAACGTTGTTTGCCTCAGTACATACAGCATACACACTGATTGTGACGAATTGTTTGTGAATTGAATAGTCGTTCCAAAATGCTCGCACACGAGCCAATAAAAAACCGGATGAGAGTGAAGAAGTGACCGAGTGAAGAACGCGCTACAAGCGGAAAAGTTCGAGACCACTGACTGAAAGTGTAGGGTCATTTAATTTATCAAGAATTTTTATGAATGATAATTCTGAAAATAGTCTCTGACTAATGAAAAAACTTGGGGCACTCGAGCTACAAAACTACAATTGGTCGACATGTATACAATCTCACGTATTCAAACATACCTCGAGCCAGGCAACGACAGTTGGACCGTTCCACTGGGCGAATGGCAGTCTAGCCATCATAGCTCCTTCCAATAGCTCTTCCTTTTTCCACCTTCGCCTTTCTTCGGGAATGGGTGTAGAAATATTTGATCCGGGGGTACCTCCCATATTTGGCCCACCAGCACTGTCCATTGGAGGAGTAGGGCTAGTTAGACCGGACTGGGTGGAATTCATACAGCTATCCAAAGGAGCCACTGAAACACCGGTGCCAGAAGACACTGACGGATACGGAGAAATGGAACCGCCTTGTTGACTGGATGCACTACTTCCGCTCTCATCTGAAAGTGTTCCCACGTGGGACAGAGGTAAACACTTGGCAATTGAGAAAGTACACCGAAGCGCGTAGCATCGACTTGTCGCTCCACATTCAGTAAGCTAACGTATATCTGTTTGCAACATTACCAAACACAAATGAAAGTATTATCTTCAAATGAAAATGATTTTATTGCCATCGGTTTTCACCGGGGGTTTCCTTTTCCGGATAGAAAAATTCGCTGGTTTCATTTTATATTTTGCACCTCCGAATAAGAGATACTCACACGGTTAATGTTCGTAGAATTTTGCAATTATTCTCCGGCCATATTTGGTCAGGGTGATGATGTGACAGTTACAAGTATTTCTAGAGACGAGGTGCTCCATCTTCTCCGCACCACTAAAATTACTACAGCAGTTGGTCTTGATAGTCTGTCCTCAGCTATTTTAGAGCATGGTGCTGTGGCTCTGACCGATGCATTTACTTCTCTAATTAACTCGTTATTGATCTCTTCTTCCATTCCTGATTGTTGGAGACCCGTCTGTCCCAATTGATCACACTGACAATGGCGCTTACCTCACTCAAGTTTGTTTGGAACGCATACTGTTTCTGGCGACCATCAACTTCACAGCCCCTTTAGCATTGCACTCGGGTTCGTCACACGGCTATTAGTCACCGCTGGCGTGCATCAACCAAAAATTGCTGATCGCTCTAGTCCACAGCTATACATTTAAACCATACTTCGACCCGCGCTCGTTTTTGCATGAGCCCAATCTGCAAAGCGACCAATACAGAAAACACCCAACTCACAACTGATTCTAGATGATAATCGCGGACATCAGTTACAAACGGAGCTCTCAGTCGGATCACCGTAATAGCGAAATATCCAAGATCCGGGCGAACGCAGACCAAAGAAACAATGAACTCAGCAACTATTCCATGCGGGACACTAGGCCATGTGAACCTCAGAAAAGATGAACATCCTCGACTTCAGTTGCTCTGTTGGATGCTTACAGATGCGTCCATCGGGATGCCACAAACAAAGGCATATGTGTATCCCTGAGGGATGAACTAAACAGAAGCCTGAGATACGACGTCAACCGCGGTGGACAGACAAACGGGAAATACTGTAGTAATCAGGAGCATTTGCACCGTTTACAGACTGCTTAACAATATTAATCATCGAGACCAAATGTAAGTAAGGTGGTCAAAAAATCTGATGACCCATTGTTTCACCGTCAGCAGCATCGGCTGGAGCATCCCGCAGAACATTAAGAAGCAGTTCAGTTCACCCAACGCCATTGCATACCTTCCACTTATCCCGCAAGTGAAACAGTGCAGGTACATACCCCAGTCCTCTATCAGAAATGGGGGTCATTGGGGAAATGGCTTTTCTGAAAAGATTTTAGCCTATCGGATTAGCTGAACAGTTTCCGTCCTTCCTCAAGGACGACCGCGAAGTGTTAACGTCGCAGTCAACAAAACTGCTGAGGTCAATCTGGGAGAGACAACAGATTCCAAAAAACCGGTGTGAATCGGTGATTATAACAATTAACAAAAAAGATGACAAGTCTGCATGTGAAAACCACAGAGGAATTAGTACGGTAGGAATAGCACCGAAACTGCTGGTGGGCATTATCTTCTGCCGATTTTCCAGGGCTCGTGAAAGGTGCCTGCGAGAGAGCCAAAACCGACTTCGGATTCGACCAGGGTTACAGTAACTAAACTTTCACTCCGCAACAAATTCCGAAACGCATGCACGCTCCATAGGCTCACGTTCTCCGACTCCCTGGGCCTGAAAGTGACGTTCAACTTAATCGATCGTGCAATTCTGTAGCGATACCTCTTACTGAACGGTATGCCAGAGAGGTTCATTTCACTTCTACGATCTCTGTATATGATTTGCCGAAGCTCGGAGTTCGTGCTTGCGGCGTTCTATCACCCGAGTTCACCACGAGAAGTGGTTTTCCTTATGGCTGGATCTTTTCATCTTCTCTTTTTAACTGTGTCATTGAGAGGGTTATTGAAATGGCACCATCCGCATCTGTGAAATGGCAGTGATATTTGCTCATACTGGCAATTGTTTGCAGACAACGATGTGCTACCCAATATGGACTCCAGTAAGTTTTAGATTATTCTCGATTGTCTGAATGACATCGTGGCTGTTTGGGAGGCGCTTTGCACCTTCAAAGTTTAAAATACCGTTGAGGAACTGGAGTGGCTCGAAGCCAAATCTTGTCCTTGATGGAGTAAAACTGAGTGAATTACATGGATTAGTTACTTGAGTAGTTGCGTATTAGATGAACTGTTCAGTCGCACCAAGTCTGATTGACATTCACCGATATGAGGCATCTATGGCGTCGGCGTGACATGCGGTTACCGCTCAAACGACGACGCTGGTGTACGATTCAGAAACATGATTGCTGAGGACAGATATACAAAGACGTTCGATGTGTTGAACACCACTGTCTTCGTATTATTGGTGAAATGTAACAGGAAAATTTAGCCAGTAACTAAGACGTTAGGCACAAGGTACTGGGTCCCGAGGCTCATTTTTGGAAGATGCATATTGTGAATAGATTAAACCACGTATAAGAGTATTTACCCACAGAATGGCTTCCTAGCCGTCCTCCGACGCAGAAAATGGTTGGAGGATGGGCCGAGGTGACCGGTCGATAACATTGGGAAAAAATTATGAGAACTTTAACCAGTGGACTGGCTGGTGTAAGTGCAATTGGGCTGCCGGGTTTTGGTCCATGAGATCTCCCCAAGCGATGGCTGGAGACAATAGGTAGCGTGACTCAATGCCACAATCGGTGGCCTTGTTGCATTCAAAATCTTTCCTCTTATAAATAGTTCTTCAACTTATTTCTTAATTGATCATTCACTATTTTTCGTCCATTTCTCTTTCCGGTGGATGGTGCTGTGAGGTAGCTCAGCGAGCTGTTATAAAGTTGACGGTGATAAAAGCTGGACTAAGCTGAGAAGCCATCAGATTCAAATAATACAAGTCATAACAACAAATGTGAATATATTCTCCTAATATATCCTCGGAACTGGATCACCGAACGTTCGCAATCTCAAAATGGAGACAATAGCACGTGGCTCAACGAGTCAAACTTATAAAAGTAAATGGCAATCTCATAGGAACAAACGTCATATCCGCAGAGATCAGACAGGGAAACAAACACCTGGTTTTAGGTTCAAGTCTTTAATAAAGTCCAAGATCGCAAACTAACCACACACGCGCACGCACGCACGCAAACACATACACAATGACGACAGGAAGTCGACTGGTGCTATAACTTTTGGAATCTAGATGTGAAGCCCAGCCACAACCTTATGGAAAGTTAAACTTGATGCCGAAAAAATCGTAGAACACTTAGTTTTAATAGAACGAGACCGAGACGACTAACTTACACCGACGGTTTACGAAAACCACTCTTCAGTGTCCAAAGGTGCAGAATATACATGTAAACTGTGCAAAAGAGGCTGGATTTCGGGCAACTCGTTGTGCATCATCAAAATCGAATACTTTGAGAACGGCGGCCGAGAATCCAGAATGGCCGATTAGTTTTTGATAATAACTCTCATGGTGTAGAGACTAGACTAACTCGGTTCCCTGGAGCAACTTTCCATGTAGTCGCTGTCAGTTTCGGCTTGTAGTAAAATGGAAGGTGGGGTTTTATAATGTATAAAAACGGAAAGATGAAGTCCAACTACGATGTGCCTTGATAAACCTATCTCGGAAAAAGTGAAAGTCACGGTTGCTAACTTTCTTGGAACCGCTATGGTACCGGCTGTTAGGTTCTCATCCAATTATCACAGAAATTAAATATTCTCGAGTGGTTCCTAGACAACTGAAATTGAATTAGGCAAGTTACAAGTTTGTGTGAAGAAGATCAACTGGTTGTAAATTGTAGTGTAAATAGCCAGAAAAAAACTTACCGGCAGCGTACTGCACCCCCATTTGGGCGTTTGCGCGTTGACCCAAATGCTGGAACTGCTGTTGTTGCTGTTGCATCAGGCGCTGTTGATGTTGTTGCTGTTGGAATAATTGTTGCTGTGTTAGAGGTGAATAGCGTTGTGCACTGGTCACTTGTAACTGTTGTGGTCGAACCACATGTGGTGGTAAGCTGACTCCCGGTCCAAGTGGGTGTCGTAATGAATTCACAGGGGCACCGACACGCGATGGTGATCCATAAGCACCCGTGCCTAGAGGCCGTGTTTGGTAGGGATTTGGATTCAAACTGGGAGAATAGGAAGCGGCCGGTGCTACGGGCAAATCCCCACCAGTGTTGGATTGATTTCTCTTGAAAAACCGACCTAGTGTGCCGGAAAGCATACGTGATTTCTTTTTACTCGGTGTCGGCGATGGAGCCGGGGAAACGAGGAACTGCGCCCGGTTAAATCCGGATAGTTGCCCGGGCATGGCAGACGCGTCAGATGAGTAGTACGTCCCGGTTGGGGTCATCGGACGAAACTGAGGGTGACGCATTCCGTAAGGTGGACCTAGTCCAGCGGAAACACGAGTCTGAGATGCCTGAAACTGATGATACTGTTGCTGCTGTTGCTCAAAATCACGTTGGGCTTGGGAATGCTGAGCCAACATGTGCTGCTGTTGTAGATAGTTTTGTTGTGATACCAATTGAGCATGGCTTACATTTGGTTGACCCATTAGGGCTGGATCGGAAGCCGATGATGAAGCTTCTTCGCCCGGGCTATCGGCAGAGATACCTGATAAAGAGCTGTATTCAACGACGATTGATCACCGATGAACAAAAGATGTCGGAATAGAAAAAAATAGAGAGGAGAAAAGAAAAATTCGTATCAAACTGTTGGTATAATTCAAATACAGGAGTTGGGCGTCATACGTCTTAGCGAATCATGCACTGAAAAGTGGACAATTCAGAACACCGAAAGCTGGATTTATACGGAACAACAAATGGTCAAGATTACACCATTTGCTGATTGTCGTTACGGTAAGAACTACCCAATTCGATTGAGTTTATCTTGCAAACTAGTAAGCTGATCCGTTCGTTAATGACCGAATCGCGTGCGCATACAATCAGAACCCGGGAAGATTCCATGCGGTTTAGTAAACAAGCAGACATTCACCAAGCCCATGCGCTTGATCTGCTCGATTGTGCTTAGTCTACCTGGATGATGGGACATGATCTTGCAAAGTGGGATTCGAGTACGGACGACTGACGTTCGTTCGACTGTGATCACCTGATGCCCCCACCATAGTGTTGTTGGTAGTGGTGACGGTTGAGTTCGGTAAAACTTCAATTTGTTTCTCGTCAAATCGTGCGTTGGACATACTTCGTCCACGTCGCAGGTTGGGTTGTTGAACTTGCGTCAAACCGGGGTCGGGCTCATCCAAGGATGAGTTTAGACAGGTAGGAAGCTCTTGCTGACAGCCAGGAAGCACAAGTGATTTGGCCACCGCGGCCACAGACACTTTGGCTCCGGTCACATGAGTACCGCCTGTAAGTCCATTTGAGACAAGAGGACCGGTTGACGGTCTGCTACTACTGATACTACTAACACCGCTGTCCAGACCACTTGATGAACGGTCAGTGAATTGATGGGGAGACAGGAAAAGAGAAAGAGGGGACAGGTTGAAGTGTGTACGGTAAACCAGTAGTTGTTTGAAAGACTTGTTGTAAACGTGTACACAAAACAGTGATGTGTGAGGAAAATCAGACTATGGAAAACAAAATGTACAGTTATGGGACAGTTGCGAATAAAAATTTTAAAGAACGGAATGTTGAAAAAAAAGATGCCAAGCATACAAAGAAACAAAGCATGCGGGAGAAATGGACGAAACACGTGGAAGAATACCACTTGTCATGACGAGTAAGAATTAATGTTTAATCCAAACAAAAAAAACTATGCACTATGTTAAGCCCGGTTCTTTGCAAACATTAGCATACTATTGAAGCGCTTCGATTTTTGTCGCTACCTCGAACATGAAAACAACGAGGAAGTAATGAATAAACAAACAAGAAGAATTGAATGTGAAATCCAGGCAAATGAAAAAGAACTCGAATGGCAGAATGTCATATTGACTGATTTTTTCAAACATTGCGCAGAAAGAACTTGCGAATCTTGATTGGACTGTCTAATTCATCGCACTCGATACAGTCAAGAACCAACTACCTTCATGTACCTTCCGGCTGCCGTCTGCCGCGAAGAACAACATGGATCGAGGAAGCTTATTTGTAGGTGCGCATAACGCAGGCTCTACCCACCTTTAACTCTCTATATTGTGTGCTTACTGGGTGGGAGGCTCAGTCTAAACGCTGCGGATATACTCGACCGTTGAAGAATAGTCAGATTTCTTAGGGAAGTTGTAGATAACAAAATTCAATAGAATTCAAACTGGTTTCCCAAATCCATGACAAACTTTACTGGTATACGATCACCTAGTGAAATGGTACTACCCAATTGACAAATTTACTGCTTCAAACCATATCTTATTTAGGATGCACACTTAACGAATGACTGATGGGATCACAAAAATCAAAGTGTGCACTTGTTTGAAACCAAAACGCATGTCCTGATCTGATTTTCAGAAAATCCCATTATGTGACGGAATCTGAACATGGGCAACAGCACATGCATTATGGCTCAATCATCGCCAAAGTGTTCGCAATGATTAGAGATATCCTGTCGGTAGAACCACGTGAAACAGAGCAAAGTAACCGCTTAGTCACTATTTTCGAACTAATCAAACAGATTTTTCGGCGCACCCCATCGTCCCTTTGAAAGCGATCAACTGATTTCGGATCACTGGTGCAAGTAACGTTACCATATCTGTCTGTACCCATTTGCAATAACGAATCACACATAGTTGGCGCGAGTCCATTATATTACGTTTCACTGATCGATATTTGTCCACCCAATGGGGTCGCGCTCGTTTGAAACTAGACTTTTCGGACAGCTGTATGATTCAACTCTTGGTCGACCATGAGAAAAAGAATTTTAGAAAGCCTCACTTGAACAGCACATCCTCTTTTGAACATCCTGAATAGTTTTAAACGGACACATACAAACATAAGGTGAGAAGGAGGCATACGTTACGTTAATTCAAAAATCAGTTCCGGACGTGTGAGACGTTGGGAAATCAGTTCCAAAGAATCATTTACGGTGTGATCAAAAACACTGGAAAAGATCACAAATGCTGGAATTTAGCCATGCATAAAATCAAACAACACACTAAGATCAACCTAGATACCGCGTGGAGATTTGCACTGAGTTAACATCTTCAAAACGCCGTCAATTGATTGCAAACTGGTTAGGGGGTACATACCATATAAGGGAAACAAAAATGGAATACACGTGGTTTGTAGCATATTGCATAACCCGAAGAATACGGACAAAAGAAATCCCCATTCCAAATGTGATTAAACGGGAAAATGACAACAAAATGGATGGATCGTTGCTTGCGTTAAAAAATGAGCAATTCTGCACCGTAAAACTCGTGCAATCCTATAAACGGTGTGGTAGTCACTCGGCTATTTTACAAATCAGTGTCCACGCTTGTGTACATGTATATACAACAAATGGGATTAGCATTTTTTTCTTAGAAAAGCAAACTGCCGAGGAAATAATTCACTTTAGGACATTATCATTCAAGGCAACATTGAATATGAGAAAAACACTGAAGAACTAATTCTTTCTGGTTAGCAATATTCCCAGCAATCGATTTTCATTGGGTAGATTCAGAACCGCATCAGACTAACACAGAGTATAGCTTTAAATTAGGGTTTATTTTAAAGTCAGCTTTTGTTATTCTTTGCAGCTTGGTGCACGTGCATGCAACGTATCTGCCGGGGACTGAGTCGGAGAAACTTTCGCCCCGAGGCCTATTTTTGAACACGTTGGAGTATTCAGAAAGTCAATAGCTAGGCTTCCAGTCTCATTGAGAAAAAAGCTGGTGGATGTATGGAAGCAGATCTAGATGCCCAGACGGACGTATCATCGCACGTCTGCTGAGATTCGGGCGTGTGACTAGCTTCTGCATATTCCAGTAAGGCTACTGGACTACCACATGACAGGAATACATCCCGCCACTTCTCAAACTGGCCAGACAGGATTTATTTTAAATTCTGGTTTGAACGACGGACAAATCTCAAAAACTGTTTTTCTTCTTCAGAATTTGACAAGGAAAATGACCTGGTCAGCGAAAATGGACATAAGATTGAGTTCGTTGCGAACAACTTCGGTTCATACAACCACTAACTTTGTCCCAACATACTCTAGTGTTTGCATCTAACCCATGGCACCATTCAGTGAAAAGCAAAATGAATGGAAAATAATCAAAGATCAAATGTAGAATATATAAGTTGACGAGCTATTTAGAAGAGAAAGGATATTGAGTCATATTGCCCGTGGTCTCCAATCATCACTTGTGAATATCCCGTACTTTTGAACCCGTTAGCCCAACTGTCATACACGAGTCAGGTCACCGGCAAAAGTTTCCACATTTTTGCTATGTCATTTTAAACTAAAGAGGACCTATCCTTTAATCATTACCAGCCTACCAACCTCTGCACAATCACCGATTCACACCGGTTTTTTGGAATCTGTTGTCTCTCCCAGATTGACCTCAGCAGTTTTGTTGACTGCGACGTTAACACTTCGCGGTCGTCCTTGAGGAAGGACGGAAACTGTTCAGCTAATCCGATAGGCTAAAATCTTTTCAGAAAAGCCATTTCCCCAATGACCCCCATTTCTGATAGAGGACTGGGGTATGTACCTGCACTGTTTCACTTGCGGGATAAGTGGAAGGTATGCAATGGCGTTGGGTGAACTGAACTGCTTCTTAATGTTCTGCGGGATGCTCCAGCCGATGCTGCTGACGGTGAAACAATGGGTCATCAGATTTTTTGATCACCTAGATATCGATCAAGAACGCAGAGGCTTGAGGTCGAAATGTGCCTTATCAAGAAAAGAATACAAAAACTTAGGGAAAACCCACATTGTTGATATTCACGCTCGATAGTTTGTTATCTACTTCTCTCCTTTGTTCATTGTTCTCTCGTTTTCTCCAGCTTTGCAGCGCTTGTACATAACAAGTTTTAAATCACTGTGTAATAAGCGTATTAAGTGTACATCTCTGAATTGGGTACATACGTTCGTAGGAAGCATGTTATAAAAATATCGGGGATCTCAAAAGTCCCAGATGCCGGCAAGTGATGTACAGATCCTCTGACTCTGTAGTTGGCAAAATTACATGGATCACGAATTTTGGAAGCTAGAGGTAGAACCGAATCACCGGTACAATATTTTAACAGATACACGAAGTCGTCGGCTGAGCCGGATAGTCAAACGTAACGACTATTACGGACCATAACAAGCAGGATGCATGTTTTCGTACGCACATCTCTGTTGGTAATTTTATACCCTTGTGGACAACAGTTTCCGCATGACTGACTACAAAGGAAAATTTGTAAACTCTTATCAGTTTAGTATAAGATTCACTAAGGTTGTAAGTTGGCCGTTACTTGATCCGACTTCCGCCTGAGAACAATTAGCACTTTTGTTAAGTACTAATGTCAGAAAGTAATTACCCCGTCTGTGCAAACGTTTGCACCAAATATTACTTTAAATTGCGTTCTTCTACGGGTTTCCGTATGAGGCAACTTAACGGTCAGGGGAAAAACAGTGGGAGACGTTATGGTAAAGGAAGCCACGTAAGTCTCAGTTTTTTTTCTAGTTTTTCTTTTATCTTTAATATTTATGAAAAAATGTAGATCATGTTTCAGGAAGGGAGCCGCGGCCAACAGAGGGCTGCCAAGTGGGGAAGTTGACCGGAAGATTCGAACCTGCGACCTTCACGTGCAAAAGCCACGACCTTATTCGCTTTTTTCATGCCAGCCCGAACGTCCCGGAACTGAAGTGACTTTGCATGGGTACACCCACGGAGAAAAGGCGGGCAAATGCCGTTGGAGCAGAGCTTGTCCATAGTGGACAAAGTTGACGGATTGATGTCAAACATTAAATTTGCATGCTATTAGTAGTGGTGAGGTTAGAGTATACAACCCAATGTGCGTAAGACGGAATAGAAATAACGATATACAACCGGTAATAACAGCCCGAAATAGATTCATTTGTGAACGTTGAACAGACACAAATTCAAAGGCAGACCGAATTGGAATCCACGCGCGGAGCCTTGGCACCGCCGGTGCCCTGCCATATACAGTAACAACCCTGTCGACGGGATTCCAGTAACCGACACACGGATCACGTTGGTCACGGAGTCCAGTTACACAAGCAAAATGTTATCCACCCCAACAAACTTTCGTAAATGCGCTGTCTGGGACAGGATTTTCCGAAGAATGTGTGTCCACCGGACCCACTCACGGGGAAGATTGGTTGTATATTATAGCTTAGAAGAGTTCTCACAACTGTTGAACAGATCCCATTTTAAAAGTCACAGCCCCTGGATTGGTTGTGATGATTTTGTCTGCCTACAGATTTGAAAGGAACAGACAAAAAACTTACCCAGCAGATGGCCCGGATAAGATCGGATTGTTTGATGTCATCAGACTTTGTGGATTCATCGTATCCCCGTCGTGTGTGCCCGGTGGACCGTACGAATTCTGATTTATACCAGAGGGCATCATTCCCGTGGGGCTCATCGGGACGTTGTGCTGCAATTGCGAAACCGATCGATACGGTGGTTGGGGTTGCATTTGGTGTTGGGCTTGCGTGTGTGTATCAAGCATTCCGGACGGGTCCAAGTTAGACTGGCCCGATAAAAAAATAAACGAGACAAAAAAGGTAAGATAAGTAAATTCAATAATGAGGTTAACACGGGGCTGTGGATTGAAGTTTCATTCATCATCACAAAAACTGTCAGCGGCAACAACAGAAGCATTCTCATTCATTAAGGAACAGAAACTGCGAGACGGAAAACGCGCAAGCACACATCAAAGGGCCGTAAACACTGCACCGCGGATCACGAGCAAACGTCACGAATCTCGCAACTGTGAAACGACAAAAATGTCTCATTGTTCATCAGAATCAGAGAGAACACTTGGTGGGAGGAGAGCTGTGCACAAGATGTTTTGAGGAAGGCAAACGATGGGAAAATTCCGGGGACTAACCAAACGTGGAATAGCCTGAAATGACATATTAACGAATGAATGTTATCTATTATCAGGCGAAATTGCTCACAGTCAAAAACGAAGTCTCAAACGTTATTGTGAAAAGTCGCGCAAATGAAAATCACGGTATTGAGAAGCAAAAGTTATATTTTAAAAGCACGGGATATTCTGCCATTGTATTGACCTAGCTTTAGTCAAGGAAGAGGTTGCATTGACAAGATCTTCACAACTGCGTCGAATTCTGGAACAGGGGTATATAGGTTCCAGCAACCCAAAATAGTGTGCTTTATCGACTTCCGAGTAGCATTCGACTCCGTTGACAGACAGTCACTTTGGGACTTACTTCGAAGCGACGGGATGCCTGAAAGGTATATTAGGCTGTTAGAAGCATACTACTCGTCAACACCAACGCGTCTGCGCCTACGGCGAAGAATCATGAATCAGGTGTTCGTCAAGGTTGCTCGGTGTCGCCGATTTTATTCATCTGTGCTATAGACTGGATAATGCATCGTACCCTCAATAACTCTCGTAGAATACACTTTGGTTACGGTGGCTGGGTCACTGACGCCGAGTTTGCCGATGACACTGCTCTTATGGAAGAGGAGCCTTCAACTGTGCAGGCGGTCTTAGACCGGATTCCATGCAGAGCCATGGCTGTTGGCTTGGAGGTAAACACATCAAAAGTGAAGTTCTCCACAACTCCACGTGACCCATCACCTTGTATCCAAATGAACTAACCAACCGAACAGCCAAGGCACAGAAGGAGTTGTGCTCAATGTAGACTGCGTCGGGAGAGCTTTCCTATCACTTCACAAAGCACTGTAGTGTCGTAGCGATATAAGCCACAGTACGGAGCTGCGAATTTCTTCGTGCCGCCGTCCGTCCAGCCCTTAAGTATGAATGCGAAACCTGGGCACTAAGGCAGATGATACAAACCGAATGGAAAGTTTCGACCATTAGTGCTTCTGCTGTACGGCAAAAACTAAGTGGTATGAATGCATCCCAAACGCCGCTGTACATCAGCACTGTATGAACGTCGTTTTCGTTATTTCTGCGAATACGTTACCTGCAATGGTTTGTTCATGTTCTCCATCGACCGGAAACGGAATTATTGAAAAGAAGCCCATTATCGTCACCTTGTTCAGACTGGAAATGTCATCTTGCTGGCCAATTGAAGACGTGGGTTAGCATTATTGGGGCGGACATAGACCGTCTAGGTCTTCAGTCGGTTTTCGGGATATGCAGCTCAAGCAACAACTGGATTTAGCGGTGTGTAGACCTCGCTGCAGACTGCAACGAATGGACGGCCGCAATCGGAAACGACTTATCCTCTCGCAGGAGCTAGTCAAGTAAAAATGAAATTAAAAAGTAAGCAACTGGTCTGTGATGAAAACCCGGCATGAACTGTTCTGAATCGAGCATCGTAACGGCTAAGCTATCCAAACTTGCTTCTACTGGTTTGTTGAACTTTAGGGTTACATGAGATATAACCTGCCTTCACTGGTCTTGTACAGTTCGAAAGTCTTATGGTAGACTGCTCTTCAGGAAGCAAAGTATAACGGACGTGACGAACGATCTGGAAAACTCGGCCAATGTGCATCGACTAGCTGAGATTTGATCCTGCACGAGATTTTTGTAGAAAATGAAAATTCCATTTTCCCGGTAGCGAAAGATATAGTTGGATTTTTCACCTAAAGTGACACCACGAGCCGCGATCGAACTCTACTGACCGGCCGTATGACTCGATCATTGTGCTACCGCCGTAAACAAATCTGAACGTGAATTTCGGCCAGTGAATACAGAGCGGTGCCCAATCGCCATTTGAATGATGCAACAACAATAAAACTCTTCGTTCACTGGATTAACCTCAGGCTTACTTCGCAATATAAAAAGTAGTGCGATTGAAGGATACTTTGGTATACAATGATGCAATCATAGATGATACAAGCAACCTGTTGTTACAGGTTATGTAAAATTTATCTTATCAGTGATTTCCTGATTTCCATAAGTTTGCAGTTATCGGGGTTGGTGTTTAGGCCGCTAACTTTTCGTCTACAATCGGTCAGGTCAGCGATCAAACCTTCCGGAACATCTAACCTTTACCGATACAGATAGGTGACTGGTAAGCCGGGTACCACCGATTTGATCTCAGCTAGTGACGTCGACTTTTGGATGCGACAAATGAAGATGGATTTTCTAAAACCGAAAGTGCCTAGGTCTTTGTACCATTTTAAAATTCCACTGATCCTTCAATGTGTTACGCATCGCGGATAGATTAACCGGTTGAACAGAAACCTTTTGGTCATTGTTTCAGTTCAGTTAATTAGTTGTCGCTGGTGTTCTAGTACGTACCGGCAGCAAGATTTGCAGGGGAGAAGTGGACGAAGTTGATGGAACAGTATAACATAAAATCGACTATTAAATTTTCACGATTAGCTTGATAATTCCAATTCGAAGGGATATCTAACTGAATTACCAACAACAACAATTTATTCACTTGATTAGGCAGGAAATTTGTTAAAAATGTCATTGTAAAACCACGAAATATGCAACAAGACTGACTCAAGGGAACTACTTCTACCCGAGTTGATGTACACAAACTAGTTTATACGTGTCTACGAATACATAAAATCATCGGAGTTTACTTTCAACCATGAGACGAAAAAAGTCTTTCGTGTTTCGGTTTAGGATGTGGAAGGCTGGGATAGATTGCACTTCGAGAGGTTGCCTGTGCCAAATGCCACAGCAAAATGACCAATAAATGTAAATCAGAACTGTACCCCTCGGCTAGGAAGCCCAAACACTGTGATCAGCAGGCTATTTCACTGAGTACATAGACTGGTAAGCCATTTGCGATGCCAGTCAGTGTCTAGTTGGTCCAAGGGGAGACGCGAAATGGGTCGAAACGCTTTCCAACAGATCATCATCATAAACACCATCGTCATTTTGTAAACCTTCTGTAAATCTGTCTGATGAAACTGCGTAGTGATTGCAGGCGATTTCCACGACAGCAAAGCATAATCTGAATTGTCATTATGACCAAATTACTCCTAGATAAAAGAAACCGTGCATCCAGTAGAGACAAACACAAAAACTGTGGAAACAAATGCTAGGAATACATTCGCAGTTTTGTCATGAGAGTCGATCGCTGCGAACATTTACGATAAGGTGACGAAAGAGAACTCTATCCTGTTACTGACTTTCACTGAACAGTCGAGACCCCGTCCAGAAAGCCTATCGCCTAACGGTTCACGATTGTTCGTCCCGTGTTGGAGTTCCACTATTTACCCATCACAACCAATCATTCGTAACGAGGAGGGAACAGGTGTACACTGCCTCATTTTGGTGTTCTATGCCTATCTGATCATCATCAGTTGATAAATGAAAACAAGGTGAAAGAACAGCATTCCAATCACCTAATTCTATGGTCGTCTTAATTCGGAGCAAGTAGGAAAATTGTAGCGAATTAAATTGTTGTATCCTCCGTGTGAGCGGAACGGAGAGAGGGAACAGCTTTCGACTTGGTTTACAACCAGCACATATCCTGGCCGATTTGAGTGCTTCAAATGGCACAACCAATGAGCAACCAAGTTCAGACATAGACGCGTACACACACACACACGACGATGATGATTCACCTGGGATATAGAAGTGCTTCCGCCGAGGAGAACAAGAAATCGGTGGTCAGGTCGATCTCGTGCCCGTCGTTCGAGCATTGCTGCAAATGCAAGCATTTAGGGTCAACACATACAAACATCGAGCCCAGTGCAAAATAGAGGCAGTGCTGCAGTATCCATTTGCACATGTGTTCCATTCAGGTCACATCCCTACAGATTCCCTCCACGAACTGATTCGTAATCCACATGACGGTAAAACCTAGTCACGAGTACGCGAATAGTCACTACCTCCCGTGGGTGTTTATATTTGGCTTGAATGCATGTGCGTTTACCAGCCTATCTGTGTGATAGGGCTAGCAGAAAGTAGGAATGGAAGGAACGGTACCGGTAAGCGAACACAAGGTTAAACAAGACGGATAAAACAAGCACACTGATAATGGCAGACCGAGTGGTCGATAAATGAACAGACCGACGACTGCCTAGTCCCGACCGAACGATCCTCAATTTTGAACAAAATTCCTCTCTTCCGAGTGATACCGATGCGACTGCTTGTGCTGACCGGTCAGTTTCCAGGTTCATTTGTCTGCCACGGACGAGTTAGCGAAGTATTCGTGAATAACACCAATCGATACAACGATGGTTGAAAGTTGACATGCCAGAATGATATTTTAGGAGCAAAACAGTGTTGCATAGAAACAATGAACAGCAGTTGGTCGGACGACGGTTAAACGTTAGATGGCTTTTTCCAAGAAAAACGACAAAAATTTCGATCTTCGATTTATCCCCCAAGCTACTGTCCACTCAGACAAATTCACCATTGACACGCTTCATACTGATTCACACATGAAACGGAGAGAAAAAGCACTTAATACAAACTCCAAAGAAATGATGATACAGAAAATACTGATTCGAGGGTCCTCGAGATGTTTTTGTATTTGCATATATATATATATGTATATCATTACCAATGCTTTAGGCATACTGTAATAAAACGCGTATCCTGCGAAGTGCGAAGATGGGTTAGTAACGGTCAGTAAAGGGGGGACATGTTGCCCCGGGATATTCGTCCTAAAGTATGAAATCACACCACACGATTTTTGTGAATGACCAAGTTCTGATTCATGTGAAGATTAAACCAATAGCTTAGATACAATCACTTATACCTTATTGCGCTGTTGCTCATATTGCGTAGTGGGATATAAATCATCTATAGAATAGGTCATCCACGCGGGGTTACGTCTGTCAAAGTAAATAAACCAACAAAAAGAACGGGAAAAAGTCCGTGCATGTGGTCATTGACCTCCTTGAAATTTATTGGAAGTCGATCAGGTAATCGAAATGAAGGGAGACTGACAGCAGGAACTGTTTATTTATAATAAAAACATTCCTTTTTTGAAAAAAAGTGTGAAAACCCAATGCCATTGAAGAAAAAGACAAAGCTGAGTAATTAACTCATTTCCATGGTGTAATTAGCACTGGAAAAAATTCCTACTGCATCGTAAACAAATGAACTGGGCGGTATGTGGCAAAATATAATAGGGATGGAATATAGAACACCGTTTATGTGACCTTTTATGCACTTCTTCAATCAAACGACTTGATTCCGATGAATGTTGATTGCCACGGCATGGGTGGTATGGTTTGCGAACGAATGAACAAACAAACAACCTCGCATCGGGAGCCGAAAGACATAAATTAACGGGGTTAGAAGTGGAGTAGTTATATGTCAGGCGAAAACAAATACCATGAAAAATCAAACGAGGGTCAACGATATTTGAGAGACGGAGTGGGGTGCATGCATCATTGGATGGAGAGTAATGTACCAGTGCGAAAACTCGCTGGTACTGAAACGGAAAACATGGTAATATCAATATCATGCAGAATTCGAAGCGTTCCGTAGCACCGTCTGTCTTAGGGTCAGCCTTTGGGAACCGGGATAAACAACCGGTCAGAGGCTGTCAGACCATCATGCCCTCAGCGAGAAATCTGTTTTGCGCATTCTATGAGATAAAGACTACTAATGCCATAAGTAACCCAGAAACGAATCAGGAAATCAGCTAACTATAGTTGGACCTATTATGCAGTGGGACACCGTAGCCAAGAGAAACTGTTGTCTAATTAACAGCCAAAAAGGCAAGTGAATATAGGTACTTAAACTAGTTACGTACGGATGCAAGTAATCTGGTGTCAGGTACAAAGATTGTGAGGTAACTTGATGAACACCATGTCTCAACCTCAGGTTTGTTTGAAAAGGTGAAGGTTCATGAGCGTAACCAGAGTACGCAGTCACTCACACCGCTAGAAGCCAATTCGGTGCCGATGGCTATGAGGTGCAAACCAAGTGAAGATTTACGACTTTTTCTCCTGTAGATCTCACTCCGAACCTCAACTTCTTTATGTACTGATACACATGGAAGTGTGCAATCGATTAAAACCTCATATCCGATTGGGAAAATCATAGACAACATTTTTATCTGGATTGCCACCAGGCATGTTGCAATGCGCATTTCTCTCCCATGGCGATTTTCTTTTCCTGGTACATTAACCATCGAATAACGGTCCGCGTAAATTTCAAAGTTCAGTGCAAGCTAAAAACTCATAGAAGTACCTATTTTTAAGCTTCGGTGGACCACAGTTGGTCAAGAAAATAGGTTTGATTGTCATTTCTATGAGCATCGCAGGCTATTGCACTTCAAAATTTATCCAGTGGTGACTCATTGGCCAATAGTAAAATCATGATTCTTTTCGCTGCAATGGATCTTTCAAGTGTTACCGTTAAAATCTGTCTGACCTGGTCTCTGCCCATTGATTTCTCAACCGAGATCGCATCTCTGACTTGGGCAAAACATCTCACACTATACTGTGGATCATAGAGTCACCGAAATTATCGAACTACTTGCAGGGAAGTTGGTTAGAAATTTATCATTGGGTAATACCGTGTGATTAAAGATTTGTACAACACACTGAAGAGTGGAACCCACACGTTTGTAAAATACAACACGGTCATTCAGGCTGAACATGATGGAATAGAATAGATCAGACAGAAAATTTGGTAGAAATATTCACCTTAAAGGGAAAAATGGTTGCAAGATACCAAACGAATTGGTGCAAAGTTTCTTTCAGTTGACAACAACGAAAAAGTGATCCTCATGAAGTGTAGGTATAATATTTTTCTAAACAACAAACACCTCGTCGCGTTAACTTAAGGGGACGAGGGGGGGTGCGGGGAAATAAACATGCAACATGCGAAGACAACTGCTAACAAACGACACAGACATGTACGGTCCCGGTCCGAGGCAAACGCGGTCAAGGAATGGCAGCAGCGAAACAAAAGGCGGCCGAAAAGCGTGCGCGCAAGCAAGCGAGTCGAAGGATAAGTACAGCACCGAACAGCAAATCCATCCCAGATACACGTCACAAACCTGATAATCAAACGGGGACACGAACGGCGGTTTCGCCGGAGGTGTCATCGTGGTCACAAGACCATTATCACGGTAACGTGATCCAACAGCACTTGACAAGCCGGTAGTAATGAGATTAGTCGTCGTATTGACGGTGGTGACTGATGCGCTGGAATTATGACTCAACACGACGCTTTTCACTGCCGACCCGGTTGGACGGCTGTGCGGCCCAGGGATGGGGGGCGTTGGGGAACTGGAATCACTGGGCGGTTCCCACGAGTCCAACATACTAGAGGAATAATCGTCTGGACCGAATTCGTATGGATCTTCGTAACGCGTGAGCAGAGATGTCTGAGGGTTTAGCACCGGTCTGTTCGAATGCATTCGTTGCTGTTGATACACACGTTCTTTCTGCATTTTTTCTAACACATCCAATCCAGCAATTGCATCAGCCAGAGTAACTCCACGGGGTTGGGAATTTGTGGCTGTCGCTGCAACTCCGATGCCTACAACGGGGAGTCCGGACCCGCTTGATGTGGTTTCGTTACCGTTGGTCAGTGAAGTCTGCATAAGGATAGCAGCGGCCGAAATGACGGATGTTGTTCGGAACGATGCATTTTTGGGACCAAATATAGATGTAGTATTCGTACATGATTCAGCATACACTCCAGGTAAAAAAGAAATATGAATATTTTAAAACCGAAGTACAAAACGTAAGCTGAAGATGAAGTAGCTCTCGGGATCACAACATGAAAAGGACAACATTAAATAACTCACATGTAAACAGGCTCTTAAATAAACAACAATACGATTTCAACGGGAGTCTGAACAACATTAACACAACGTATATATATATATATATATATATATATATATATATATATATATATATAGGCGGGAAAAATGTGCCGGTGATAGACGTGCGTGTTGTGAAGAGCACCTTTGTGTGAAATAAGTTGATAGTTGCAAAGCTTATTACAAATGCCCCCAAACGTGCCACGGTGTGCGGTGTGAGAATTGGCATGACAAGAAAGGGATTATCCATTGAATTAGTTAGCAAAAATGATGACTTTGAACGGGATGAGTACAGAAATCAAAAAACCATGATTCTCGTAAGCATCAGGCGTAACAAATTTTGCGGTAATCTGCTTAGTAATGAATGCCACTCGCTAAATTTTTCGATATCCTACTGAAGGAGCCGTAGCAGCGCACCAATTGGTTCGATTCACGTATTGAGCCTGTGGCTCGAATGCGTTTCAAGGAAAAAAATTAAAGAAACGTAAAGGACCTAGGTGCAAAGAAAACGAAAAACAACCATCCCGAAAGACAGTAAAACAGCTAATGATTTGAAAACAGTAATATGAATTAGCTTACCACAGTACGGCTGTGCATGCATTCTCTCCTTTACACTAGGCGACGATCGAAGCCAAAACCGAACATCACACACAGAACTAACCTACACTGACGGAATTACGGGGACAAACAAGCGACGCAAATGTCCACCTCGACGTGCGCCGATGCCATCGAATACGTGCGTCAATTTGAAAAATAATGTGGCTTCAGACATCGGGGCCATACACACACACACACTCATCATAAAGGCAAAGATCTAATGAAATGGACAGACAACAGCGTGACAGCAGCTGCTTACGATGTGCATCATTTGTATCTTAAAATGGAACAGAGAAACGTCGAACGTGAAAAGCTTTGACAATTGACGCGGAAAGTTGCTAAAGTCGAATTGTCCAAGTGCTTTTGGGCGGAAACACGAAGTATCGAATAGAGCATACATAGAAAACGCACATTCTCGTGTACAAAAAGATCATAGTGGTTTTCGAACCAAACCGAAGATTTGGTGCTTTCAATACTGAAAAGAATAAAATGATAAAATACGGCATAACATTCAGTACATTTATCGGACTGTCCTGAACGTCATGGGCTCAACCACCAACAAAAAGAAGAGGACTGGCTTCCATCAGGTGACCCTGTGGTTGCTTACTTTTTGTTTAAACAAAATCTGTCGGTTACAGACTGTCTGTTATTGCAGAAAATCAGGGATTCTAGGTATTGTTTACTTTACATGATAATGAGAGATCTTCAGTGCACCTTCACGGGTCTTTCGCTCACTACAGTTTGTCTGTTGTGTGAACTGCGCACGAGTGGTAGTCGAGCTTAACTAAAGAGAGGTCAGCTGAGCCTGTAAGGGTTGACGCGGATGCACTTGAAACGGTTGTCTGAATGAGAAAGAACTAATAGCCAAATAAAAACGATGCATCTTCGCTGGTTACGCCCCTACACGTGACTTAAATTACGGCATACTATTGGATTAGATAACGGAGAAAATTCAACAAAGACCATGAAACTACAGAGGATCAACAAGTGCGGTCACTACAACGGGAGAGATCCGGTTTTGTTATAAGTACACCAAAAATGGCTGTACAGGACGCTAGGTCACAGATGCGTGCATGATCTGCGACAGGAAATTTTCGCTAGGCTGTATTCCGTTGTCGAAATCTCTTAGTAAACGACTGATTTCACCTATGATAGCCGCCAGTTGATGACGTCACTCTCCTGGAGATAATACAACCGACACAGGGAAACATTCTCTCCTCATTTCGCTTTTGATACAGACTTACAAATAGTTCGTGAGAAAGCATGTCGATCAAATGAATTAACAAAGCAGCAATCTACAGTTGGGAGAAGATTTCGATATCGACAGAAGGAGGTAACTTCGAATGTTCGGTTGACCCGTTCATCCTGAAGTCATAGGGAGAAGAATACCTTATAATACTGAGGGGCACTAGCAACTGGCAACAGATTTCACTGGCAAACAATCAGATCTCGAAAGTAACACTCCAGTAGAAAAAAAGGGGAAAAATATGGGACCAATCGATTTTCAGATGTCATACTACTATCAAAATGTGGATAGATAAAGCGCAATAGGAAATCAGTGAACAGTCTTAACAGCACTGTACGAAAGTCGCAAAAGACAAGCGGACTCGATTGCAGAAGTAAGATTTAGGCTAAAGGTAAGCAGTGGTATAACAGCGTGACTGAAATGGCAATTACAGTGAGCCAATTAGGGCATGACAGATCATTGGAATATTCTACTGGCCAAATTGTTGAACACGTTCGGATGATATGACCAAGGTGCCGAATGAGAGAGCAACACACGAAGATAAGCATATACTAGCCATACAAAAGGCGGTTAGATATGATAGATATACTGTGCGGTTTGAAGAAGTAACGGTGAGTGGTTTGCTATTAATTTTCACCGATACTTGAACATACCCAGGATTGCGAAGACGGAAATAAATAATGAACCTGATGGCGGACACAAACGGATTGATAATTCACTATACGATAGTCATCCAATGTGAAGCAAACACGATGCCCATCTAGATGAGAATATGCATTTCATCTGACTAAACGCTCATCGAGAGTACGGTCGATGAGGGGGATGCCCCGCTAACTGACTAGTCAGTCAGGTTCTCAAAAAAAGCACTGGCAAACAAAAAACAGCAGATGTACTGTGCGAAACCTAACCGAATCCATTTCCCAACCCAAGGTTTGAGTCTTTTGTCAACTATCGAACACAATGTACTACTAGCTAACGGTATTCAATTACAATACAAGCCAGAAAATGCCGGCGACGACGGAACGCGCATACGTTTGCGGAATCGGTGACACAGGCGGTAGTGATATGAACCATAACTGACGTTAAAACATTTTGAAGCGACAGTATTGGTCATTGATTCGTTAGAATATCGGCAGCTGGTGGAAATGGTTGTGCATTGTACTGCCGCAAATGTGTCCCGCTGATGATGACAACGACTGCTATAGCGCATGACAATATGACGTTCATTTCGCTACGACTCTAACCATTCCGGGAATGGGCTGCAATAAGATCGATTTACGTCACTAGACCTTTCGTGTTCCCCAAGTTGTTAGAGTTGAAGCGAAAGCTGCGAACAAAGGATCTCATTAGAAAAGATAAACATAAAACCACCTATCCGAATAGGTTAACAATCTCCCTGTTCTACAGTCTTCTCACTGCCAAAACTCCTCGTCTGAAATAGCCTCTTAATGTCACTCAATAATCTGAGGAAATTTTTTGCTTCATTGAATAATCCCACTGGATTATAGAGAAAACGGGACGGTAACGAACAAGCTCGGTTTTGGTAACTTCACCCTCTGACTATTATAATTGCATACATGCGATGGAATGTATATTTTGTGACCAATGTTTACGGTATCAAGACAAGATCGGTCGATGAAACTGATGTGTAGGATGTGATTCGGAGAATGGGGTGGGCTGATTGTTTAAGGATAGTAGTTGGGATAAGTCGACTGAACAAAGTACACACGAGACGGATTTGCTATTTCTTGTCAGCTGTGAAAGGTCACGGTCGAGGGCGTCTGGGATTTGGCTAGCATTTTGACCGGTGATTTCTAGGATCCCCAAAAACAAACTGCCCGGCCTTTCTTCAACCCTGTTAACCTATTCATTTGTTTGTTGATGTTCGGCAAGCTAAACGACAAGGCGGCTATCGAAGGGAATCAGGCATAAGCGGCCTGGCTGAAGATTGGAACCAGAAAATCTAAAACGACTGTGATCGAGGGCATTTAACAGATAGAAGAAATCAGACGAAGGACGATTTCATCGAATTGATCTACAAGGTACTACGAAACTGGTCGAAAGCAGTTGGTCAACTTCATATGGAAGCAAGAGGAACAATATAAATGCGACTGTTAAACCCATTGCCATATTCACAGAAATGTTTTGTCAAATCACTGCAGCCACCGAGAGCACGATCCGAGAGTGCCAATTAAACCCCAAACGCCCTCGACCATGACCTTTCACAGCTGACAAGAAATAGCAAATCCGTCTCGTGTGTACTTTGTTCAGTCGACTTATCCCAACTACCATCCTTAAACAATCAGCCCACCCCGTTCTCCGAATCACATCCTACACATCAGTTTCATTGACCAATCTTGTCTTGATACCGTAAACATTCTTCACAAAATATACATTCCGTCGCATGTATGCAATTATAATAGTCAGATGTTGAAGTTGTCAAAACCGAATTTAAAAAGAGGTAAAATACTATTATTATCAAATGTTATATTGCTACTGTATTTATACAAATATTACCATAAGAATTCAGCTAATTGGACGACATAATATTAAAGGTTTTCATTCGGCAAACCGCCTTTCGGATTTAGTCGTATGAAAATTTGACTACTGCCAGATAATACATTGGAAAAAATCTGTTCTCAATGGGTCGAAAAACCAGAAAATAATGACAAAACTGCTGGGTCCTCGTCAGAAATTAACAGGGGCAAATTATGTGGAAGCTGAGAACCAGTGGAAGTCGGGCTGAAACCATTGATGATGATATTCGCCAATAGGAATAAAAAAACTTTGTCGCAGTGTCATGGCTTCCAACTCTCAATTGATACTAAAAAGAGGAACCATCTCAAAACTACACTCGTTTATTTCAAACCTCGGTTGGGAAAAAAGGCAGCAGCTTCGTATCTCAGACTGTTGCTTTTTCTGAGGTTCTGATCGCTGAGTTTGGCACTCAGGTAGCAAACAATTCATCACCAGTTGGTGAGACCAAGACTGATGGTAAGGCGAGCGGGATCTAAACGCCAAGAGCAGCGATCAGAACAATATAAAAACTGCTATATTGCTGGCTTTGAGGCCCAGCAACAGGGTTGAAACACTCCCGCCCTTAGTGGACATGAATAGTTATCACTAACGGTTAGAACCTACGAGTAAGGGAGCGTGGAAATTTCAGATTCCAAGCGACAAAGAAAACCATGGAGTCCGTTCACAATAAGGTTGTAAATCGGGAACGATTCAACTTACGGGATGAATCGGTCGACCGGCTGCCGAAACTGATCGTTGCTGTGGTGCCGGCGCGGCTTGCATAGAATCAAACTGACCGCTCCGGGACATATAGTTACCAGAAGGAGGAACGCCACCAGCTCCTTGATACGTTCCATAAGAAGATTGGGTTGGTTGTGGTGTATGTCGCATTTCCAATGCATTCAACTGGGATACAGAGCGCACCGGGAAAGTAGCATCACGCTGTGCCGTACCGGGACCGCCTGAACCTGGACTAAGCCGCTCAGATGAACTGAATGGAGGGACACCCATGTAACCACTGGCATTCCAGAACGGACGAGATCGGGAGCTCATCGGGGATGGTGGAGGCGACCACCCAGTTGGACCAAATCCAGGAAGAATACCAGATATCATACCAGACGTGGCGAATGGAGAGTTGCCGTAACCTGCGCCATAGTCGGATGGATCAACCGACGCTAAGGCCAGGGTTTTGGGATCTGAAGCGGCACCAGCATAAGCGGACATATCCACATCGTTAATTCCCACACCGCCTACTCGCGATTCTAATTCTTCAACCCAATGTTCGGCGTTCTGTTTTTCTTCCTAAACGGAAGGGAGTGAAGTAAAAGGAAAGAAAATAAAATGAGGTGCCTCCAAATGCCTCAGCATGGTCAGGATGGGTGTATCCAGATTCCGAGTGGGCTACTCGCTTACCAAAATGCCCCTAAAAGGTCGTGTTTCGAATACCTTATGAAGAGGAGGTCCTAAATACTGCCTTCTCGTGGCGTAGGTGTTCCACCTAGAGTGTAATGCTCATCGTGATTACCCGGCCTCCTCCACCTTGTTAACTGGTCTTTGAGAATTAGACGGTTAAATCATGATTCCCAGCCAACCACAGGCAGCGTACGAGGCATAGGCACGTATGCTCACCGGCATCAGTGGGAGAGGGGTGTACTGGGCCCCCAGGGTGAATGAACAGAGCAATCGGTCGCCGGTCTCCAGTGGATTACATGGCACTCAGATCATCTCTCCGCCTTGTGGGCTAGACCATTCGACCAAAGGCTCGGAGTAAGGCCTCAAGTCAATCCTCTACTTCAGTTTGGCCAACCGGGTACTATAAAGCCCACAGAGGAACCATGGATCAGGATAGATAACCAATGACGTGGAGGTAAATGATAGGAAAGCTATCGTACCTGGTGAATCAAAAATATTGTCCTTTTCTTTCGTCTTTCCCAATCATTATTTTCGGTCTTTAGTATGGGCACCGATGGCACATGATCTGTACTCAGAGGTATGGAAAAATATATCTGTAACCGAACGAACGTTTTCTCTAGCCCATCACTAATGCGTACATCTGGACGACGACAACTTTAAGCCTCAAAGTACAGGACATCAGTGTGAAAACATTGCCTCACCAAAAATGGTCACAAAATTTAAGTCTAGGTATACATTTTACCCTGTGGAGACCAAAATGCCTCATGTTTTCTTCAAAATTTTGGTCCACACGGCCAAAGTTTACACGATGATTAGTCGTTCATGTACAGTATATTCTGTCTAGTTTCCTTCGTAAAACTATTCATCTTCAAGTTCTTACGTTTTGCTATTCGGTATTCCTTCATTTCAACGTGATTGGAAGCCAGGCAAATGGAAGTGCAAGCACCAATCAAACAGGAAACAAAGCTCTAAATGATAAACTCATAAATGACAAGTGATTTCGAAAGCAACAACATTCAGAATTGCTTTGTTGAGTATGATGACATAAGGCCCTTACACGTCTTGTGAGCAAAAATTGTGGCTCATGTATGAACGTCAAATTTAACACACTCGACCGTCTCAACTGGCCATGATTTGGACACATTTCTGTCGTATCGTAGGGGCGCCATGCTTCTTTGTCTATTCTCCAAACACTATATGCCTCAGACAGGTGTAGGCGTGCAAAGAGTGCATTTGTGGTCATTTATAATACATGGCTCAATCACCTTCTCTTCAAATTCAGAACTAAGACTGACATCCGAGCGACCAGTGTATGAGCGCTTCGTAGATTCCCTACCGTAAGCCACCGAGACACTCGATATATTGCGAACAAATGGATATTTATATACCGAAAATCTCTGTTTCTGTTATTTATCACCGTCGGTGATTAACCGATCAATATCATGGCGATTCAATCTAGGGATTGAGGGTTCGACTCTTCTCATCTCCGACCAACTTCCCCGCTTGGTAACCGTCAGCTAGCCCCAATTCCATTTCAAAAATGATGTGTCCCTTTGTTTCATAAGTAAAAGACAAAAAGAGAAATAAATATACAATTAAATAACCGATGTTTGATGGGCAAATTGGTCTGAACGATATATGTCAAACAAATTCCTTAACTATCCGAATGGTTGTTTCACGTAAGTGGTCAAACAGAGCAAGACGTTTCTTCTGAAAGCGACAGAAACCATGGATTTGTTGTCTGTGTAAATCTTGATGAAAAAATGCAATAGTTGCTACTGCATGCACGACTCGATGCAAGAGGATGCATTTGTTCATTAGAAATGCCCTAGCGTAACCAGGATTCGTAATTAGTTACTAGCCGTTACATGAGGAAGAACCACGTCTGGGAAAATGGTAAACCATAGTTGAGTTTCTTTTCCGGCGTAATGTTTGATCACTTTCAATCAAGAAACATGCAAAAAATTCGCACTCATTTGTCGGTAATCAGTCACCGTGCAAGACCCAGGCGGGGATTGGAAACAAGAGAAAAATGCGCAGCTGTGTGAACCGCATAATATCAACGACAGTGACTCAACGGTCATCAAGAGGAAAAATAAAGAAGTGTCCGGCAAGTCAACCGACGTTAGACGGCTAGTATTACAATGAGATGAACTTGTTCACGTGGGCTTAGGAGCTGACAGGCGCAGTTGATCAACCAGATAGAATGAAAAACCACTGAAACTAATGCTAAGCAAGAAGTCGCAGATACAAGCCCCTTTAACTTGCAAAAGCAACGGGCGGTGGCCACGTGGACTGGTCAGCTATTCGAACCCCAGATCTATCGGCCATTTTGGTGGTACATGGCGGTTCGCTGTCGCCCGACTCGTTACTACACCAGACCTATCGGGAACTTACAGGGCCTTGTAGCCTCCCCCCCAAGTTGCAGGGTCATGATTGCCGATGCCCCGGCAACCGCCCTCCCCCAACCCCCACCGTTTATCGGATACAGAGCAAGCCTTTCCCACTAGATATGCGTCAAGCATGATGGATAGACGAGATTTCGCATCGAGCCAGAATTCGATGCTTTAAATATAACCCTGGGGAAAAGTAGCGGTCAGTGAGGCTTGCCTTGCTGTTTAAGACTGAACGATGACGAATCAAGAAAATGAGAAGGGCGAACCGTCAGGAAATGAGTCTTTGAATGCAAACATGTGATGGACAGAACTTCAAACAAGTCAGCATATTACCGATCAGTAATAAAACACGGAGGATGCACACATGTTGCACACGCGCTGGGTTAACTGCACGGTTAAACGGAATCGGCTAATACAGTGATACCTTTATTACTATCAGTTAAACTCCAGATTAGAAAAATGTAACAAGTGGATTTTAATACGATTGGGCACTGATTTGTCGAATTAACACGACACAACTGGCAAGGCTATTTGCCGGCGGTGGTCACGGGGATAAGGTCGTGGGTTTTGGGCGTGCTGGCCAGGGTTTCGAACCCACTCACCGCCGGTCAACTTCCCCAATGGGCAGCTCTGTTGGATGCGGCTACATTCCTGAAAATAATATACATTCTTATTTCAAGAATAAAGGAAATAAAGGGTAAAAGATAGATTAACAGACATGATTATGAAACCGAGGCGGACAAATTAGAAGTATGCTTGTCATAGACGAACATATGCACATAAGGGAACAAATTTAAATATTCATGATGGAATTGATCGGCCCAATAGTTTGACTAAAATTAACCACAACTGAGGACAATAATAGTTCATTACTATAAGGTTTCATTTTAATTTGGCCAACCAAACTTCAATTCGATCACAAAACGCTGGGCACCATCCATGTGGTATTCCCAATTTCACGAGCATTACTGAGCCGCTTCGTAACTTGTTTTTCTTAAACATGTGCACGTACAAACCAGGATAAGTTAGCACGAAGTAGTGCACTGTGAGACGTAGTGATATGTCAGCACGGGTCAAAGATGGCAAACACCACGACAATATGTTACAAATCCATTCAGAAGTGGTAGAGTGAATAATTCGGTCCACTCATTGATGGTCATTCGTTTGTCAACATACAGGGTTACAATGGATGGCATTATACGTATGCGTAAGAGATCCGAAATCCGAACCACTCGTGACAATAATATTAGTCGACCAGTTTGGCGCCTGCTTACAGTGTACGACTCAGTCAATAGACTTTGCTGAGTGTAAAATTGAACCCAACACTGTTAATTACACTTGGTGCTTGTAACTCTACCAAACACATGCCCAAGCACATGTGCAAACCTGTGAATATGAACGATTAGATGTGTAATGCGGCCTCAGGTACCATACACGCAAATCGATGTGTCATCGACTGATGAGACATGTTGGATGACACAACACAAACAGAGGTCTGTCAAACTACATTAAAGGGCAACGATATACACACATGGAAATACACGTTTGTATGGACATTGGAATGTGCCTCTATGGGCATGCATCTGAAATTCCAGAGAAACGGTAACTTCTGTACTTGAAAGTCTACACCAGGACACAGCGTAATAGAAGCATTCGTTGCTCGTTAGGATAAAAAGTGGTGTTTTCCCCAGTTTCATAGGATGACAAAGAGCACTAGCCGACGAAAGCAAATTCAGCGAAACTTCAATGCTAGCCAAAGAAGAATGAAATTTAAATGGCTTTTAATTCTTGTCCAATAAAGACAACAGAAAGTTGGCATCCTTCTATTTCGTTTTCCTGATGAAATCTTGCTGCCGCTTCTCAAGTAGAGCATGGTAGCACCATCTCGCATTGGAAATTCCGTTTTTATCTAACAGACCGCATATACAATAGACAAATAAAACGTCGAAACCGTACCTGTATCAGTTTAATCTCTTTGTTAATTGCATCCAATTGTTCCTGCAGCATCAGAGCTAGACGTTGAGCATCCGTGGTACTACCCATCAGCTCAGCCGTGGCTCTACCACCACTGGGACTGTCGGATCGTTCATTTTCGAGCCACTCATTCTGTCGTGACTGTCGCCCGTGTTTTAACGACCCCGTTCGATCCAATTCGTCCAACTCGGCATCCGCATCTAAAACTTGCTATATGTTAACAGATACGTACACAAACATAGGAACGTGACCATGTGAAAAAAAAACAGAGACGAGATGCTACAGAGAGAGTTGAAAAACCAACGAAAAATACGGTATGCGGACTTATGAGAGCAAGAATTAGCCATGAATTGTATGAGAAGCGACAGCCTCTCAAAACAAAACACCTTAGTGATTACAATAACTAACTGGCGGACGAACTGTACAAAGTGACTCAGAAAATCGATCGAATAGCAAGATAAAGTCTTACAATCGTGGGAAGACTAACAGTGAAGTGAAACTTCTACCGGTTACGTTGTTGGTGCCTGCAAAATAAAGCTTTAGACGACTGAATAGTTCTGCGTTTCAGAAAAAACAGTTGAATAATCAAGACTAATACGGTGCGGTGATGACAACGCGTTTCGAATAAAAACGGTTTTGCAATTACTGCCGGCCATCAGGTAGGTGCATCCAATATTCTTCCGTCAAATCGTCCCTGTAATTGTATACTTCATAGATGAACTGGAACTACAATCTCTTTTAGGTTAGCAGGGCGTGTGAATGAATGATGAGTTCAGTTTGACAACCGCAACGATCAATCATTCGTTAATCAGTCAAAACTGGTTTCTAATTTGGATTTTACCCTCCCATCCGTATCTCTAACAAACAAATCCTATTAAACACCAAAAACTACAGCTGTGTCTAATTTCTGAAGAGTAACCGGGAAAAACATCTGACGAATCACCACTGTAATTTATGGAACAGATTCATCAACCGTCCACGTCTCTAACCATTCCAATGAGGTTGCGGTGCCACAAGGTAGCCCGAAATCCTTTTATCTTGATTCACCGCTGTCTAGTAACGCTCAAATTGAATATGTATAGGACCAAAAAGCCCTTATTTCAACGGTCGGTTCCAGAGGGAATTTTATATCCGACTTTAGTCTATTTAAACCAAGCGGGCGCATCATGCCAAACTGGTATAAGTTCTACTAAGACGATGAATGGAATAGTTGCAGATCGATATCCGTCGCACTTGTACACTCACTTGCGGGGTCTGTCGAGTTTTATCCCATGTATCGTCGTCCCAGTTGTTTGACTGTTGGTCTGTTCTGGCTCCGCTACGGTTACGTTGTGCGCGACGCACGGTGGACGGTAACGATCCGTCTACGATGATTGGACGAGAAGGCATAAAGGTTAACACGAGAAACACGTACGAAGCGTATTAATGTCAATATTGTAATACGTGTCAAGTAAATAGAAGTTTTGGGACCGAAATTAGTAATTAATTCGATTTATTAGACGACGAGTTAATAATTGAACAGGCGAATGTGTGATTACTGCCCCCTTTTTCCGGGACTGAAGCTCATCGAAAAGATTATTGACTAAACAGAGGAAAGAAAGGATTAGTGCGAATTGGTTCTAGTAGTGCTTGTGTTTTTTTACCCGTGCCCCTATTCTGCATGACTAAAGGGCTAAGGATAATAGAAACATCGTACATGAGACACAAAATCAAATAGTTGTTGAAATATTGCTGCCAAAATGTTTCGGTATTCATTGAACCGTCGAGAACCAGAGTTAAAAACAACCACGAACAAATTCGACCAATGAACGTGGATGCCAAATTCCCGTAAAAACGTGAACTCAAACCAAGTGGGTAAATATACACGCTCGCAAAAGAGGGAACTGGTTTGAAAGCATGCGTGTGCGTACACGTACACACACACACACGTACTCACGGTTTCAGTTCGCTCCCACTTGGGTTAAAACGGGATGAATGGTTTAGAGAACGAACTCAAATTGAAATGGGCTGCTACAGTGTCTATGACATAGTGCGTTTACAGTATGCGCATAAACAGATTAAGAATCGGGATGATGGACATAAGGCTTACAAACTGCGCTTCCTTATTTGGTCGATCAAAAGAGGGTACCCAAAGTACAGTGCGAAACGAGCACAAACAAAATTGTAAGAACCAAGATTCGTCCAAACCCTAAACATTCCCTTCTAACTGTTTCTCATTGAAAATTTATCCGTTTAAGGCGATCACTTGTTTCAATGCCTGATGTAAACAGTAACTGAATTGAAGATCAAATTGAACCTCGGGGTTCCAGTGAGCTGGGCATCGCAAACTCAAAGGCTTGAGATTTCAGCCCAAAATTTGCCAGTCTACGACATACTAGACAGCAATTTACTTTCGTCCGGCATCGTCTTGTATCATGTTTGTGTACGCCATACTGGTTTCCATATTTTTTCGGAAATTTGTCAAAATGCTCGCAATTGAGATGAAACATAGCGCCGTTTCAGAATATCCATTAACCGTACGCTTGCTCGTAGACTGCGAACCAATGCACACATAGTCTGTGTACCTTACAGTAAATAGACGTAAACGTGTTCCCGTAATATGGATCACATTCCATATATGTGTGAAAGAGATGTGAATGTGCCAGACAGGAGACAATTTTGAATGGTTCTGGCACAAACGCAAAGTATTATGGGAAATGGTATAGAGGTTATGTGATATGCGCACGATGCAAGTGCTATATATACATATATATATATATACATACATAATAAATGAACCAAGATTCGAATCGCGTGACGTGCTAGGGAGTGAATACTTTAGTTTCAACACTAAATAAAATGTCATCTTAGCTGTGTCTATTGTCGAAACCTCGATTCAGAAATCCACGAGACATACTGAGTGACCGGCCAGTTATGTCAACCGGAATGATAAGTCTTGCGATCCCGTAGATTTTCACTAGCGAAGAGCTTTTCTGCCGAAAATCTTGTTTTTAAAGAGAACGATTTATTTACATTTCAACTGTTATCGCAATGTCCAGTTTTTGAACCACACATTGTGCCAGAATTTGGTTGCATAGCCTGTTGCCTGGGCGACTGCGTAAGAACAAACCTAGCCACTTGACTCCCGTTCCAACAAGCGATTACTTTGATCTAGCAACCAAAATGCTTTGGCACGATTCCTTAATCTTGATTTAAAAAATTAGGGTAAAATATACCAAATTTTTACGTTGGTCTAATGAGGGTAAATTGGGAACTGAAATCACCGGCCAGTTATCCGTAGCATCGCCGTGGGCCTTTGACGGTGAGATTCAGCGAGACCATTCTTCGAAGCAATGACGGTGTAGTTAATGTGAGAGAGAGAACGAACGTATGACCGGTAAAAATCAGAACATTGAGCTACTGTTAGTCAGTAATAAACAACCGATTAAAGTAGTTCTGATTTTGTTCTAATTGCTTCAGAATTACGTATGAGACATCTACCAATATCTTCGGATATGCGATACTTCGGTCAGAGATAGCATCCGCCACTGATTTGGCGCGGTATTGCGTTCTGTTAGATGAGTGATTCGTTCATATCCAGAACTACCTTAATTTGTTTTTGCTGTCAGCGGACCTGGGGATGGAACGCAACGCGAGATGAAAACGATTTAATACCGGAAAGCACGGCGTAAATCTGAACCAAAAGGAAGTTGCATTCAGAACAATTGCGCCAAACCACGATGAGTGTGAGGGGAACAGATTTTACCGAACCGCATGGGACGAAAGACGACCAAGTGTTTGATATAAGAACAAACAGAAAGCAAAAATCTGAAAAGATGCACTGGAGATATCAAACAGCGAAACCGAAACCAAACCATGTCAGCGTACATTAGACATGCGAAAGTGAAGACCAGAACGTCGAGGTTGCTGTTTTCCATTTTGAATTTCTCATTTTTGTTCTTGGCAATTGGGGATCTATTTTAAGACATTCACTTTTCACATTGTTTCAGCACAACGTAGGGACTCCGATCCCGCACGTCTTACTGAACTTGGATGTACATCGGACCTTTTAACCCATTTGTTTAAACATAGCTGGGTTATGCGCTTTTATTGCACGTCATCACTGTTTACATTTCGTCCCGCGTTCGCTTTTGGTCCTCAAATGATACACTTTATTCAGCGCTTATATCAACTGGAGGTGGTCAACTGATCGGTAGAAGGGCATTTCATACGGAGGGTCGCAAGTTCGAGTCCCTCCGCCGCCGGTCAAATTCCGCACTTATCAGCCTTTATTTGGTTGCAACCGTCTTCCTGGAAATGATCTACTATGCCGTTTTACCATTAAGGGAATTAAATGATGAAAAATAAAAAAAAATAGTATGAAATGAGATCTCCATCGTTCCCTGCTACTGACTTCTCAGTAGTACCATGCTGGCCTTATTGAACGCATCGTTCTATTGCCGCTAGTTCGGATATCTTTAGCTGGGAAAGGGAAGTTGAACGACAAAGCCTGGAACAGACTCAGTGACCAGGGAAACGCACTGGTCGCAGTTCAGGATGCTGATCTACAAATGATTCCGATTGCTGAACTTGGCGCACTAGCGACTTCGCCTCGGCTGATGATGCAATGTTTACCATTTGAATATCCAGGTGAGCTTTCGAGGTCCTAAGAACAACGGGACTGGATTGTCTGTGTCTTACAGAATAAAAGATCCTCGGGTTAGAAGTTTCGCGAAGAGTAATTAAGATTCCACGTCTCAAACAAGGCACACACACACACACACACTTAGACACCGCTAACCAAAAGAAATACATTGCATCAAGCCGGCACTGAGAGAAACTACCTACGTCGCCTAGAAGATAAATGATTAGAGAAAAAAAACAGTTATAAAAATGTGGATCATCAAAGCAGCTATCTGGTACAACAAAACCAACAAATTCCCCAGTTTGTCACGTGCTGATCAGTGTGGCTGTTGTGGAGGAATGCGCCTGTAGTTGATAGAACACCCAATAAAGTGTCATAGCCCGTGAGTGATCTGACCTAGATGGAAAAACAGCCAGTATGCAACAGAACACACACGGGATAGATTCATCGCCAAACCATTATTGATCGATAAGTAGACACGTGAGATTTTATAGTTGTAGCCACTGCGTGCTACGAGCACCACAATGTGAAAAATATCACAAAATTTTCATATAGAGTGCACAACTTCGGATTCGGCCTTCCCCAAATCACAGCATCACTCATAAGTGGCGGTTAATGATGCAGTCATAAAACATAAAGCCAATGAAGCGATCAGAGCATACTGACCCATCTCTGGGTCAACTGCAGTGATCTTCATTCAAGCGACTGTTTTATGTTGCATTATTAGCCATCCACGGCGGATGGAATAAAACCACTAGAAATGGACCAAATTTATGGGTTCTGACAAATTTACGGAATGAACTGGTTCTTAAACCACTACCGGAGAGTGATATTTTCACCACATAACGTAATGCCTTTCAACAACGAGAAAAGTGAATGTATTTAAGCCAACTGGAATATGCCACAAAACTCAGAACACCATATTACCGCAAATCAACTGGGCTGACAAGTGCAGAACTGACATTATGAAAAGACTAAACGTTTTCAGCTGTAGTGGTTCAACTTCGACCGAGCTGTTGGTTCAGTGGTCGTTTGTTTCTTTATTCCTTGGTTCGCCCGATCCGTTGGCCTACAATTCCACACACACACACACACACACACACACACACACTGGTTTCTGGACATATCGAAAAATTGATTTCCTCTCCATAAATGATGATTTATTCACGTTTAGAGATTAAACTTAGAACAAATTCATTTTCCCCTCATATTTGGTGATATTTAGAACAAAAAACCGCTTGGAAACAAGACGACTTCCGTGCCAGGAGGGCGAATCATTGGAGCTATTAAAGACGTCATTCACGAGAGAAGCTGGATATATCTCAACTAAGCGAGACGAAGAAAATCAACTCGCTCCTAGTCGGATTTGCTAACGGAATCGATCGTGATGGGAAATTTGTCGTCGCTTCCCACTTTGTTGTAAAACGACATTTTTTTAGTTACACGGACTGGAGACTGCGCGTATGATTTTTGATCAACTAGCACAGGGTCGTAACACGTAATCAAAATGTCAACAATTCGTTTCCCGGCAGTGGTTCGCCAAAGTAGAACAAACGCGAGGTGCTTGGATGATCCAATTTTTCGGCGACTATCCCTAGGAAAACTTAACTTGTGGGAAATCGAGCGAAAAGGAAGAAGATCAGAATCGATGATGAGCACATCATTCGACTTTGAAGTTATCGCTATCCTGTGCTTGCGTGAAATCGACTGTGAAGTCGATTCTTCCGAGTGAAAGAATTTGCCAATATGATAAATTTGAAAAAAATACAGACAACGGAATCATCGTTTTTTGTGCACAAAGA
The DNA here is from genome assembly GCA_008360955.1 of Fasciolopsis buskii. Classification (NCBI taxonomy): domain Eukaryota; kingdom Metazoa; phylum Platyhelminthes; class Trematoda; order Plagiorchiida; family Fasciolidae; genus Fasciolopsis; species Fasciolopsis buskii. Next base: position 250,037 of record LUCM01003039.1, on the reverse strand, counting down.
CTGATACCGGAGCCAAATGAGTCGAATAAACACATGGGTTATATAAAACTAATCTGTTCTACAAGGGTATCGGCAAAATTTGGAAGAAATCACGCACAATGTACTCAAAAGGACATTACCCAGGTCCACCATGTTCGTCTACTGGGGATTCGAATGATTTCGTACTAATATTTGAATTCAATTCCTGCTGATCACCATAAGATCCCGTTTTTTTTGTTTTTTGAACGGTTTGTACCCAATGCCCACCAGTACGCGCACGGTAAACATGCATTTGCCAAGCGAAAACACAGAATTCCACTTGACTTATTGTCTTCTCCTCATCGGTCGTTCATGGACAGACAAAAATCTGTGCAGTTAACTCACCAAGATAGGAAGAATTCGGTGTGGAAGCGAGTAGCTGTCGACGAAGACGTTCGACATCAGAAACGGCTCGATCTCGTTCGGACTGACTTGTTTCAAGCAAACGCCGAAGTCGATCCAATTCCGTGTTCAATTGATTCTTTTCTTCCAACGAAGCCATCTTCTCACGTAGATGTGTCTGTAGTCGCTCGTTCGATTCCAGCAATAATTTGTCAACCTAAAATGCGCGATTTGAACTGCGATCAACGGCAAAGAAGCAGGAAAGTGAAGTAACTTCGAAAATTTACCCCTCCGCTTCAGTTTCTTTTTAGGATTAATGAAAGGTGTAGAAACCACTTACATGGATTGTTTCATAGATTGTTCGTTTTAACGAACAGCTCGGCAATGGTATTTAGCAAAGGTGACCGTGAATACTTCATTCTACTTACAAGCACATGGAACTGATTGCAAATAGACATGGTTTTCGGAATGTTGCCTGAATTGCATCCAGTAAGACAGACGAAAATCTAACGGTGTATTCGACGGAACGGGACTTGCGAGAACAACTGACATTGTGTAATGTCATGAGAACATCCAGTATAGGCATTTCGCATCGGTAGTCATCGTTCGTTTGTCAGTTCAGCAAGTTTTATTAGGGAAAAGTCAACGATCTTGTCAAAATTACATCGATTTTACTCGCGGTTACTAACGAAATGCTCTTAGCAGAGGAGTGTTGAACTAACAGGCTCGGTTATACCATGCGAACAGCTCGAGGCTACAAAATGGTTTACAGTGAGCACAACTGAATTTACCAGTTCAAAGAATTCGCTAACGTAACCAGATAACTGAGAATAAATAATCCATTTCAATGGTTGGTATGAAATGACCGTGTTCAACACCTCTGCAGTGAATAACTCACCGTTGCAACAAACGAGAAACCCATGCTTTTCATATGATCATTACTCCAAATGTCACGAGAAAAGTGAACATCATTGTTTTCACGTTATTTAATTGACATAAGGTACAGACATGACGCCACAATGTTAGACAAGTCGGTTTTAAACTGCGTGCCAAAAGAACCCATCCTTTGAGCGTGAGGTGGACCCAATAGCAAAACAAGAAATTTCCAATCCCAATGAATTAAATGAGTTTGCTTATTTTAAGCATCCTGACGAGTAAACGGACAAATCTCCTTAGGATCAACTCTTAGCAAGCGGCAAACGAAATCGCCATTAGGCAAAAAAAGAACGAAACCAATTACTGTCAACCGCTTGAACACCAACCATAGGGCTTTTTTTAACGTTGGTAGACGGAAAAAAGGTGATCGGCTGATGGAGCACGGAAGAGAGGGGGGGGGGGAACTGATGGAAGTATCCAAACCGAAACAAGTCAAGTGATAAACACGTTTGAGGGATGGTTTCTGTCATGAGAAATCCGATAACCTAACGTGTTTACTCAGTCACGTGGATCAGCTGTGCAATGAGACTAGCCAGACTAACAATACGCGCAGAGATCGGTAAGCTGAATGCGGGCCGATCAATGTCGATATGAGATAGACCAAACGAAGGCCAAAACCGACCGGCTTTTGTTTAATTAGTGAAAAAAGATCGAAAGGGTGAAAACAAAGACGAATGAAGATGCGACTGGTGAGTGCGAAATAGAAACTCTACTGACAGATTGACTATAAAAATACGCACACACGAACATGTGCTCACCGTTGCCGTCAGTCGCGAGCTATGATCCTCGTTTAGACGTTCTCGTTGTCTGGCTCGCTGCAATTCTGCTTGAGTTTCACTCATATTGGCTTCCATCTCATGAATTCGCTCCTCTGCTTGGCTCAGTTTCGATCGTAGATCTTCGATAGCACTGTCACGGTTTCCGTTTGTCAGTGTTTTACCGGTTGTGTCTGTTGCATCCCCTTCACTTGTTTCTAAATCGGTACTCAGGGTTGTTGCTGTACTGCCCTGAGCATCAGACTGCAATTCTCCGTTCTCAGCAGCGACGGAAATTTTCTCCTGCCGAGCGTTGGACAACTGCTGTTTCAAAGAATCCAACTCAATGAGAAGAGAGTTCGCATGATCTCGTGCCTACACCGCGGAAGACAGGGCAACATGTGAACAGAGTGGATGAGCCACATAGAGGATGGAATTCTCGATAATGAACACAATAATGGTTCATAAAAAATGTTCATTCTCACGCTAGTATAGGCAAGTCTAACACTCAAAATCGATTTCAATTGTGAAACAATGTTTTCCCCCTACTGGCTGAGGGCCTCAAGCCCTAAGACAGAATAATCAAAGCAGTTTGCTTCCAATGAAAAATGAACTCTAACAATTATAATATTAGAATTGTTCTACAAGAGTAAATTATTCAATTCTATGGAAGGTGAATGAATATCTTACTTTTTAATCTATCATCTTTTAATGCATTCACCAGTAAAACTAGCCACGTTAGTGAGGATGGACTTTAAACATCACCAACCCAGTGATTCATGTAATAACTGACAAGTACATTATTGGTATAGATTATTGAGCTAGTGAACAAAACTAAAGAAGTGGTAACCTACCCTGATGGATTTCTGCATTCTATTACAGATCGAATAAACTAACTACACTAACAGGACAAACTTGTCATTCTTCTGATAACTGTGGTGAAACAAACAGCAACTTCGGGCCAGAGTATCACCAGAGGTGCAAACGACTGATGGCTTTACCGCATATCTAGAGGATCAAAATGAATGTCAGAAACACCCGGAACCTTTGCCATGGGAATAAGCGCAACCCAAAGTGCTTTCTGACAGGACCTGTTACTTTGTGGCAAAGAAGGACGATCCAGCATTTTACAAAAATCAACTTGAAATTCGTTATAACACCAGAGAACCCGGGAGAGAAGATTTGTTCAACTGCAGGCGGTCAACTAATAGATTGACACTAATCACTAACGCACGTTGCAAACAGATACACACCTAAGAATACTAGCTAATGATTCTATGGTGTAACCAACCAAACGAATGCTACTTCATTCAATTTCAGGATGCCTATGCATCAACTCAGCAACGAGCCAACCGGAATTTGCATTGACCGGCACGGATAAAGGCAGCCAAAAAATTGAGTCGTCATTGATGCGAAAAGTTGTTAACTGTTAAATGTTATTTGGACAGGTGGTGACAGACACTAAGAGGATAAAAGATAGGTCCATTCGGCACGCGCAACGCCTTTTTTCGGTACTAGGTTGAAACAGAGAGTTACTCAAAAACAACAAAAGAAGGTTAGTAGTAAGTAGGTGAAGTTGTCCGCAGATTAAAAAAATGTACTTTATTGGTACGTGACGAATTGACTTTGGATAAGCCTAGTGAGACAGAATGCTGAGATCAAAAACTCACCGGCTAATTGGCATCGCGATCCGATCACATGATCAGGTAGATAGGAAACCGTTAAGTGCAAACGTATGTGTCATTGTGACAGGGCGACTACGTCCCCACAAAACCATTTCATTTATGTACGGGGATCAAAAAGGTGCCTAGCAAAATTCAGTATAGAAAACACTTGGAGTCGAGGGAGACAAACGATGTGAACACATAACTAGTTCTTATTCTTCGTTTTGGTCATCAAAAATCCTAATGTCCGCACCAGTATTGCGCCACAGTCTCCACTGCTCTACCGAGCTTGAATCATGTCAAGTGTTCGCCTTCTTTCGAGCACTTTGACTCTTGACGGGGAATTTAACTATCCGTTGGTGATCAGGTGAATTGGGCGTTTATCACGTCGGATATCAGAAGTCGAAATATCACCATAACCGACCATATTGCTAATAAGTCTCACGTGTGTGATGAGGTTTTTATACACGCCTGGTTCTGTGCCACTCCAAATTTCGAGGTCATGTCATCACTGGAATGAGACAAAGGGAGGCGCGAGCCTCCTATTAAACTCATATCGTAGGCACTTGAAAATCAATCACGAACCACTGCGGGATTCGGACTGACGCGTGAGGACGCCATCTGGGCTATAGTGCTCTTGGCGATGAGCTAAAAGGCCATGCTGAATTAACAGATATTGCCTAGGTGAAAAATTGACTTTTCTTCCAAAATGCATGAGCAAATGACATTCAATACAACAAAAGTTGTCCTCCCTATAGGGAAACAAAAATATTACTGGTCGGCAAAATTTTCACGGACTCGTTTCGTTGGATTTGTACGCTACTTACTGCACACAGCTATTAGATTACAGGTCGTATAAGACAGTGTGCGGCACGTGTGTGTCGATTTGAATTAGATAGAGGCAACGAATTGTTCATTCGGATCAAATCAGCGTACGACAAAATCCGCCGAACATCTTTTGACAATATAAGGATTGGTTTTTCGAACGTTCTTTGATAGTGAACTGGATTATGGCAGCACAGTTCAAACTCATGGAGGTAAATGAGACTGGGAATCGATTGTACATCGATTGATTGCGAAAAACACTCACTTATTCTAGTTGTGACTTTGAAGTCATGCCATGATTACCAATTCCGATAAGACTTACGAACTAATCAGATCGACAATAATACTCTTGACGATGTGCTTAGGTATCTGTAATTGTCTCATCGACACCTACTATTAACAAAACCACGCGGATTTCTCAGATGAAAAATTCACCAAGACCCGCGGTTCCAATAATCCAAAACACTCCGAGGAGTTCGGTAGCCGATGGTAAACATATCATTAGCAAAAAAATGACAATTTCATGAAAACTATTGTCCAGAAATCGAAACTGGTAGATCTCACGGTGAGTGCGGCAGGTGTGCAAATTTTTAATGGAATGTGGTTGAGGCCACCGGGTCGCCCCCCCCACCACCACCATCCTTACCACGACCATGATTACTGAGTGGAATGCAGTTAGATCGATCAGATCGATATGATTGGCATAGGTGAATCCCACCGCAAATACACACGCCCGCAAATGGTTGAATCGATGAGTGCGCACAAGAGTAAGTTAAATGTGTGCAAGTGTCTGCAGGCAATCAAAATTGTTCTACGATCTTCGACAAACTCCGAAAGTTGGGAATTAAGATCATATGGATATTGTAATTAAGAAGGCATTTTGTGTAACATTGCGTCATATGTTAAAGAGTACTGTTCACAACTTAACTAAAAATTGGGTAGATGAATAAGGTCTTCCAAAATTCTCTTTCTGTCTGTCCAATTGACCCAATCACAGTTACCGAAAGAGTGAACCGAGCCGGGTGGTTGCGCATAATAAATGATCTGACCACTCACCCGGAGAATGAGAGGCGCTAAGTGTCTGTGTGTGTGTGTGTGTGTGTGTGTGTAGGATAGAATAAACTTCAATTTCGGTGGACAGTGAGTATTGTGCTACAGGATCGAGTCAGCTTGCGACACAACGTGTGCGGTAGAATCCAGTACATTCCGCCGTTGATCACCAACTCTTTTTCGCTTGTGCCAAAATAAGTTGGATGACGCGACTACTGGACTAAATTAAACCTATCGCGGTTTGTTCTAGATCAAAGAAAAATTACGATTCACCAAGACAAAAAATCCGTTGGTTGTCATTCATACTTACACGTTCGGAATGGGTTTGACTAAACCCTTTTGGGTTGTAAAAATAAAGGATTGTTTCATTTGAGACATAAAAATATTCCATTTTTCCTAACAGTTATGATATCATCAAGTTTAACACACATTCGTACCTTAAAAAGGGGAATCCACATAGACACATGGCTGTCTCATGGACAGAGCAGGTAGTAGAAGGGCACCAACCCAAAGTTCATTATTTCCATACGCAGATACTATCATGAAAGCCGAAAACTCTCGAGCTAAACGAACTAGGCAAGTCTCGGTCGTACGGGACCAGGGAATCGTGCTATTAGCCTTTGTGTAGATTGCACAAGCAGTCATCTAGTCAAACGCGTTTCAGAATCAACAACTGAATGAGACTAGAAATCCAGGCTTCACAAGTTGTTTGTAATAAAGCCCTACAAGAAATTTCCCGTTATTTGGCACATTCTCCCTAACAGACATGGAACTGAGAAAATGAACCACCAGTGTCTCGCAGACCGATGCGATGCGAGAATGGATGTGATAGAATAGAAGCTGAGCGAATCAAAAATAAAGACAATTCATATGCCACAGGTGCAGCCCAAAAAAAGGCACATGGAAATATGCATCCATTTGAAAGCGGTTTCACCAGTGTCAAAATCATTTCACAAGATACTTGATTCTGATAACAGAATTCATCAACGCCATAACCGTTGGCGACCGAAAACCGGGATTAAATCCGGATCGGTATTCAGTTCAAATGAACCAAATCTGCATACCAACTTGTAGGTCACATTCGAGTCGAATGTCTTAACCACGTATACAATAACGGGACAAATGCTTATCAATTATCCGAATACGGACAAACGATCGCACAAAACACAAAAATACAAAACTCCTCGTTTGACGAAAGAAGACGCTTCTGTAGCAAACCATAGGAAGATATTAGACCGGGTGGCTTGGAGGAGATTGCCTATAGACTATTTTTCGTACAGGATATTTGTTGTTTAGAGAATCACACACACAGAGAGAGAGAGACAGTTAAACATTCGTCTGAGAAATGAATTGTGGACCTATCCCTTTTGAAAAGTAAACTATGAGTAACACAGAGTGGGATTTTGCTACCTTAAGCGACCGCAGAGCAAACGTATGAATCAAATTGCTTGATTCAGTTGGACCGCTTGAGATGTTGAACAGACTGGTGCAACAAACCCGACGGAAAACTATTGAATCAACCATTCCACGAACGTACGACATCAAACTCCGACTTACATAATGCATGCAATGGCTGAAAAAATTTCACATTATCCTATCGTTCTTATCGATGTGCACTGCGTCTCTGCAGTTCCTTTGCCACGGAAACAAAAATCTCATTCAGTACACGGGCTAAGATTAAAAGCTGGTACAAGACAACGTTCTTGCTAGCCAACCGGATCTTGCCAAATCCTTCATACAGTGAAATTCCACTGGTAAAAATAATGATAGTAAACTCCTTTCGATAACTAAACACGTGCAAAAGGGGTATTATATGGTAAATCGCGTGAAGTTTTGTGGAGTATACAAAAGGTTCGTTCGATTTTTGACAACGTAAGGCTTATGGTGGGCCGACATGACATCCGGAAGACACACTGGATCCGTAAAAATGACCCTACTACGTGATTGATAAACATGGTCGTTGCATACGAAAGATCTGGGAAAACCACCGGTATTTGAACATCGACATCGTTCTAGAAACGTTAGCAGATTCGAAGTTGTATAGAATGCCGGATCACAAAGTGCAATGCTCAGAGCGAGAACTGAGTCCAAAACGTTTGAGTTAGTTGGAACACGCATTGTGCATACCGCCGGACCAGATCACTTAAAATGAACTGCTCCCCGAGGTGGAGACATGAATGGACGTGATCATTTCATGAAATGACGAAAAAACACGAAAATCTTGACCGGTGGATTGCTCTGGGTAAGCTGACAGAAACTCCTGCATCGAGATTCACGTGACGTAATGGTTGAAGACGTTAGGTGGCGAGGCTGGGTGCCGCAGTCAGTGGCATGCCCGCATTCGAAAGCATTTGTAGTGTACATGATTCTTACTTAATGCTCGAATTTACTTATTCAATTACTCTCCCAAGACTTCGCTTCTGATTAGAGTGTTCCGCGGTAGTGACCAGAACCGAAGCACGTTAGTGCAAGTCTAGGGGTAATCAAAAGTGAACCGAGTCGAGGACACTATGTCGTGATATTCAGACCAATGCCAAAGCATTGAATGAATGCAATGTGCTCGTAATGGGCGGAAATATCTTAAATCGCCTTGCAAGTTTGCAGAATCTTTCTCTAATGTGTAAGCGTTGATTTGCTGACATGATGGTTCAGTTCACCAAAGCGTTGAACTGCCATCCAAAGCTCACTTCAACTCTTCTGAGAGACAAGCGTGCTCCTAAGCGAGGAAGCAAAGTCCACGGATGTAGATTACTTCCGTTTTAACAAGGTTTATTGTCCAAAGGTGAGAATTAAATTGGAGAGTTTGAAATTACAACCAAATGAATGACAGCAGAAAAGTCCACTAGGGATCAATTTTTAGTGTACTTGATATGCAAACTATTCAGATACCAATAAAGGATACCTGCAGAATTTCTCCCATCGAAAAACTGGTCTCCAAATGACGGAACACGGAAAAGGTAAAGGTCTTAGTGAGATACAACGATTGGTCCATTATTTCGATTTTTATAGGAAGGTTAGAATGAGTACTCAGTGCAGGAAGCAAATGGAGGGAGAAAATGCGACCTCCAAAATCATTCTGAACAATATTGGCCAAAACCAGTAGTCGGCAAAGACCTAATCAGGATAGGGCATTTCGTTCCCGTTGTCATTGGCTTACTTGTTTTAATTCAACCTCACGGCTAATCAGTTCGGACTGAGAACGACTTAGCCTATCCAAGGCTCCCGTTGCTTCACGTTGTGAGGCTAAATATCGTTGCTCCAGTGTGGTAATGCGAGCCTCTTGGTCTTCCCGTTGGGCTTCCAACTCCCGTAGTTCTCGTTGCAACCGCAGCGTCTGACGAGGTAAGACAGCAGGTGTCACGGTGGTTAGAAGGCAACGATGAAAATGAAAGACAAGTTACTGGGAATGAAGCAAAATACTCGCAGAAGACATTTATCGTTTTTCGAGGGAAATGTTTCCATCCTAACTACAGGTAACCGACCAACAATTTAAACTCAAAAGATATTCTATTGTATGGCGTTTCATGTGTGCGTACCAGTGCTTTCATGGATCATACTCATAAGGGGCTCAGCCAACGTCTTCAGCATGCACCGCTTTCTAGTTAACATTTAGCAGGACTAAGCAGAGTACACGTGAAGGGAATTCCATGTAAAATAAAACAATTTACCATGATTAAATGTGCCGCAAAAATTGAAAAGTGAAATAAATGTATCGGGGGTGCCAAATTTTTCGAAGACAGTTTCACGTGACCTCAATCAGAAAACGACTTACTCATGTACCCAGGTCGCATGGACTTTTGTCATTACCAAAGTGACACACCCAATGCTCATCTGTTTCGTTTTTGCGAAATGCTAACGGTGGCAGAAAATTGCACTAGAACCATATAGTAATTCGGATAAACGTGGCTAGTTGGTTACGGCTAATTCTCGAAGACAATCATATAGGGAGCATCACGAGGGAGGTATCAGCTGTCCACCATATCTTCCTGGCTCCACAATCGAGATTGTAAATAACAACATACCCGATAATTTATTATCATTATTATCATTATTATTATTCTTATCCTACGACGTATGTTACTGGAAATGTATACACAGTTGATTTCATTTAAATGGAATCGGGTAATTATGTCACAGCACTACGTTCCTAATCACTGGCAATACAAAGTACCGGGCAATAAAATAATTACTATTAGACAAATATGCGTATATATTTTTTTGTAATAGCAAATTATGTCAGTGCGCAAGCCTTCGGAGAGTCTACGGCCAATGACTGCTCGACCGTCCACGCCTCAGTGAGAACAAAGCACGGACAAGTAAGGAATTGGATTCAAGTTAATCCAGCAACTGACATTACATGAGACGTACAAGAGAGTACAGGTATACATAAACACTGTTAGTCATTGCGTCGTGTGGCGGACAAATGTGACTGGGTCAAGTGGATTATAACGTGCAGACAGATGGTTGGTCGGTAGCGTGAGGCGGACGGAAGATGACAGGTTATCATCCATTCCTTGAAATATTGAACAATCAGGAAATGACTAGTTCATACACGCACGCGTCCTATGTGGAATATGCAAGACCCTGCTATTGGCCAATGACGACAAAGCCCTTGCTGGAGCTTGAAGGATATAAGACTGGCAGTCTGACATTGATTTCAAGGGGTTTTCAACGCCAATATTTCTATTGTTTTCTTCATTAAACGTGCCAAATCGTGTAGTTGACGAAAAAGGCTAAGGTGCAGATAATTGGCGTTTACCGGTGACGAAGCTTTGATAAACAAATCTAAGCGGGTTGTCTACGGGTGCCTGACTGTACACGAGGATGCTTGTCTATCTGACGGGTGCAATCGCTAACTGGCGTCATCCGGAGATCATATCATAGCAAGTGATGAATGAAAATGCATTAGAAGAGGAAGTGTGGTTGGTGCCGGGTCGTTTAGTCTCGAGCCAAAATTTCCGCGGTGGTGTTTAGCACAAACGTCGGAAACTGGGACCCCGATCAGTTTTGAGGAATTCTATTTTTGTAGGTCAAAGGGTGGATCCGACAGGAAAATGAGTTCAACAAGGATATTAAAAACTGTGACTGAATAACCACGCCGTTATGGCAGACGAAGATAAGGACCACTACGATAATTTAGTTCCGTAAGAAAGAACATTTGAATGTGAAAGATAAACGTGACGATGTTGTGTTTCGCCGTAAAACTGTTACCATTCGAACATGCGTGCGCAGCTCAGGAAACGCCTGGTGTCTCGTGACTAACAGTGCACAAGCATATTCATAGCCCGGTGAATTTAAATAGTAGACAACTTGGAGCAATAAAACACGGCAATAAAACCATGGTACTTTGGTATCATTCCCGCGCATTGGCCATGTAAACAAGTAAACTGGGAATATAACCCTATTCATCCATATTTGCTCATGGTTCACATGATGAGATGTGGAAATTTTTCAAAAGATGACGAAAAGTAACAAACCGGTTTAATTGTTCTCACGCTCTATCTTAATTAGCAGGTTAGGGTAAAAAACGGCATCTTTAAGAGACGAATGGGAAAACGAATGACTAGGGTTGTTTGTTTATCCACTTGTTTTTTTGTTTACAGAACGCATATCGCACCATAGAACGGTAAGAAATGAGAGAATCTGTGAGGAACCAAATTCATTTGCAAACTACGGAAACGTGCGCGTCTTTCGAAATCAGACCAAACATGTGCGCTTGCAGTTGGTCGTTGGAAAAGACATCCACGATATCTTGTACTTCTGGGTATTATCATAGAACAGAATTCAAGGTAACACTTTGAACCAGATGATTGATCAGCCGGCTCAAATACCTGTAAGAAGCTAGAAGAAAAACGATAAGTTGACTGCCGTTGTGCTGAGCTGCATGTGTTTGACAGATGGCTGCTACACCTTTCAAAGACGAAAAAACTTCGAACATGTGACCCTGTAACTGTTTCTTGCTGCTGCAGAACGACTCACAGATTAAAAGAAAGATACTGAAAACTGTGGTTATTTCCCCCGCATCAGTTTCATCAACACGCGAAGGACTTGAACAAATTGTGCCCGGCACTGATGGAACCAAAAGTGCATGGAATTATTATTATTCGTGGATTGTTCGATCAATCGATAATGTCTGAAATGCGTCTATCAGGGCTGAAGCGCTCAGTTGCCTGACCTCATCTAGGACTTATTGATTTTCCACTGATTGATTCTATACGACATTCTGACTTAAGGTCTGATCATGCCTTGTACTCCTGTCATTTGACCAAGTTGTTCGTCGGGTTACGCTAAGTTATTTTCATTGGCACGTGGGGTTATACTTATAAAATTTACAAAATACTAAATACTCGTTTGTGTGATACGTACGTATGTACAGATTACTATAGAGCAACATTCATAAACCTATGTTATACACAGGGCGAACACGAAAAAAAATAACCGACTGGGTACATCTAACTGTGTTTTGGAAGTGAAGCAGCAGAAAAAAATAAATTTGAAACGAAACACACCGAGTGCAAAAAATTATGAGCATAATTTTCATTTACTGACCACGACATTGTGTAGGTGAGATGCTGAAGGGATAAGAAAATAAGCATAGAATAGTCTAATTGCTCCGTTGAAAGATGAGCGTAGATGGTCGGAAGTCATAAACCACCGGAATATGGGCGCTCAGATACGTACCTGTTCATTCGATCGTGCCAACTCTTTTTGTACGGAATTAGTGGTCGCCTCAAGCTCGCGTGACCTGGCAGTGATTTCTGCGAGTTTCCGCTCCGCGGCGACTGCACTGGCGGCAGCTGCCGCAGCTGCAGCCGCGTAGGAAGCAGCAGACTTTGGACAGGCGCCGGAAATAGTTTCGGAGTTGGTCACTGAACTCGGACCATCCATTGAAACATTACTGATATCGTTATTGTTGTTGTTATTGGTGCCTCCATTGGTTAGGGGAGGACCACCGGGTGGTAATGAGGTCAAGTGTTCTCCCGTCTCGCCGTTTACAAGAACCTCGTCTTTCGACTTGTTTGACGGGTCTGCCAGGAACATATGAGTTAATGGGAACTAAGACGATATCTGCGATTGGACGGGAAATTCATACTAGTAGCTTTGTGTGATTAAAACTTAGAGATAAAAAGACTGCGGAGCTAAAATTGCACACTTCCTTAATTACGCAGCTGATTAATTTGCTAAACGTTGGAAAAGCGTCAGACATCTTTTTTCTTTTCACTTTATATGACCAGTAAGACTAACTGTAGAAGTGGATTTCACAAATTCTCGGTATCCCCTTCTGAGTTGAACTCAGCCACAGCAACGATGTAATTGTACAAGCTCGTTTGCATTAACGAACAAGATGTTTATTTTTCCAGCGTCTGTCGCATATGATTTCGAACTTGAAGAATTCGAACTAACGTGGTTACCCGAGTTTCATTAATCTTCCCAAAAGCTGTAGCTATTACATCGAGTGGCCTTGTAAGAAAAGCACTAATTCATTCAAACTGGGAACCATCGAAGCCTGTGGTTTACTTCACTAACTTCTGCGTCATGGCGGCCATTTTGCTGACACTTTTACTCGTATGGTAATGTACATTGTTTTGCCACGCGGATCACGATCATTTCAAAGTGGTCTAGTTCAAACGTAACTAGAAATGGAGGGAACTGAGAACGTGGAACATTGATGTCCAAACACAAACATGTCTGCACTTTGACCATTACCATATACATTCATAGCAGAGTACTTTATTATCATACTTCGAATGCATCAGCTCGGTCGTCTACTTATGCTCACACCATATTATACACGATACGCGGTTGCCATAAAACAAATGTCCCAAAATGTCACTTGCTGTCTCCAAAATGCACCTTGTAGCTCTTGCATAGCCACGGAATTTATACCAGTGAACAACACACAACGCATCACGATCTTATGGGTTCAGATTGTAGTTCTTAAGTGGGCAAATCATCCGATGCATTGCAGAGGTGTTTTACTTCAAAATAAAAGGTTTCTGAGCCACATACATACATACATTAAACTATTAAGTTTCGTCATTTCCGATGCATCCGATCAAAATTTCAACTTTACAGTGGCAATTAAATCAAACGCAAACGCACCGTCTTGGTCACAAAAGCAATTAGCGTGGTAGATTGTGATTTGCTGTTGACTGGCTGATGGCCGAGTGTGGTCTGCGGAAGCCGAGTGTGATCGTATACTGCCCCAGATAAAAAAATCGTGATCGCCGACTCTTTTCGTCGGTGCAGTGAATCTAAGAGGCTATGAACTAACGGTTGCATTACAACTTGCAATAGAGATGTAAAAAAGCGTGAGGTTTTAGTGTGATAAATAAAAACCGTTTGTTTATTTATCTGACGATTTGTGACCGCGGACATCATCTAGCACAAGATATGTGGATGACTTTGGCCTAACCAGTCATCCATTCTCGTCTGGCAGGTGGTTTCGTTAGCTTTTGTCGTGACATACAATCATATTTGACAGAAATCCAAACAATTCGAAAACCTAAAATTTTGTTTAGGACGGAGATGTTGCGTTTTGACTTCTAACAAAAACAAACGCCTAGGCATTTTCTCAGTTCACTGCAAGGGGATTAAGAAATTCGTGTGACAGACGAGGATTCTGTCGACTAGTTTGACTGACCAAATGGAAGAGTCTCGTGTTTACTTTGTACTACACAGTTTTTATCCAACTTCAGAAGATTGTACTCAAAAGAAATTAAAAAACACGAGAATGTTTACCACTCGGGAACACGGTGTAATCCGATTAGTTGGCGACTTGTCGACGTTTCGACCTTACGCAAAACTGGTTTTACAAAATTTCTAGAAGCCCATAATCCGTTGGTATACAGTAGGTGGCAGGAGAATACAGTTGTCTTGTGGTTCTGGTTGATGGTCTTCGAGGCGTTGTGTTTTCTGACGTTGGCGTTAAGATTGGAAACGGTCTACCCGTGTACTTCCGAGCACTATAGTGTTTTCCGTTTGTTGCAGCGCGTTGCCTGCATATTCTACAAGCCCAGATATCGACTGATAGGCCTACTGGGCTCCGGTTCACGTTCGTTATTCCTCTCTTATACACTTCGGAGATCGCTACCCCAGGGCATGTGACAGTGTGAGCAGTTTGACCTTGAACCTTTTTGCCGACCTCATTTTCAAGTACTAACGCTACCCTACTTACCAATGATAGTAAATCGCAAGCCCAACGATCACAAGAACCTGGAAAAATATTCGTACTATTTGCCAATCGTAAGCCTTATGTGACAGTTTCCTTCGAATTTTCCACAAATGATGAACCCAAAAGACCAGATACCGTTGTGAAAAGTACACCGATAACATTTGTTAGTAATCCTAATCCAAAGACAGGAAATTTCTTTATCAATTAACGGCTCATTTTGATAGTGGGCCCACATGCACAACAAAAGGGTACTCGCATGCATTCGGGGCAGGATATACTGATCTAACAAAACTAGCGACAACTGAATTCTGCGATCAGGATGCGAACCTGTTAGCTGGCTTCTTGTGCTATACCGAAAAAAAACCAAAACCAAAATACATATGCTAATGGGATCCTGGACAATATTTTGTGCGAAAAATACAAATGATTTCGTTACATGAAATCAATTATGTTCAGTTTCATGATACTGATTTTAGAGCCATTAATAAGATCTCGGTTCGAACACTCGAGCAATACAAAAACGGCATTTATGCGGCGTTTCACTTGGAAGATAGGAGGCGGCGATCCGTACGGACACCTTAACGTTCTTCTGTCGTGAACGAATTTGTGTATTTATAGGGGATGCACGGGCCGTCAGAATTCACCGAAACTTGAAGGAAACACCATAAAATTTCGAAGAACAGCAGTGAAAAACAAGAGTTAACAAATTTTCATTCCGATTAGCGGTCCTCTCGTGGAACCTCCGGGGTTCTAGTGTGAATTTCGGCTGGATGGCATTCGATTTGTAAGTACCAAATTCGTTCAGTCTAGGTTGCTCACTGTTTTTTTTCTGATGTCAGTAGGAAACAACTGATAAACGTTCGAGTCGCAGTCCAGATCACGTTGACTGCTCATGCACGTCACCCGATGCCACAAAATAGATTGTGATGCGCCAGGACTACACCGTACGGAGCCCACTCGATGGTGGTGGTTCAGATATCGGTGTGATGAGCTGCTCTATTTTTGTTGTCGTCCTAGCAACCACGTTCAGTTGTGCCTTAGCATACCGCACCGATGCACGGAGAACCTAGCCAAAAAACGAACTTTGGATGAGAAAACCGTTGGCGTTGCACACAAAAACAAATGTGCGATTGATGTATTGGATGATATGTTGAGGAAACCGTGATGCGCATCTCGAAAGTGGAACGTGGCGCTGCGCAAACATGTTTGACTTAATGATTGTGAACGCGTGGATTGGTAAAGGATAAGCCTTGGGGGTACAAGTTAGGAGGAAACCGCTTGTTATAACACTTTCCAATCGCATGAGTGAACCGCATAATATTAGTTACGGGGATGGGAAAGAAATTCAATTGATCGATAGGCTCGTGTGACAGAGTTCCTGATCTAGCTCTTCCGTGAATCTTCAGATCGACATTTGGTCGATACGCCTTACCATGCCACAAGCTCCCCCTACCAAGCCAGTGCAGAAAGATGATTCACAATGAACTATAGTTTACGAAATGATCCGCCATGCAACATCATCTGAACATCAAAGCCGCTAGGCTAGCCGAGGTGACAACAACTAAGTTTAGTCAGGTCGTCGTGGGCGGGGGGGGGGAATTCAGTTGATCGACAGACGTGGGGTGTACAATCGATCAACAAGCAAATGAGGGATGTTGATCGAAGTCTGGTCGATCCAGTCGAAAGAAATTGACAATTGGGAAAGATTGGGCATGATCCGGCTCCCTATTCGTCAAACCGTTGCCACAAAGCTATGCAAGGGAACAAGTGGCGCCAGCAACCTGTGGTTCGATGTAATGACTGGCGGAATGAAGCACGCTGTGGGTTATTTTTTTCCACTTCTAGTACAAAACCATTTTACGACGGACCGGAATATCGAGTTAATGTCCTACCGAAATGGAGGAGGCAATATTGGGGCATTGAGATTCGAAAATTGGCCAAATGTGGACTAACCAAAACAAGAAATTTTCGAATAGACGAATGCATCAGACTGAAATGACTAGTGTATACTGGTAAACTGGGTGCACTCTAAAAGATTTCAATACCACGGCTACCTGCGACAACACAAGTTGAAGAACCGACACAGACAAAAGATTGCTACAATTATTACTGCTGTTCTTGCATCCCAACCGGTCAGTGTCAGCTATTTTTGAATACGGTTTACAAAAGCAGATATCACAGACAAACAGAACCCAAAGCAACTCGTGAACGAGAGAGGATAGACAAAGGCGAATGAAATTCGGACATCATTCATTGTCTCCTTTCCAAGCCCTGATCAAAAGTGATAAAAAGTGAAATTCCCTATGACCAAAACATGCTTGTTAAAAGAAAAGACAGCCAATTATTCCCACTTGCAGGCAGACAGATGCAGGGAATAGTTGAGAAAATTACCATCAGGATTGGCATTGTTGTTGCTATTACTTATCCCATGCACGGATTCATTTTGTTGTTGTTGTATTTGTTGTTGTTGTACAGCTGCCGCAGCCGCCACACCGGCCAACGCGGCTGCCAACTGTTCACGTAATGCAGCTCGATCGGCTGCAGAGGACCGAACCTCTTCTTCGAGTTGGGCACCACGTTCCAGCGCAGCCCTCAGACGTTCACGAACTCGTTCGTCCAGTGCCTTGTGATGCTCGAACAAAGACTTCAGTGCCTTCAGGACTTCAACCTCTGAACTCACACCGCCCGGACTGTTCACCTGTCTTTTGACCACGGTCATACGAAGTGATCGTTCATGGCGAGCCACTAAACATTCCAGATGTTCCAAGAGCAGCTGCAACACGAAGTTAGGGAGGTTCGTGACGCATACTTTGTTAAATTGTGGAGTAAATAAATACACTTTCACTCAATCATTGAGAAGTTCGATTGGAATACGAAGCACAAGAACATCCACCTTTCGTTATCCGTGTTTTGTTGAATAGCACTTCGCCAACAATCGACAGTGGGGGAAATACACAGTCAATTACGTTTCCATTTTATTTTGAACACAGCTGGAAATATTGCCCGCATATAGGATAATTAACAACAAGTATGCTGCATTCAACTGATTGATTATGTCAGAGCTTACCCTGAAAAAATAAGAAGTAATCATGACAACGTAATTAATATTTAAAAGCCAAAAAAGAAATGCATAGGTCTATTCACTTTTGAAAATTAAAAAAACTAAACTACGAAGCTTGACATTTCCGAGACTTTCCAATGGACTTCTGACTAGCTCAGTCGAACTATGATTACATTCCTAATAAGAAATAAAAAGCCTCATGAGATTGCAGTATATCTTGCTCCAAATTATGGCATCACGTGTGTCCACCATCGCAAGCTAATTCGCTTGTAAAACGAAGACTTAGTACAACCCTAGAAGTTAGGCAGTAGGCGACGGGTCGCATTTATGCATTAGCTTACATTCGTTTGAAGAAAAATTTATCAAACGTTGTCGGCAAAGCGCATCACGTGGCACTAGCTAAAATAGTACTGCACCAGTTTCCCGTTGTTCGTGCTTGGGGTAAATAAGATCTCACGACTCTCGTAAAGTTGTTCACTTCGGACGTCCTTGCGTAGAGACGGTAAAAATGACAGTTCGAGACTAAAGTCTAAATGCAAATACGAAGGAATTTACTATATTTTTGCCAATTGAAATCAACATTGGGCATGTGGCTCGCGATATTCGTTGTTGGCCATCGACCATATGAAAATGGACGAATACGACGAACATAAATCGTTCCAGAAGTCACCTCGACATGAACAAACACGTGTGCCGAAAACAAAAAAGACTAGTATGCAAGGGATCCTGAACGTACATCCGAGCACATCTTCAAACCACTGCTGTATGCAAGTTACATTTGCATCCAAACTTCTTGAATTTGCTCTCTCTTCGCGCTACACGGTCCGTTTCTCCTCGTATCAGTGCGAGTAATGGAATTTTATTAGGAGGACAAACGACTGGTAGCGGTTCCGAATTTGATAACAATAGACTACAGTAAGAAAAAATAAATGAGCAGCAAGAAGAAACCAATCCGGTACAAAAAATTAGTCATGAAGCGAAAATATCGTTTAATTTAACCTCCAGTCCCATCACTAGAATCTTGTTATTCCTCCCTAATCCATCCGGTTATTGAATGCGAACAAGCTCAAAAAATCAAGCAGAAAGAATTTGATAAAACTCTGACAATTCATACCTTAAAAAGAGCACAAGAGATTTCATCGGACGGGATGTGAAGAAGAGATGTGCCATTAATGTGAAATCGGAAGTGTAAAATAAATCTACGGTGCCATGAAGAGTCTAATAATCCACAGATCTATACCCAATGCAAACTAAAAGTCCACGAAACGAATTTCCCATCAAAAATACTTTCCACATTAGAGGATCTCAGTCCGAAGAGTTTCGATAAATTTCATCTCATTGAACATTTCTGCCCACGCAGTATGGACGCACCACCGGGCACCGAAAGCCACGTACGTACTATGCATCATATTTGTCTGCTACATTTGTTTTGGGTGTGACCGTTTTGATTGATATAAACCGGATACGGAACTTTCACGGCTCTCTCTCTCTTCTTAAGTACGAAGCAAGTTTGGATGCGTGCAGCGCGTCGCTAAAGGTGACTGATCGTGAGTGGAAATTATTACATCTAGAGTCAACCAAGTGTTGTCACATGTCGCAGGCATGAACATTCGTTCGGCATATGAGAGAAAAAACGCTGAAAACCCACCATCACGTAACTAATTGAATTTAGATGAGTAAAATATAAGAAAAAGGCACCAATCTGAGGTCATCACCGCCCTCCAGAACTGGACCAAACACGGGCATAACTTTTGTATCACGTTTGAAGCGTGAGTTCGGTGGAAGCGGAGTATAAAATATACTCTAGGGTAAGGCCAGGACACTGAACCGCATAAGGTCTCCATACGTCAGGTATGCTAACGGGCGGAGCGACAGCCAACTGCCCTTTAAGCGCCAGAGCGACCAGCAAAGTCAGGGTTTAAACCTCCGACCACAGAGGCGACAGACGGTGAATCTAATCGTTCGCCATGAGTTATATGAAGAGCTGTTTAACAGTTACAGTCATTACAAAGCCAGAGTTTTCCCGGTTCGGTCATAAAATTTGCTGCTGGGAGACAAATCTTGTCGTGCCTCGTAAAACAAGACTCAGTCTTAAACTAGATGCTCAAATTGCTATCAGTCAGGCCAATATGAGTCACACAATGATGCCAAGCCGCATGGAACGTTAACATCCGGAAAAATCTTGCCGTTCCATATTTTAGTTGCATACGAACCGCGGAAGACTAAATTTGAACGAACAGCATTCCCATCTTGGCGTGTGATAGTCTTTATCCAGTTGGTCCAAGTCGTCAGATCATTTTCTCTTAAACATTTTTGCTTTCTTCACAACTCTGTCATTGGGATGATTATGAAGGTGGTCCTATCCTCATGTGAGAATAGTAGGAGTGACATTTATTCAGACGGGAGACTGCCGGACTTAGAATGTGTGGACCACGTTGTGCTACTCAGTGAAGACCCAAGTAAGTTGCAGATTTTTATCGGTCGTCGGCACGGTTGGGCAACCATATTTGGGATGCGTTCTGCATCGCCTAAGTGCAAAGTATTGCGTAGTACTAGCTTGGCTCGAGCCCATATCTTGTTCTTGCGTAGGGTGAAGTGGATAGGTAGTTGTATCTCATCAGATGGTCAAATATGGGATTAAGTGTCTTCGGACATGCAGAAACCTAGGTTAACATTCATCAGTTTGAGAGATCTGTGATGTCCGCGTGACATCCGGTTGTTCATCAAAGGTCGAGTATACGCAGCAGTGGGGTCGGTACTCTGATGTAGTGCCGAAACTTGGCCGTTGAGAGCAACACGGTTGACTTGGTAGAATATTGTGGGAGAGTTTATGGAGTAACTCAGAGCTTAGGCTTAATGTAGCGGTAACTAGGGTCTAAATCGGAATAGATTAAGGTGACTGGGACATGTCTTGCGCACGCCCACAGAACTACTGCCTTGTTGTACGCTGTTCTTCGAAACAGGTGGTCAGTAAATGACATGTGAAAAAAATATGAAAGCTTTAACCAGTGGACTGGCTCGTATAGCTGCAGTGAGACTACCAGTTTGGAGTCTACGAGATCTCCCCAACCAATGATTTGAGACAGTAGGTGATATGGTTTAGTGCCACATTCAGTGACGCTCTTCTATTCAAAACCATCCTTTTGTATGGTTCCTCAATTTACTGTTGTACCGTCAATCTTCACTATTCCTCGGTTTTTTATGTTTGAGCAGGTGATAGTGTCAGGCGGCAACCAAAACCATAGAACGTTTGTGCAAAGTTAGTCGTTGGACAAACTGAAACTGAAGGCGATTCTAAACGGCAGTTGAGAGAAAGAAATGTGTAGTGCAAGTCAATGAAAATAGGTATCGAATTCAAACCCAAACAACGACTGGCACCTGCAAATGAGTCCCGAAGCAAACCTTTGACAAGGACAACACCTACTTCAAGCTATTAAGGATAAATGATCCCTTGCTTTTGTAATAACCGAGGTCGAATCAAAGGTGTTCACGTCTTCAGTGAGAATGCGAACAATTTAAGTAATGTTCGAAAGCAGGAAAATTATGAACCAGATGATTGACATTCGGACTCATCTGTCTGAAGCTTATATAAAAGGCGTGAAAATGATCAAGTCAGTACCCAACACGATGAGACAAACTCAAGCTCATTTGGAGAAACAATGTTATCCATAGGGGAACACAATAAATTAGTAGAGGGAACTGTACAAACAGGTGGGAATAGAACATTCTGCGCTAGACTGTTCTAATTGCAAATGCGCTAGATGACCGGAAATCCGGAATAAACAAACTTCCGATTGATGACGAGCAAAATACAATCAATTTCTGATTAGACCAAAAGAATTTCTTGGCTGATAACCGACTATTTATTTGTGATCGTTGATTATGTATCTAATCGGTCTTATATCTTACACTGGGACCGGAAGTAGACAACAAATTCAAACGGACGCACGGCAATTACCGACATCATTATTCTCATCCAGTGCACATGCTAGGTCTCACTATGCAGTCGAGTTACGTGAAACTAGCTACAATGAAAGGGATCAGGTAGCAGATGAATTTGGCACTGACTAGTTTTGTGGTAGTAACCGCCCCAAATGAAAACCATGCTAGCATATGCTGCCTAACAGTACTATCGATTTCCAAGGGATAGGATAGGCTCGTGGAACCAGACGCCAAAGGGTGTGCGCACCACACATGCACAGTGTGCTTCTGCCGCATCATTTCGAACCTGGAGTTCGCAGCTGCATCCGTTGGAGGGAGGCATCGGTTTACAGAAACTGAAAAAAAACTGGGTCAAAAAACCGAAGCCTCGTAAGCACGCAGATCGTCATAAGTCGTAAAAACCCGACGGCGACTAGACCTGCTTTGGTCAAGGCAAATATTTGGTTCTTTTGTGAAAATCAAGGATTTATTTTATCAACCGACAGACCTGTTTCCATCTGATACTACTATGAAGCTTTTTCCGCCTAAAAGATTTGAAGCTCTCTAGAAGTAACAAAACTACAGTCGTCGGTCTTTAGAATGGCTTCTTAACAAGTTCTTTGAAATACCTCTGCAAACTATTGTACCAGTCTGCGAACAGAAGCTTTACTGTAATTTGACTGTCCACGGGCAGTTTCAGTTTTTACATCCCTGTACAAAGTGCCTTGGCTTTCGGCTGCCACCTCATAGGGCCATCTATACAAAAGAGGACCAGAAACAATGAAAGGCTAACTGTAAGGTAATAAGTTGGACAACCGTAGAGAAGAGGTAAGATTCCGAATGCGGGAATGCCACTGAATGTGGTGTTGAGCCATACCATATATCATCTCCAACCATCGTTTGGGAGAATCTCATGGATCTACACAATCCACTCCACTGGTCAAGGTTTTCATACCATTTTGTCACGTCATCGAATGATTAACTGACAGATTTCGCTTGACTAGCTTTCGTTTTATAAAATGCACTTTGGTCCTACATAAATGAGCCCACACCATCTGATGCTTGCTGAAGACAATATGCTCTTATCACTGAGACAGCGAAATTTCTAGGTCACCGGCACTGCTGCAAACTTGGGTAGCCTCGAACCACGAATAGCAATGAACGAATGGCGAATCTATTCGATTAACGAACACTGGCTTTTAACGCTTAGCAAAACATTCTTTGGGTTTATCAGTCTGGAGACCAAATCTTCCTACCAAATGTTCAGACAGGGGTCCCCAAGATGACAATCAAATTAAAATTTTGAAGTCCAGAAGTAAAATGTACTCAATTAAGCTCATAAAACGTCAACAATCATGCGGTACTTAGACTCCGGCTGCTACGGAAGAACCATAGTGAAGACCAACCAGAAGCATTATATATATATACATATAGAAGACGAAGGATCTGGGATGCTAGAAAGCTCCTGGCTGAAGCACTTTTCCACAATTTATAGCCTCAAATCCTGGCATTGGAGAACTGCCTAGAGTCCAACCTGGCAGTCCGGGCGAAACTAAAAGAGTTAGTCTACCCGGTCAGACTCTTATAAATTGTCGCTACTTCAAAGAACTCCCATTTTGATCCATCCTGAAGAACGAAGTACAACGTGGCAAGCGACCTACGAAGTCGTGTGAAACATGGCCCAAACAAACTGGCTGATTCAAATTTTGCTTCTTTTGCTGGTTGAAGCCCAGAGGCTAGTATACTACTAAGATCATTTTCCGCAACATCCTAGCAATACCACGAGAGAGCATCTGTGCCACTTACATTCCCAGCGGCCGCGCTATCCAGCAAGACTGATCGCTACTATCGCAGTGAACACTCAATATATGACTGCAAACTGGACATCTCGACAACTCCACGGATGCCACAAAATGCTGAAAGTCAATCCCGGATTCTGTACATGAGAATATACCTCATCCGATAAGGGATTACATGGAAAGACGCAACGCCACAGTAAATGAAGTCATAGGGCTCACACAACATCTCACATGTAAAACTGAAGATCTGTTTCTACACAACAAAGATCTGAAGCAGCGGTTCAAATTTCGAAGATGATCACTGCATCCCAAACACAGCTGCGGTATCGCAAAGGCTGCAGTAAAAACTCGCAATAATTCTGGGTCGTTAGTTGGAAGCAGAAAGACTGGAAAACGCCACTCAAAAGTTTTTGGTCCTTAGGAGAAGAGAATTCCATCTGTTCGCCAGAAGGATAAAGCGGCTTCGATAATCATCTCCCATACTCAACAAAAACGAAAAGTTCAGAGAAGAGAAGCTCTGATAATCAGCCGCACCAGGGGTGGACTCAGGTGATAGGTTGCCACAAACACGAACTCGGATTCCATTGTTCAAAAACAAAATGGCGAGGTGAACTAAGTTTCTCCGCCACACCCCTAAATGGGAGACAGTGACACAGAACTCCACAGTAAACTGAGTAAAATGCCGCTTTCAGATCAGGAAAGACACGTCGTGGGCCAACAAAACATTTCTCCATCGAAGTCAATCCATTTTCGACCCGGACAGAAATCAGCTTGATTCTCACGCGCACACTTTTCGCGAGTACCAGAAAATCAGCTCAGCACAATCCTCGCGAACAGTGTGAATGTATTAATTACCAAAACTAATTCACTTGCGATTTTCACACGATGACCTACCATATTCATGCTAAGCCAGTACAATCGTCGATTCACACTGGTCCCCAGGAATCTGTTCCCTTATCCAGACTAATCCCAGGAGTTTTGATAACTTCAAGACCAACACTTGATCTCCGGGCTTGAAGAAGTACGAAGACAGCCCATCTGGTCCAGATGCAGCGTTTACCTTTAAATAGACCGATCTCCCTGGTGACATAAACCTTCGATGGATGACTGGAAGCTACTTATATTGTTTCACTTGGAGGTATAATGGAAAAGCCCCGAATTGGTTCGATTAGGTCTCCCAGTAGAGCTCCTCTTGAAAGGCGTGCCCACAGTTCGCTTATAACGAATTAATGAACTGTCGCATTTCTCCATCACCTCGCTTACACTGGTCGTCGTTGATCATTACACATAGTCAGTCGGTGAAGATTGTCACTATTTCTGATATCTGTAATCGTTTCCCTATTCTCCACTACTCGCGATCATTTCTAATGCTCCTAGTCAGTTGACGTCTCATTGGTTTGCAAACCTCAATGCATGTGACATCCGGATAGACCGATCTGAAAGCATCCAACAGAGTTGACGACGTCCGACGATTCAACCCATTTAAGATTCACTATGACTTGGATTTCTGCGTGCATTACCGCCTTCTCTGGTTTCTTCCGGTACTCTCGGATACTAACAAATGACCTCGTGCACAACTGCCAACAAACGTCCCACTAGGGGCCAAAAGAATGACTATCCTGTACAACCGTTTTTTTAAAGATAGTGATTTCCGTGTTGGATGAACAACAAGCAACGAAAAAGGAGGAACGTGACCGAGGAGTAATCTGAGTCCACAGATTTGGACCAAGATGGCTGACACCTATTGATTGATTCACAACACCAGTGACCAGTTGTAATTTGGTAAGCCTGAGTCCAGCGTCCTGAAGACAAAAGAAGTTGCCCGGTCAGCTGATTTCCCACAACGGCAAAGCTTAAATGTTCATAAAGAAGACAATCCGTATTGGTAACAATCTGAAATAAGACGAAATACCGATACATCTACCAGATGGCATAGTGGAGCTTCGATATGCTATTCTGTCTTTGCTAAGTAGACAAGTAGGACGTTACAATCACTAGCAGGGACCACAACGTACGTCGAACACAATTCGGAATAATCGAGACAAGTCCCGATAAAAAAGACTCGCATTTGGCCCCCTGTACAGTTGCAGTCAGTGAGCACACTAACACACCACGAACAGACAGTGACTATTTGTCCGATTGCTCTTCGCACATAGGGAACCGTCCAACCAAAACTGCAACAAACAATTGTTGACTGTAATCCAGTCTGACAACGCACACCCGGTTGTCGCGTTCAGAGTGATCTCGAAATCAGCATGACTAAGAGCATTGCAAACCGGAGACGGTTTCCGACCAGTAAATTCTGCAAATTTTAGTAGGCTGTCTGTCTGCTACACACTCGGTTCGAACATCTCAAAAGCTATCGTGTGACACGGTATTTGACAGACAGTCACATTGCTCACCGAATTGATCATATCCTCGTGGGTTTTATCTGAGGGACCTTCCGTGAAATCCATGTAACAATAACTGGAACATAACGGGTAAATGATCAGCATGTTAGTGCCCATGGTATGTTCTATTTATTACAACTTGTTCTGGTGTCAAAAACATTACTAAAACTACCGGACATTAAAAGTCGTTGTTCAGGAAATATCAGTTGCTGTTAAGTGCCAGGGCTACCGCCAGAAGAGAACTGCGAACAGAACGCAAAAGAGGGAAATCTTGATGGAACATCAGTGGAAGTGGAATAAAACGGTGATCAATGTTGCTGCTTGAGAGAATTAAGATCAGGAGGGGAATACAAAAGAAATGAAACGATTAATACTCAAAACCACTTTTTAAATTAACAGCCAAGGTAAAAGAATCTTGCCAGAGGGGTAACCGTGAATACCACAGATTGCTGCATGCGAACGCCATCCTCTCTGACGGGTGACACAAGCAATATTGAACTGGAAGGGCGGGAACAATGTTTTTACCAGACTCTTCCGGCTCCCCGTCACGCTTCAAATAGTTGACTATCATTCAAAATCGAAAGCATCCCGTTCTGTATGATGAAACATACTAGTTCACTAAGGAACGGAATTAGAAAATCAAAAGATTGATAGAATATTTTGACCGAATTATTAATGAGAATTATTAACGAAATCACCAATAATCCGGTGTTCAGTTCGGGTCAAGACAAATGATCTCGTCCACAATTCGCCAAATACTTCGGAAGTTGCTGTGGGACAAGAAGGCGACCGGAAATGGTAGCATCCCACCAAGAGTCTACAAATGCTGTTTTTCTTCGTTGATTGGTAGACTTCGTGAGCTATTCCACTCTCAATGGGAGCGAGAGACATTTCCAAACGATGGTGTTATGTTCGTTCTACTGTCCATTCCTAAGATGGACAGCATTTCGCGAGAGCTAATGATGTATTGGTTCGATTGACGTCGCTCTGCATCCACCTGAGGCAGCTGCACTCTGTCAAATCAAAGAGGACTTTACAGATTCGGGGATTGTATTGACGATACATTCACACTGAGCCGAGAACTGAAACGTCACTGCAAGTCCCACCAGCCAGCTGAGGCCTGGTTTTGGAGTTTCGCACTGCTTCTGGCTCCGTCAGCCGCGAGCTTTTGTGGCGAATGATAAACCGAAACGACAAAGATCCTCCTCCTCCTCCTCTTCCTCCTTCTCCTCCTCCTCCTCCTCCTCCTACTACTACTACTAATACCAATTGTCCATTACCTCACTGCTTCTGGTGTGCGATGAAGAATCTTCAGAATTCGCGATTCCCTCTGAAGTGAGATAGAGCTATTCATCTCTGGCTTTTTCCATTGCTCTGTCGATTGAACAATATGAAATGCACTAACTGGCTCCCCATGCGTATTGCTGCATCTAAGATGGATCTCGATCGTCGTGTCATGAGGGCTTCCCTAAAATCCGGTCCTGAGCACATGATTTTCTGGATTCCCAACAGACTTCTTGCTTTCAGTGGTTACAAAATCCCTCTTTCGTCGACGTCTTTGAAACCCGCCTTGTCCTCACTACAACTGACTGTTGATTCGACTGGACTGTGTTCCACACACGCTGTTTCTCTTCGCGTTTTGTCCATTGGTTCATTATGCTGGTCCTCCTTCCTATTGGAATCCGCTTCTCGCAATGCACACAAAATTTTCTTGCTGTTTTACGCGCGACTTTTTTTCCTCAGGCTTACCTTACTCTGCTGTATAAAGCTCGAATCCACACCGCAACAAAATAATGTTGCAGCCATATGAGAAATGGGGCTTTGTCTATTTCTGTTTATCCGGCTGATCGGTGACTCTTCCTCAACGCACACTTTACAGTCGCTAAACCTATCGTTGGGCCCTTGCCTCACCTAATAGACGATAAGGCAGACGACGGATGGGGTGAGGAGAACGTGTCTCAACCATTGGAAACGTTGTAAAGTGCAAGTGTGAGGTGGATAATGACGTGCTAAGGAAAATCATATCGGTTACTATGCAGTTCCCACGTGACAACAGCAATGAAACAGAGTAAAAGTAGTCGATGAATGCTCCCAGCGCAGAAATCGTGAACCACTAAAAGTGGAACAAAACACGGAACATTGTGGCACTGTGAATCCTTTCAGTCAAAAAAATCACAAAATTGTTCAAGCTGTTCGACGTCTGTCCCAGGCCAACCAAAACCCGATTGATCATCGCAATTCGCGATTTCATCTGTTTCCGCTAAATCAACATGGAAAACAGCTTTCGACGTGTTTAGAGTTGTTGCGAAATTAAAACTAAAAACTAAAACTTGCAAATGGCGTCCCTTTTATGGGACGTGTTAACAGCATCACTGGCGGTTAAAACTTGCACACTTGCACTAACCGATTCCGGCGAACAATCGCCGGAGATTGCCATAGCAAAAATTAAAAAACGGTAATCGATGCACATTCTGGACCACCGAGCAGGATCAAATCTACTTGCGCCGATTTTCGGTCGAATTTTTCTAATTTCTAGTCCCCAAACACGAATACAAATCATTGCGAAATTCTTTTGTCTCTAGGCCTGACAGTCAGTCGTTTTTTTACAACCCCGAAATTGGGACAAACAGATTAGTTCATTTTTGCATTTCCCGACACGCGTGAAATCGGGTCGACAACGACAACAATTGGAGGCAAAAAATAACGACAACTTACTCGAGTGTTATTCCGTTCAGCTTTCAATTCGATAATTTCTTCTTCCCGTTCGGCCAACTGATCTCGCAGGCGATGCACTTCTTTGGCCAACAAAGAAAGATCCTAAAACAATGATAATGAATTGGGATTGGCATGAACCGTTAAAAATCGGTTCAATAAAATAATACTCTATAGAACCACCATGACTAACAGCGGAACGTTGCCTCGTCTTGTAAATTTATTCTCATTAGTCTATGGTTATGTGAAATATAAGATGGTAGCGCCTAAGTGTATTTTTAACCCCACATAGCATTTGGTTAATTGTACCGTAATGAAACACCAAAATAACTGGTAATAACAGCAATTATGAGACTACCTATCGTACTCTGTCACATTTGATTATTATTTTCACACATTTGAGTACAGATCGTGTGCCATCGAAGGACGAAAACAGTGATCGGGGAAGATCCATGAAAAACAAACACTATGTAGTAGTAACCCCGCATGCCGTCCTCCATTCTCCATCTGCACGTCATCGTTTATCCATCGAGACCCGTGAATCTTCTGTAGGCTGATACCATCCGGTTATCCAAACCGAAGTAGAGGATCCACTTAGGGGACCCTACAACGAACCTATGACCGAGCAATTTAACTCACATGGTAACAGGACGATCTGAGTGTCATGTAGTGCACTGGGGACCGATGGCTGATTGCTCAGTTCGGATTGGGGCTAAACGTCCAGGGTTCCCAGTACAACTCTCTTCCACAGAAGCCGATGGGTGTACATCCGTATGCTTTGTACACCACCGGTGCTTGGTTTAGAATCAGGGGTTAGCCAGCTCCTCAGGACTGATTATGAAAGACCAGTCAGCAAGGTGGAGGGCGCCGGGTATTCGTGTTCGTCACCGCACTTTTGTGAAAACATCTCTAACAAGAGAAGGCAGTGTGTAAGATCTCTTCAGCAGAGGCTATTAGAGAGAAATGTCCTTCGGGAGCATTTCTAGAGACGCTCAGGGTGAATAGTCAACCCAAAGTCTGAGACATCTACCTATGACTGTGCAAAGACATTTGGCGAAATACCCATAACACAGAACTTTGTTCGCGTGCTTGGGCCATATGTGCCCGTATGTGCGTACAGGAATTTCATCATAACGGTCATGGGAATTCGAACAAATGAGCCTAAGGAAGCGGTGACGAATTCCTGAACCACAATATTAACAGAGCCAAAAACAAAACCCTTTACGAAAACCACAGTGCGTGGCACGCGCATTCAGATAACGCGACATGAGTGGGATGATACTCAGGTTCTCCCAGAGCCGTTGACCAACTGAAATATGTATCAAACAGATTCACTGTAGAATCGATTAACTGATGAGAAATTCCATGTTGGCAATAAAGCAATGGTTCGTCTACATTAAAATCTCATTCACGCGATCCACGTGTTCCCGTTATTGTAATACCTAACAATAACCATTCAGAATGCTTAGTCCAAATCACAGACAACAGCCAGGCGATTTCCTTCACTGTTGACCAAACTGACTTTAGATCATTCCGCAATCACTCACCATCACCATCACTGCCCACAGCTGATTCGACAGGTCGAACCAAATCAGTGTCTCTACTCCAAATTTTCAAGTTCCACAGAAATTACGAACCGTAGAAAGACTGTGATTCTGTTGACCTACATGACTAGCTTTGTACTGATAGGCGAGCAAATGAAGGCGAATTTGATTATGAACATCGATTTTGCTCAGTCTGTCATAATGCCAGTTGTTTAATACGCGACGATGTACGACCTGCACAATTAGGGCTGTACACCAATCAGATCCTAGATCCTCAGTAAACGCAATTATGCAGCAAATTCGTCAGCTACAAAGGATGGTCATCTACTAGTCCAAATGGTTAAATCTTTAATGCGGCGAAGCCGGACTACTGTCTAGCATAACACTATTATGTTGCGTTCTACGTGACCGTTTGACGAATGAGATGCACGTAGATGGAAACCAGAGAAATCTGCTTCCTAATCTGTTAACTACTCACCCCAATATATGACGCACTCGTTTACTTTCATTCCGTCATATGGAACCCGTATAGGCCTTCTATAACACTGACGAACAAGCGTGTTTTCAGGTATTCGCAACTGTGCCAATACGTAATATTAAATATAGCCTACAATGAGTGAGAGGAGGAACGATAGGTCACAGGACCAATAGTCAAAGGCCCATCCACTGATATGTGTATACATGTCCGAATGTGTACGCATGAAACGCATCGCGTATGAAGTTGTCGGTAGGGAAGACATGGTTCATATCCGTGACCCAGATCTATATAGTATTGGCGAGATTTTCGGGGTGGCAAGTAGGCCAAGGAAGATTCATTTCTCGCACGAGCTTCTTCGTCGTATCGTGCTGCATCCTACTGATCCCCGCGAGCTCATTCGAAAAGTCTATTAAGGCCTGTTCACATTCATACCACTGTGGACTTACGAAGACAAAGTTTTTTCCGACTTCTCATCACAGTAAAGGTACATTCGACGAGATCCTGATTACATAAATGCAACTCAAACTACTTAACACGTAATCTTTTCGCAGGTTGGCGTTCTCAAGCCGAAGATCCAACGGCACCCAAGAAGTCAATGAGTAGAGTCTGGATTAAGTCGTCACAGAATAAGTTATTTGGGCAACTCCTGGCTTTCGACGACCAACTATTTGGCGTAAATGAACAAATGTACAAAAAAACGGACTACGGGTTAAAAACCTCCTCCAGAGAGACATAAAGATGATATACTTGCGGTTTCGCTCAGTAGGGAGAGAATCTATCGTGATTCGTTCGGTAGCTAACACCCACCTCAGCTTTCCAACTCCCACTCTCGTTTTGCTTCCGCCATTGGGTGCACGGAGTAAAGGAATTGAATCCACTGTGGAACGTTCGTTTGCGCAATAGCGAAAACAAAGCAAGTAACGAAAGACGGAGTATTACGTGACACACCTGGGGAAGCTTCATCACGAGTGTTCCTGTCGCATCCTTCAACTACGTTGACGCCCCGCTAATATATAGATCAAGCTTTCAAGTCGCAGCTTCTGGTTAGGGTTCGTCAGGGAAAAATGTCCCTTCTTTGTGGGTATCCGATAAAAACCACTGGCCAAAAACTATCATTATTACTAATTTTTACTTTTACATAACCAACTCTTACCAGAGGATACATTGGCTTTATAGAAATTGTGGATCATCGCCAACAAAGCAGCGCCGTTGTAGGTCGACCGCCGTTAAATTTTGCTAACGCCGTATATCGATCTCAAACCCAGGTGCTCCAAACACTTTCAACGGCTTTGATGGACTTTTACCTGGTTTTTGAGACGGCAACGCCTTTTGAAACCGGGCACAGGACAGACCATTTGTCAGTGCCATAGTACATGGTCGAACCATTGCAGGGACGGTTGTTGGTTGTTAAAGTACTACCTTTTACTTCGTCGTTTGAAATTCATTAATCGAGTTTGTCCAGAGAATCCAAATAGATACCAATGATCGACTAAGTTCCGCTTCCTGGCTTCCTTGGGCTGCAACCCTTCGTCAGCACGCCGCGAGAAACAACACAAAGGAGTTGAATCTTTTTTGGAAGATAAATTTCACGATTCTGTCACCGCTCCAAGTAGTTCATCCATGCTTGTTGCGAATTCGACTTTCATCTGGTCATTCAGTATCAAAAGAGAAAGTAGACATTTGACAGACGATACATTTTCCATTTGTTGGTTGTTGATGAACAGCTCCTGAGGAGCCTAATTTGGAAAAGCAAAGAAAGGTTCTTTTCCTGGCAGTGCTGACTTTCGCAAAGAATTTCGTCACAGAACTATCTAAAGTGCAGAATTCACCGAAATTAGCAAAATCGGCTGCAAACTCCAGATGTGCGACTTGGAATATTGGATTCAGCTGCACGCGTGGGTAGCCAGTCATCGCCTTACATATTGTTCAGTCGACAAAGCAATGGAAAAAGCCAGAGATGAATAGCTCCATCTCACTTCAGAGGGAATCGCGAATTCTGAAGATTCTTCATCGCACACCAGAAGCAGTGAGGTAATGGACAAGTAGTAGTAGTAGTAATAGTAGTGTTAGGAGGGGAAGGAGGAGGCGGAGGAAGGGGGGGTAGAAGGGAGGGAGAATCTTTGCGTTTCGTTATCATTCGCCAAAAGCTCCGGGCTGGCTGACGGGCAGAAGCAGTGCAAACTCAAAACCAGGGCCTCAGTGGCTGGTGGACTTGCAGTGACGTTCATTCAGTCTCGGCTCAGTGATGTATTCGTCAATACAATCCCGATTCTTGTATTGAAGTCCTCTTTGATTTGACAGGTGGCAGCTGCTCAGGTGGATGAACCGACGACATCAATCGAACCCAATAATGATTTTAGCTCTCGCGAAACGCTTTGTCATGTAGGAATGGACAGTAGAAGAACATACACCATCGTTTGGAATGTCCTCTCCGCTCCCATTTGAGAGTGAATGCTCACGAACTCTACATATCAACGAAGGGAAGGAGGGAAAAAAAAGAGAGAAAAAAAAAGAAAAAAAAAAAAACAGCATTTTGGTATTAGTTATCTTGGTGGGTGCTACCATTTCCGTTCGCTTTCTGTCTCACAGCCAACTTCCGAAGATTTGGCGGATTGATCGTGGACGAGATATTTGTCCTTGGACCCGAACAACACCGATTATTTGGATTGATTTCGTATAATCTCATTTAATAATTCTATATTGGTCACAAATGTTCTATCAATCTTTTGATTTTCTAATTCCGTTCCTTAGTGAACTAGTATGTTTCATCATACAGAACGGGACTTTCGATTTTGTTATGATTCAAACTATTTGAAGGTGACGGGGAGCCGGAAGAGTTTGTGTTAAAAGCTTGTTCCGGCCTTCCAGTTCAATATTGCTTGTGATCCACCCGTAGCAGAGGATGCGTTCGCATGCAGCAATCTGTGGTATCACGTTACCCTCCCTTGGCAAACAAGATTCTTTTCCTGGCTGTTTAATTTAAAAAGTGGTTTTGGAGATCTAATCTTTCATTCTTTTTGTATTCCCCTCCTGTTTTAATTGCGTCAAGCAGCACATTGATCCCTTTATTCCACTTCCACTGATGTTCCATCAAGATTTCCCTCTTTTGCGTTCTGTTCGCAGTTCTCTTCTGGCGGTAGCCCTGGCACTTAACAGCAACTGATATTTCCTGAACAACGACTTTTAATTGTCCGTAGTTTTTAGAATGTTTTTGAACAAGAACAAGTGGGATAATAAATAGAACATACCATGGGCAACATAACATGCTGATCATTTACCCCGTTTATGTTTCCAGTTATTGTACCATGGGATTTCACGGATGGTCACCTAGATAAACCCACGAGGAATATGATCAATTCGGTGAGCAATGTGAATGGGGTCTTGTCAAATACCGTGTCACACGATAGCTTTTGAGATGTTCGAACCGAGTGTAGCAGACAGACAGCCTACTAAAATTTGCAGAATTTACTGGTCGGAAACCGTCTCCGGTTTGCAATGCTCTTAGTCATGCTGATTTCGAGATCACTCTGAACGCGACAACCGGGTGTGCGTTGTCAGACTGGATTACAGTCAACAATTGTTTGTTTGCAGTTTGGTTGGACGGTTCCCTATGTGCGAAGAGCAATCGGACAAATAGTCACTGTCTGTTCGTGGTGTGTTAGTGTGCTCACTGACTGCAACTGTACAGGGGGCCAAATGCGAGTTTTATCGGGACTTGTCTCGATTATTCCGAATTGTGTTCGACGTACGTTGTGGTCCCTGCTAATAGTGATTGTAACGTCCTACTTGTCTACTTAGCAAGGACAGAATAGCATATCGAAAGCTCACTTGCCATCCTGGTAGATCGTATCGGTATTCGTCTTATTCAGATTTGTACCAAATACGGATTGTTTCTTATGAACATAAAGTTTTGCCGTATGATGGGAAATCAGCTGACCGGGCAAATTCTTCTTTTGTCTTCAGAACGCTGGACTCAGGCTTACCAAATTACACTGGTACTGGTTTGTGAGATCAACATAGGTGTCTCAGCCATCTTGGTTCCAAATCTGTGGACTCAGATTACTCCTCGATCAGTGTCCTCCTATTTTCGTTTGCTTGTGGTTGCATCAACACGGAAATCATTATCTTTGAAAAAACGGTTGTACAGGATAGGTCATTCTTTTGGCCCCTAGTGGGACGTTTGTTGGCAGTTGTGCACGCAGTCCAATTGTTAGTATCCGAGAGAATACCGGAAGCAAACCAGAGAAGCGGTAACTGCCACGCAGAAATCCAAGTCAAATGAATCTTAAAATGGGTGATATCGTCGACGTCGTCAACTCTGTTGGATGCTTTCATATCGGTCTATCCGGATGTCACATGCATTGAGGTTTGCAAACCAATGAGACGTCAACTGATAGGGAGCATTAGAAATGATCGCGAGTAGTGGAGAATAGGGAAACGATTACAGATATCAGAAATAGTGACAATCTTCACCGACTGACTATGTGTAATGATCAACGACGACCAAGTGTAAGCGAGGTGATGGAGAAATGCGACAGTTCATTAATTCGTTATAAAGCAACTTGGGCACGCCTTTCAAAGAGGAGCTTACTGAGACCTAATCGACAATCGGGCTTCCACTTATACCTCCAAGTGAAACAATGTAAGTAGCTTCCAGTCATCCATCGAAGGTTTATGTCACCAGGGAGATCGGTCTATTTAAAGGTAAACGCTGCATCTGGACCAGATGGGCTGTCTTCGTACTTCTTCAAGCCCGGAGATCAAGTGTTGGTCTTGAAGTTATCAAAACTCCTGGGATTAGTCTGGATAAGGGAACAGATTCCTGGGGACCAGTGTGAATCGACGATTGTACTGGCTTAGCATGAATATGGTAGGTCATCGTGTGAAAATCGCAAGTGAATTAGTTTTGGTAATTAATACATTCACACTGTTCGCGAGGATTGTGCTGAGCTGATTTTCTGGTACTCGCGAAAAGTGTGCGCGTGAGAATCAAGCTGATTTCTGTCCGGGTCGAAAATGGATTGACTTCGATGGAGAAATGTTTCGTTGGCCCACGACGTGTCTTTCCTGATCTGAAAGCGGCATTTTACTCAGTTTACTGTGGAGTTCTGTGTCACTGTCTCTCATTTAGGGGTGTGGTGCTTTACCTCGCCAACTTGTTTTCGAACAATGGAATCCGAGTTTGTGTTTGTTGCAACCTTTCATCCGAGTTCACCACGGGAAGTGGTAGTTGTCAGTGTCGATCTTCTTCACCTTTTTTACTGAGATTGTTGTGGAGATTGCCTTCTATTTCGGTATGAATAATGGCATGGATATTTTAGCAGACAGAAAACTGTCAGCTGCAGATATTTCCCAATCGTGTCATCGATAATTTATCCATTTCGATAGTGCATTTTAAGTTCTTGGAGTGTAAAATCCTATTGCAGGACTGAATCGGTAATACGGGATCTTGTTGAGGGTAAAAGAGATGGGTGAAAACAAGTTCAATTACTTGTGAAGCTTCTTCCACCTTGGTGGTCGCGCATCAGATGAGGTGTCTGCGCGCATACAGATAGCTCGATTGACGTTCAGCAATTTAAAGTGTCTGCGTCGTCGGCATGAAATCCAGTTGTCGATCAAAGGT
Organism: Fasciolopsis buskii; assembly: GCA_008360955.1. Lineage (NCBI taxonomy): Eukaryota > Metazoa > Platyhelminthes > Trematoda > Plagiorchiida > Fasciolidae > Fasciolopsis > Fasciolopsis buskii. The sequence continues at coordinate 213,744 of LUCM01003039.1, read as the reverse complement.
CTATTGTGTACAACAGCGGTAAGGTAAGTTCGGCAGTACAGCTCAGACACGTGGTCGTTGAGAACAGAAGATATACGAAGAATTTTGGTATTTGAACACTGTAGTCTTTGTAGCATCGATGGAATACGCTGAGAGTATTTTGCTCAACAACTCATAGGTTAGGAGTAAGCCCTTGCTAACATGCAACGAATATAAATACATTAAAGTATTTGGGGTGTGCCTGCTATGACCAAAAGACGCCTGTCTCGTTTGACGCTATTCTTTGGGGAAGATAGTGTTTAAGAGATAGGTCGAAGTGGATGATCGATGGCATGGCAGAAAGGTTTAAAAGCGTCAGTCTTTGAGCTACCGTGTGCAGTGACAATTAAACTATCAGGTCGGAGTCCACGAAACCCTGTCTGTAGGCGACAGGTGATATGGCTCAATACCACAACCAGTGGTGCTCTTACACTGCTGCCCCTCGACTTATTATTTTACAGTTAGTCTCTCATTACTTATCGTTTTTATTCTCTTTTAAGTAGATAGTGTTGTGAACTAGCGGCCAAAAACAACAGGTTAGTCCAATGTAAGTGGTTTTAAAAATGAACGGAATTAACAATAATTTTGTTAAGCTCAACCTTGCGCAGCAGGTCAGTTTTGAGAATCCGCTTTCTGAAACAAACCCTATATATGTCCGCGCTACTTCATAACCGGCGCTCTTCTGTGGCGGCAGTTCTAAAGCACCCTACGTTAATACGATTACATACGTGTTAGATTTCCGGTCACATTGCGTTGGTTACTTTTGGGGCTTAGCCAGTAGCATAATAGTACTAAATAAGATTTTTCCAACAGCGACGAATAAAAATGATATTGACCGAAATAGTATTGGGAAAATGTGCTGAGAATAACGAACGGTAACAAACAACTGTGTTTTCTGTGACTTGAAATCTCTGTACTACAGCATAATGCATGACTTTTATCGACAAATGTAGGGGAAAGAGCGACGGAGTATAACGGATGGTGAGCTGACCGTTGATATCACATGATGAATAAATTCCTGGAACGGATGAATCAACAATCTAAGAGCACGTACACGTGATTCTTATCTAACCCCGAACCAAAAGAAATGGACGTAATTAGTTTAACTATTCCCTCTAGGGGGGGGGGCAGGTGGAAAATGGGTCAGAGGAGCAGTAGTGTTCGGAAAAAAAAGTTTGGGAGCAAAACAGGGGGATGACATAATCGAACGCCCAATGGTTCCGTGGTTGATAGGATCCAACACCTGGAAAGTATTTAACTGAGACACTGCAGATCCAATGGAACACTCAGATTACATCCACTGATTGGTTTGAATCAAATAAGTTTGAACATCCCACGCAGCCAACTACCACCATGATAATACCCAATGACGAGTTTGAACGAGTGGTTATTTGTGTGGTCCAAATTCGTAATAAAACAGGAACAGGTAAACGGGTACACAGAACGAGGCTACAACATTCGTTACCTTATCCTCTGGTCGCAAGCAAAACACTGATTTAGATGTGAAACAAACTTCAGGTATACCGTAGCAGATCTTATTGACTAAACTCGATGGACCTTGATGTGACGTCTTCACTAAGCAATTAACTAATGTAAACACATCTCATGGATAATTATCTTGAATGTTTTTCACTGTATCTCACTACCTTACCAGTGAAGCGCTCGGAGTAACCACTTATTGTGAGAACTTTCAGCCAAAATTCTAATTCTTCTAGCGTGTTGACCGTCCCAAGTCTCCGGGCTCTATCAATCCGCTTCATTCTAATTGGGAGAGAGCTATAAAAATGCGCATACAGACCATTCCACGTGGCACTCCTGTTTGTTGACAACGGAACGAAGCCATCGATCCGACGATTCAGGGATACATCAAAAAACAATATTTTGTTGTTCGCTTGCATTTTTAATGTAAACCGAGCATTTCAATGGGCGGGTTTGAACGTACTCCCCGTTGAACTCATATCGACTTTTGCATTTGAACATATTGGTCGTACTTAATGTGATATGACGTCATAATTATGAGTCTCTGAAAAAGACGTTATTCGTTACTCTCTAATGTTATCGAAATGGAGAAATCTATCCAGAAAAACAAGAATATTTAAAGTTCAGTTCGATGGCAATTGAAGCTTTTTAAGTAAGCTATCACCGCCGAGCAACAACCACTATGAGGACATGCAGCCTTGCATTGTACTGTCACGCAATATGCGTCCTAAGTGTACCAAAACCGACTCACTTCTGGTAACTTTTCCGACAGCTGACGGTTCAGTGCATCGCGTTCACGTTCGATCTCCGTTAGCCTTGTTTGTGTGTAGACCAACTGATCTTGGGCATCGTGCAAGTTTTCCATCAACCGATCGCGTTCATCCAAAATGCTAAGCAGCATGTCCTCCACATTGGTTCCTTCGCCGCTTGCTTGAGAATCGCGATCCCGGTCGCTGGAATTGCCATCCTCGGCAATGGTGGGCATCACATCACACATGGTGCTCGCACGTAACTACCAAAACGAAGACAGTTGAAAACAGAATCAAAGTGTGCGGGTTATGTATCTGGCTTAGTTTGCTTTTATATATATATATATATATATATATATATCCTTTTCCCCTTCACTAAGGCGGTGGACTTTTCCATTACCAAACAAAGGTGACTAGCCATAAACAATCCACCGGTTTTCAATAACTGTCAATATAAAACCAAATAAAAATCCTGAATTCGTTAGAATAACACGATCTGGATAGCGGGATTTCAATACAAGACTCTCGAATCTCAGTCACTTTAACAATGAAAAACAATGTCGAGAATTCTGTCTTTTCTAACATTCAATAATATTGTCAATCAACACCGCAAAATATTGAAGCTACTCTTTGGTGGATCCACTACAGCATCAAGAAAGAAGACACGGCTGCTCTGCGCAAAAACACAATAGGAAACAATCATGAATCAACCTAACTAGCTTGTTGCTGGCGGGATATTCAAGAGAACAATCAGGATAACTGAAGTGCAGAACGACTGTCATGAAAACAAGTGCTTTATCTAATTCAACAATGTATATCTTCGGCAAAAGTAATCCCGATTTCTGGGACGTAGTTCTTTCGGCTCATACCACAAAATTAACCGGCAACAATATGTTTAAGCAGGTCTTCCGTGTGCAACCTATTAATCTGTACTTTGTTTGTCGGAACATATGTTTATATTTGTCAGATTTTCCGCATATCAGGTGTTACTCAACCTTGAAGGTTAGCCGCAAAGCTCAAAAGTAGGCTGAAGCAAAAATTTCTTCGGTCCAATTTGGACATTTATGGAGGACTCTCTAACATTTACCGTTATCCCCAGCACTTTCTAATAGTCTGCTAATGCTAAACGTTTGCAGATATATCAGTGGTGTACTTCCTCAACACAGTGTAAGCAAGTATCACCCGAAATACCTTAGCAGTGCAGGGATTTCTTACGCTATTGTGATTGGATTTCCTTGTCATCCTTATACTGGATGTTGTATCAAATGACCACAAGTGTTAGTGCAGCAGTACTTCATTCATAAATGCGACATCACGCGAATTTCCACCAGAGGGGTGAAATTCAAACACAAATTTCGTCATCACACCTTGCCGGTTAGAGATAACTGAAGTCATTGGATGTGGACGGATGTTATTAGGCAAATGAAAAGCCATCAACCCGGGCACAAGAATGAAAATGCTACCAATCATTACACAGCTGTGAACAGCACAACATTTCAGGAAAGTTCAGGGCACCTGGATGCCGACGGAATTTACCACTAATTGTGAATTCGAGGAGCCACTCTACTGTGAATAACTCTCATTAGGTAACACGACACTGTGCGATTCCGAAATTAAAACTAGTTTTTTGCTCTAGTTTAATTGTATTACAGTCTTGACTATTCATATTTCCGTTCCGGAGTAATTTAGTTTACTTATAAGCAGATTTACTATACACAGTGCACTTATCGTCCCCAGAAGAGATAAGTGACTTTTATAAAGATCCGATCGACAACATGTAAAAAATGAGACCAGACAGAGGAAATTCCAAGCAGTTCAGATGCTTATTTATCGTTCACTGCCTAAGTCCCTACTTAGTACTCTAACACATAAAACAAGAACTGCCAAAGAATGAACCTATAGCTAATCTCCACCGATAGTACATTTGGTCGGTATTCACGAAGATGTATTCTTTTCTCATTCATCTTTCATCAGACCGCGTATTTAATCCCGATTTGAGGCGAAAAAATCGATGGAGATGGGGTGCATAAAAACGTTAATCAACCTGAATCTACAATTTGCCGTCAACCAAATGAACAAGAATCTCTGTCAGAAAGTTGCATTCCTATCCATTGGAGGGTGTTTGGAGTTAGCCATGAGGTTTACCCGATGAAAGCACAATCTGAACCCAGGGATTTGAGTTTTTGTTAATCAAACATGGTCGCTAAAAGTGTGGCAGTTTTGTTTGCTCCACGGAAACCTTGTCATTCGGAGCAATTAAGTGCTCAGCCTTTACCGAACATGACGTGAAAACACTAAGAATTGTGCAGGAAAACGTAAAGCTGAAGGTGTCAGCTCATATGAACAAATACGTTCGACGTATTCGAAAAATGAATGATCAACTGCCATATAGTAGTAGGAACTTTATCCCAGCCATATTTTGTTAACACCTCTCGAGATGAGATGATCCGTTCTGGAAAAGCCGGGATGTAATACACAGTGTAACACGTCTTCGAGGTAACCCAATGCTTTGGGGAAGATTTACGGGGAATTCGGGGTTAATGTTGAGGTCTTCCATTAATAAACAGGGAAAATGAACAAGAGATTCATGATTTTGGCGTGACGAGATGCAAGGGGGTATAATATATCCAGATTAACATAGCTGGGTTATGAAGGTCTTCGGGTGTGAAGTCAAAATAAAGGGAGCCAATATGGTCTCAAATAAAGCTAAGTTGAAGTGAGGCAGAAATTACCTCAAAAAACCGCATCAATCGAGCAGGAAAATAATAATTTAAATACGCAATCCATTCGCAAGCAACCCCACGTGGTGAGAGACAGAGCTAACCCTCGGAGTAATAATTACTTCAATGAAAACTAACGTAAGTCTAAATTCTACCCTTATTTTGCAAAAACTTCGGAAGGATTTACCCCAAATGACCAACCGTACCGATTTCAATCCCCGACCAATCGGTTTGCTTAAAAATCAACCAACATGACGTCTAGTGTTGTAAAACTGAAGGACCTTTTGGATACTGCGTGATCCAGAACTGAGTTACAGGGCATATGTGCAAACCACCTGGTGCTTCCCTTGGTTGCAGATAAGGAAACGAAAACCAAACAGATGGTTAACCATGATTAAGGTGAGATTGGATTCATTGAATAAGCAGTCGCAGACAAGCAGCGATAGCATCGATGGTGTAAGAGCATCTTGTTTGGAAGACATTACCTATGAAATATCACAAGTCCACTAATGGCACTGTGACTCGCCGAATGCGACCAGTAAGAAAGTAAGGCCAATCTCCGTTTCTATGTTTTGGTGACTCTACGAGCAATTTCAACGGAGATGTATCACTTCACATTTTACGATTATTTTCCTTGCACCGACGTGCTCTGTTATTGGTCACTACCTCACAACACTATCCACTCAAGAATAAAAAAGGGAACCAGCGAAATATCCACCGAAAAATAACAAGTTGAACAACTACACAGAAGAATAAAGATTTCGAATGGAAGAACGTCACTGATTGCGGCACTGAATCATTTTATCTATTGTTTCCATAAACCTCGGCAAGCCAAGCAGATGGTTATCGCCACGTTTGAAACGACACTGGTGCTTTGCATACGGCATTTAAATCCATAAAGGCTGGAGCTGTGAACCTTAATAGGAAACCTTACTCTGAAATGGGCGACCGAGTAGTCCAGCGGCACAAAACGGGGTGAACAATGCAGGACGTACACCAACCACATATGTTGCTCAGGTTGACAACCCATATGCAACCGCCTGCATTTTCACATCACACAACTCCTCGTTTAATTATTCACCTATTCTCATTCCCCCATTTTTCATTCAAACTTGTACTGAAAACTTTAGCCAGCCGTATGGAAGTAAAGTTGCCGACAGAAGTCACGTCGCCGTCAACCAGACGCATACTTCGTTTAGTTTCCAAGTGCTATTGAACTTGATTTCTTCGAAAGACGCATTTCTTTGTTCCTGATGACCTCGAAAATTGGTTAAAACCAATATGCAAATGCTAATACTTACAAACGCAACAGACGTGTTTAGGCCCTAGATATCGGTAAATGTTTTATACAAAATTCTCATTTAAGACTCCAGCTCCATCATTCGCCTGACATCTCCATTAAATTCTTTCTTTAAAGAATCGTCTAACCCTTCTTGAGACCGCTGTTTTCGGTCTTTCTGGCGTCGGTATGGCTCTTAGTAACAGCTGAGGCCACCTTTCTACACTGAACCTCGGTCGACAGTCAGTTGTGTGCAGTGAGGCATGGACGTTAGTGCAAAGTCAGCGATCGCCATTCGGAAAGTTGCAACTGGTTTGTTGCTTCGAAAAGGCGGCTGCAAAGTTCAGCCGAAACGGAGTCAAAGGCACCTCATATCGGAAGGTGCAAGACCCAAATCAGGTAGGGTAGACAGTCTGATCTCAGTGGAAATTAAAATTACAGTGTTCGAACAAAGCATATATCGAAAGCACCTTCGCTCCCGACTCCTGTTGTTCTGAAAAATTTGTATGAATTTTAGCCGTCAAGCGTTTCTTACTAGTAGAAAATCCCAAAATCAGAATCGTCAATACATTAAGTGGCATCCGTTTTCATTGAATCCGCAATAGATTCGGGTTGGCTACATCGCTTTAGCTTCAACCGAGAGGGCCGCATACAACACTACCGGTGAAGAATGCCAAATAAGGGTGCTTGATTGGCTAAGTCGAAAGTACCTTTCAACCACAAAAAACGACGACTGCCGAACGAATGTGAGCGCGGAACTCTCTTAGTACTTGGTGAAGGGAAAAATCTGATCTGATGGCCTAAACACGGTCTGGCGTTCGCTGATATTCATATCATGAACTGGTGTCAGACGGCGCAGGAACATCAAGGCCAATACTTTGGCAACTATCAGAATTAAACTGGTCAGACAATGACTATCGTAATCAATATGTATTCCTTTCTTTAAGATCAGTGCAATCACTACCTTCATGATTACGGAATGCACTTCCCGTTCCAAATGTCATAGAGGAAAGTTGTCAAGTGACCATAAAAGGGAACCTTATCTAGCTTGAAAAGAACTGGGAAATTTCCATGTTTGAATAGTCCGATGCCGGGGATCTACTTCCAACCCCGTTGGAGGATCAAGTGACACCTCCGAAAGATTTGCGGTAGTCACCAATGGAGTAACTACCCCAGCGCACGGCCAGCTAAAATGCTCCTTGAAATATTCAACCCAACACATGAGCTTCTGTCGTCTGCCTTGAATAGGTTATCCAGCTCTATAACCGGTCTCTGACCGAAAGTGACAACCATAGTTACCGAGTGTAAGCCTAAAGAGTCTTCGGCTCTTACGTTAAGTGGTTAGTACTTCAATTCCTTCGACTACATTGACTCGCAAATTTTCGCGATCCCCCTCCGGTCGTCCGTAAAGCAACTTTGTGGATATCGTCGCACCTTACTCATTTCTTTACAGCTTCAAGAATTTTTTTAACAACTAGGCTCAATTGCTCTTGAGACACTCTACATCATGGAGATTGATGGACGGGTACTGGTAGGGCGTCCATCCGCTAAACAGAAGAATCGTTAGGGTTCTCAACCAAATGTCTTTGGTTCTAGCACGAACCTCACCTCAAGGCAGCGGAGTATAGCTGAGTGGAAGCCCATCTACTTGGATCACTTATTTTTCCGCCCGTTTTTTCGACTGAGCTGCTAACTCAGATCAACTCCCGACTTGAGGGACCAGGAGACTACTTCGTCAGGCCTTTACTCATTGACCTTCCAGGCATGATTGGATCTTCTGCTTGAGAAATTCCAACCTAATTACTTCGTTGGGTCATAGAGGCGCGCAAGCCATCACACCACATCAAGGTGCAGCCTCGCTGTGACAGCCAGCTTCATAGCTGGACACTGAATCTAGGGCTGAAGGCGAAAACCGTTTAACGTGGTCTCAGTGATCATCTGCATTGTTGTTTTCATGAGTTTCTAGCGCATCTGCTAGTTTCCGTTCATAAATAATGCACAAAATTGAGTCAGATGGACGTTGGACGGCTAACCACGTTTGCGGTTTGCATCAGCGGCGATTAGACTATACTGAAGATCGTTTTAAAATTAATGATAGGTCTGATTACGTAAGTGGATTGATGAGCTCTATAGTTTTGGTCAGAACCGTACAAACGGTGGCTCACTGCGATGCAACCAGTCTGAACCGCGGTATTGGTGTAGGTAGAACTCCACCCCGTTGCAACACAAACTGCATCAGAAATTCTTACTAGACAATAGCAGCTGATTATCTGCAAGAAAAGGGAGAACCTGTAAGGTAAAAAGTGTGTTGTCGATTTAACCCCGACCGTTTCTGATACCGGCTTGATTCACATCCGCATGTCCTTCACATTTGCTAGATAACCCCAAAAAATTATGCCTGCATACAAACGCTATATGATACTTAGTAAACAAATGATTCACACAGTAAGATATGTTCCTTTTCGTAACAGTTAGTGCAGTCACCAGTTTACATCAGTTCTTATTTGCCCCCTTTCACAAAATGACCTGAGGAGTTTCATTGCCTGAAATATTACCACCTCGACGATACATTTGCTAAAAGAAAAGATAATCCATCCGATTTAGCAGCACAATGCCTTTTGGGAAAGCTTATCTCCCTCGTGACCCCTACGTCTGATGAACATCTGGTACTATGTCCAAATGTTCTGTTCGTGGGGCAAGTCGACTGTTGTTCCGTATTTAAAAATGGCTCACCCACTGATTGTGCTAGCCATGTTAGCATTGGCATTATCCCAAAAGTATTGAGAATGCAGCGTCTTTGAACCTTCGAATGTTGCACAATATGCGTGAAGAGCGTTATGTTGGGGTACTTACACTTTAAAAGTGCAACGGATTTGTCCAAGACTGTAGGAGCCACTACCTATAGAGCCTCGGGGATAGCTACTGGACTAAATGCCTTACTACATGGTCCCGGATAACCGTGCATCTCAAACGAACTCTAATGAGGAAATCCAACACACTGCGTTCTTATGAAACTGTTCACCCAAAAAAGCGAGAATGAAGAATTTCCGTTTTCCTCCACCAGAATGAATGGTAGTCTTTAATCAGCCTAGGGGATACAGTCAAACCCTAATTCCAAAGCAACCACGTGCTGCATACGAAGTATACGATTCTACGCTCACTAATATTTGAGGCGAGGCATTGTATTAAGCATCCAGGACACTTAGATTCATCCAAAGAGCAAGTGCATTGAGCATTTGGTCACCAGTTTTCAGTGAGTTACTTCGCTTGTGACCGTACTGCCTTGTGAATTAGACCGATTGGTCAGTGGTTTAGTACAGGATAATCCAAGTCAGTCCTCCACTTTGGTTTGGACAAAAAGTTGGTATCAACCCCATTGCCGAACCAAGCATCCTGATGGATAACCAATGATGTGGAAGTAGAGAAAATCCGCCATAGTTGCAGAGAACGGAATGCACTGATTCCGCTCCCCTGCTTCTTCGCTTACTGTTTTGTCATTCACTGTGGTTCCAATGGCATATATGTGTACAGATGTTTGCATGTGCATAACCTCGAGATGTCTACCTTATCCCAAGTTGTCCACCGCATTCCAAGATGACGAGGGGTACATGAGCACGATCAATCCAATCCAAGAAGGATAGTAGTGTCTACATTGAACCAACATAGGTATGTGAAAATTTTCATTTGGGCTGCATAGCAACTTTGTGAAATTCGGAAAGATTCAAACATACCCCCAAGTTACTAACCCTCCTGCTCAAATAGCTGAACTACTGGAATATACGGAATGCTTTGGACGTTTCCCACACGGACTAATCAAATACGTGGCAAATAATGCAGCAAACTTTGTGACCTGATCTCCATTAATGAGGTTTATAAATGCATCAGCAGCCCCTACCAGCTGAATTCAAGGACATTTTTAGCTACCAGGAACGGATTGAATCTCACGGGCTCTGAAATTTTGATTGATCACAATCAAGGTCGGCAAGTAACGAAATGCGATGAAGCAACTTTTGACACATTCTTTTCCAGAGTGAATGCAGGTCTGGGCAAAAGAATAATTCAAGAGTCCAACAGCCAAACAACAGTCCATTGCGTGCACAACAGAAAGCAGCGAAAAATTGCATTATTCGTTAGCCGAAGAACACTAGAGGTGTTTGAGCATATGATACTTCCCGGGTGATTGTATAAGAAAGTTCTTGGGAATTCCCAACCGGAACCTCTGGCACGACAGTTTGACTCACTAGGTCCGATTAGCTTGGTTCTGACAACTTTATAGCAAAAAGGCTGTCGTACTTTAACCCTTGAGCAGAGACGAGAACGAACCGTACATAAAACGAACTTTCCTGTGACGTTTCGCGCACATTTTCCCCCACACTGCTCATTTTATTCTTGTTGCATCGATCAACGGTCCGCCGTCCGATCCAACCCTACGGATTAGAAATTCGGCTGGGAAACTAAGGGACAGTAAGGGCATAAAAACGTATTGCGCATTGCATCACCAATGACTGGAAAAACCCCGTTCAAGCTGATGCCGGCCATTAAACGTCGACAACTTAAATATAGACTAGACGGGTGCTGAGACGAAGTATTCTCCGAGTGAAATAACAAGCAACCCTCCACTAAACGCTGTCATATGCCCAAACCATACATGTTTTACATAAGACCCCACAAGTAACACAACCCCAACACTTAGCGGCCAGAGAGCCTTATTGGGCGCGTGAGACACCAAGCTGAGTATTGGACCCTGCATCTCGATAATGATTGCCAGTTTTCCTTGGAGCGACCCCGTATTCATACCTTCCTTACAGATTACAAAACTAATCACTTGGCTGCCGAAACAAGGTGGAAGCCGAAAGCCTATAGTGCAAGGACCAGTATGTATCCTGACCAAAGCCGAAAAGTCAACCAATCTGACTAAAACCTGCACAGCCTCAGGGAATACGTACCATTCAATGAAGTGATGGCTCCTTTTACCATCTGGGGAATCTTCCGAATATCCTCTCTTACGTTGGCGTTATTGTCTGACGAAAAAAAGCCATTGGGTCGACTTCATTTCCTGTGGCGGCTTTTTTATGGGTCTACCGCGTTGTCCGATGACTGAGTGGAATCAGGAGGCGGTTAATTCTTATTCATCACATTGTCGGAATATGGTGCATTTTCGCCCTAGAAGTCACTTTGAATAACCATGAGCTTCAAAGGCGTAGGAAGCACTGTCATGAGAATGGGCCGCTCTAACATAACGATACCGTTTTTTTCTGATTAGCGCTTAAATTGTAATGAAACAAAATAAAATGATAGCACATGAAGGTTTCAGTCACTCGCAACGGGAAAGTCATTATGAAATGCTCCACACCAATTCTTGGCTTACTGACGAAGCTCGTAATCCTTCATAACAGGAGGTAATGCATAATGCATTCAGCAACTGTCGGTGGAATGACTTTCGGCTGCTGAAAACACTGATCGTTGAGACATACAAAAAATGAATCTAAAGAACCAACAACATTGCAATTAAGAAATGATGAAAAAATGGTATAATAATAACTACATAAAAGAAGTTTTGCCCAAAATGACATACCATAGAACAACAACTGCCATTCACGATTCTGCTCAATGAGTATTCCTAAAGATGCCGTCAACCAGAAATGTAATCCAAAGAAATGCATTGCCTACGAGACATTTTTGGAAACCCTAACCACACTAAATGCAACCGCAGTGCCAATTATGGTGCGCATATTTCTCGAGTTACATGATGTCCGTGTATTAACTCCGAAGCACAGTAACTGTATATACAATAACCGAAGTTTGCCCGCATGTAGCGAAATGGACAAAAGTAGCACTGCACAAATAGCAACGACTACGTCGAAACTGAAAAACATGTGCAATATGCAACCAAGAGGCTTCACTAGGACGACAGATTTTACACAGAAAATAATTAGGACCCAAAATGGATATAATCAAAAACATTAAGGTCATTTTCTTACTACAATCTGCCCGCATACATAACTTCCGAATAAAAGTTTTGCGAAGCATCGAAAAATATCAAGTTGAATATTAAAATGCAATGCATAAAAAATGCAGCACCGAAAAATCAAAAATGGTGAATTTACGTACGCTTATTTATAGTGATGCATTTCACGAACACAGTCAAATTTTCGCCAGGCGAGACGCCATGAGGTCATTGCACGAATATAGTCAGAAAAAACAAAAAACGACTGTTAGAGACTCGTTTTTCTATACTGCAGTAAGGAGCTTTTAAAGAACCTTGAATCTGGCACCTGTATTCGTTAAGCGGTGATGCGATACCCAAAGCTTCAGGCCTTCGGCTACATTGGAATGTTTTCGGAAATTTGTAGGTTGTTTTCGGCAGCTCAGCTTTTGCATGACAAAAGTAACTCCCATGGTCAAAGGAGATTCCAGAGCGGTGTGCTGTCATATATTTCACTGACTCCGAACACTGCGCGAGGTTTGAAGTTATCTGATATCTGAAAGGTAGGGTTTTTGGAGCAGTGTCATTCTCTTGGATATACGAATAAGTGCAAATCACATGCAATCGGACAAGGAGACGATGGTACAGATTGCACCAGTCTAATTCACCTTCCCAAAACTCGGATCACCCCACCCGAGCATACATCTAGGGCCCACTGTCAAGTTTCCGCGGAAGTACAACGTACAGCGCTTTCGTGCAGTTCGCTCCAGAGGAACACAATACAGATAGCAAAAATTCCAGCTGCCGTTTCTAGATTCCAGCGACTTTATAAATTTCTGCTATATGTCTTCTGCCACATATGGGAGTAGACTCAAAAGCTCCGGTAGCCTCGGTATCTGTTAGGCCCTTCACAAACTTAAATATTGTTTCCAGCTCTGATCTGATTCCTGTAATTTTCATCCAATTTAGGCTCAGTTACTAAAGTCATTTTGCACGAGTGTTTCCCTACTTCCAAGCCAGATTTGGATTTGGACCTTTTCCATGCAATCCGTACCACTGCTGTACTATGAGGCACAGGATTGCTCTTAGCGTTATGGTAGATTGCACATTTGCCGACGCCATTCTATTTACTTGAAAGTAATTGTCGCACAAAGTGAAGTGAGCATTCATCTGGTCTTGGTCACCGCTATGTGAAACTGTCCAGGCAACTGACAATTACGCGTGATAATAACACCTAAATTCTTTAATTCTGACATGCAACGAATATGGCTGTTGCTGGTCGCCTCAGCAACTGAAGTTAGTCAAGATCTGTTGGTAATTACCGTCGGCGGGAGCATCCTTTTACTCATTCTAAACTATTGGATACATCCTGAAAAACTGATAGTTTGCGAAAGTGAAGCGTGGATTAGTTGTTTCTGCCTTCAAATAATTTAGAAGTGTAAGGAACAGACGTTCTGGCAAAGGGTATTGAGTTATTTCGCTCGAGACAATTTCCGACACATTTTCCTAGTTGCTCATTTGAGTTGTAAGGCTATGATTGTTGGTATTGCGTTCCACCCACTGCCTGGCTAACGCACTTACACCGTCAGGTACCAGTTTGCAGTCAGATAGATGGTGACCCACCGAATTGAAATCCAGGTAGCAGACTTCGACTACCTCGCGGTCTTCCATGCGGCAAACTGTTGTACCCAGAGACGGCGACTAACTTTGGTTGCTCTTGAGTCGAAAACCTGTGGTTTACAAGATGCGAACAAAACCCAAACCTAATTATTCGTTCGAATCAATCACACCCTAATGGCAGAATTTTCATCTATCTGCAGTTTCCGGAATTTTACCAGGAACCTCATTTGTTTATTCCCTCTACCACCGGAAATTCTCCCGGCCTAAATTTGTCCTGTGCTGCTCCACTTGTGCAGGACATCCGCTGTGGGTTGGACAAAAGTGAGATCAGAGCTTTCTGGACCCAAAGAATTGTGATTGTTTCGTTCCTATAGTTCTCTCATAACTTTGTCGTTATGTTTCCTCAAAACATCTACTTGTTATGCCACTCCGGTTGATTAGGAGATCACAGAGTACTCCGGGTTGCGCTTTGCGGTTCATGCCCTTGAAAAGCGAATGATGGGTCTCTGCTGTATGCCAATCCGCAAGAGATACTGTCCCAACAACTCCCTCCAATTTTCTTGTTACTTCACAATTGCCTTCCTTCATGTGTGTGTTTGCACAGTACCTCATAGAATACATCTCATCCAGGGCAGGCTAATTTTCGCACTCATTTTTCAGTGCCCCTGCATCGCTCGGGCTGTGTTCGCAATCCTGGTGCATGTGCCCCCGGTAGCCTGGTTCTTATTACAGTCGTAACGGACCTTAGTTTTCTTTGTATCTCAGGTTTCCACCACGACTGACAGCATTTATTCATCCGTTAGGCCAAGGACTCAAAGTTTTCTGTCAATCGAAACGACCGGATAAATGTTATTAAGCAAGCTCTGGAAGGGGCGCACTTGGAGATGAACCCACATGAGACACAGTCACAAGCGAATATTCGACGTTTTTTATTCGCATGCGGAAAATCGATAGGCGAAATGAAATTTTATGGCACATTCTCCGGCAAACTTTTGTGTCAAACGCTGTTCTATGACTTTCAGGGAAACCCCTTTTTCTTCACTTCGCTCTCCGATGGAAGACTGGCATCTGTATTTATTGGTTTATTGGCTGACAGATAGAGGGGTCATGATGGCAATGCGGCAGTCAAAATGCGCCATTACTGCAATAATGCGGGGTGTGGTCATAACCACCGCTTTGGCCGGCGCACCTTGGGCGGGCATCTCAGCTGCAGCTTTGTGCCGGTGCAGATACTTTGTCGGATTACACCTTCTGTTTACACCCTCAACGGTGTTTTTCAGATTGGGCGGCCAGCACTCGGTCAGCCCAACCCACTGGCACTGCTGTGGTAAACAGCACTCCAGTCCCTATGTTCACGTGCCCCATTTTATGCTGGCTTCCTCCTGCCACTTCCTAAAGTGTTTTTCGAAACCGTAAAAAAGCGACTCACGAGGGCAATATTTGTATTGTCATCCGATAAGAAATGACGTTTAAAATGCGTCTTGACTTTCAAAAATAGCCAAGGACCGTCATTTCTCATGAACTTCTATTTTGCCCTGCGAAATTTGACAACAAACTGCTGCTGCTGGACACTGTTCTTCATACGAGACCACCCGACATCGCCACATTTGATTCTGGTCCCCAACCATCAACTGACCTAGTCGAGATTCATTAAATCAAAATTGTCCAAATCAAACCTCATGGCTTGGTGATAAGCTTACACCTTTTCTATCCCGTCTCAGCCGCCGTCTTCTTTGTCAATGGACTGTGCTTCAAAAGTTTAAGCGCCTTATAATACAAGCGTCCGTTCAGCATACTGGTCATCGGACTATGCATTCCGCCATATACTGCCTCAAAAATTTTCTGTTCCCTGATTTATCGCGTTTTTTCTCGTCACGCAGTATCCATTCTACCAATTCCAATTTGTGTCTGTTCCCAACATTCAGAAAACGTACCACTCTAATGTAAGTTCTGGTGACGTTATCGTTATTTTCGGTTTCCTGCGTGTACATGGCGGCCTACGAGACGCGCTACGATGACACCGAGCCATACGGACGGGAAGTCCCCTTTGAACTCAAATAAAGCTCGTGGAAATTCGTTACTATATATGCTCTTACCGGACATGTGGTACGTCTTAATAGCCATTGTATAGGCTCCCCAACGTTTGCACGTGAGTGCTCACTTCTTTATTGTTATTGTTTTCCCTCTATTGGCACTATCGTCGCACATCATGATCATGCGAACCGCATGCCCTTGACAATTTCCAAAAAATAACATTATTGATGAATGTATATGGAGAAGTAATGTGATAGTTGGCACGGATACCCATGTGTTAGGCAAATAAAGAATCGGTTAAACGTAGTTCCATGCAATAAATCAGTCCATACATTCATTCCAGAAAATGGAGTAATTGCAAATGACTGCTCATTTTTCAGTGAACTAAAGCAGTCCACGCAACTGTACAGGTTTTGTTGTTCAGTATGGACATAATTTTAATACATTTCCAAAGTTCAACACTGGACTTATTTTGTTTCGCTGCAGACCATTACGTTAGGAAAAGATAGTTGGGTGTACAAATCGACACTAAGAGAACACGGGCGTCCTAAACCCGCATCTGGATTTAGGTTGCGAGCCACAGGAGTTCTTTATGAGTGCGTTTATTTTAGGATCTTGGTAAACTTTTATTTGGATATTTTGTGGAGAAATGTTGTGAAATGGATATCGTGGATTTTATCAACGTTTTTGCAAAAGCGTCTCCAAAATGACCACTACTCGTTGCAAATGCCTTTTTTGGCGTCTGTTACGGGGTTTTGAGGGGTCGGTGTTTGAACTGTTTCGGAGCACTTTTGTGGCGCTTGTGTTGACTGCGTGATCATGGAAATGGCCCGCTGGACGTCAGCGACCCTGTAGTTTATTCCGCCGCAGTAAGTTCTTTTAGGAGGCATGTTTAGAGTGTGAGACGTCATACTGGAGTCGAGGCACTTGCGCAGATCAGTTTATAACTGATCGGCCGCCAGTTCTATTTCGAATGTTAAAATACTGATGCCCACTTTTAGCTACCAACAAAAATAGAAACACAATTCCAGTCAGATCAAGAATATGCCCTTTGGGTTATCTGCTCGGTAAACCGCACTTCGTGTAATTTGAAACGAAGGTGTTTTAGTCTTTTAGACTGTCATTCTAGCATTTTTAGAAGAAAATTTTTTTCCTAGCCGAAATATTCACTTAATTTTTCTGAATGTCAATTTTTGACTTGCCCTCTCCATAAGCCTTTTGCCAGTATTTTGCCTAAGCTTGGATTGTCGGATTCACAGCTCTGACCTGAACTAAATTTAAGCAACTTAATACTACAAAACCTAAATTTTCCCGTACATCTTATTTGATTTCAAGGGTAAAAGTATTTGTTGGCTTGTACACTTATTCATCTATTACACCTATATGCACTCCTCGGAGCACCATCTTGCTGTTCATTGGAATGGTGAGACAAAGGACGTTTCGTAGTTGCTAATTATTCATGCAAGCTAACTGAAACTATTATGTGGCACATGTTGCTGTTGTCCTGTTCAAACACAAATCACTGATTCTTATGTTCTCACGATTCTCCCTTCTCTTCGTTCTATAACTTCTCGTGGCGAATCCTATCCTAGCATCCAGACCACGCTGCCATCCGCGACCCATTCCTTTATGCCATTTCCTAGTAATTGGAAGTAGTAAACATCGGGGGTAGATTACATGATCAGTTATAACTGGTGCTTTGCAGCATGTACACCAGGCTCGTAGACCAGACTAGTTCCACAGAACAAAAAGTGACCTTGTTCCCTAATCGTTGCACTAGCCATTCTATCAGACCACTGTGGTCTCCATCTGCGAAGATGTCAGGAGATGAAATAGGAACGCTTTACATATAGGGACCACGCAGCCTGGGACTGACTGCGCCATAAACCATAAAAACCGAGAGCAGACGTTAGGTTTTTCGCAAACGTCCCGTCAACGGAAAACTACCTCCTGCACATTTCAAGACAAAAGTCTTGTCCCTGCAGTCTTTGCAAGAAGCTGATTGTTTTCGCCGTTTCCCTTTTTTGTTTGCTTACTTTAGCACCAACTGGAACAGCTTCCAGACTGCCCTCTCTCTCTCCGGCTCTTCTCCAGGCTCGCCAGTGCCCACAGATGCAGCGCAAATTCTCGCCAAAAGCTCCGCTCCACCCTTTGCGCTGGTTCCATATCCTGTGCTATCCGGATCTGACACTCTAGTCGGCCGCGTAACCCTAAGACAAACAAATCTAGGCCAATGACTGCCCCGGGTGCCTCATCTCAGAATAACCACTACGACTGGTCAAGCAGTTACTGACAGCATTTAAATAGCTTGCGAACCTCCAACTTCCAGGCCCCTACCGCTACAGAACACCATAATTTCCGATACTGAACACAGGTCATTCATAGCACATTATTTAAGGGTTAACTGGAAGGCTTACACGTACTGGTTTTCTTCTCGTAACACATCACAGTCTGCTCACAGCCACATAAGTCCACTGACCACTTTAGTAAGTTCAAGTCTCTTCTTCCACAATTCTTCGAATATTTCGTCCCGAAAATTGTTTGATATAACCTTGAATGTTTCCCGCTATTTCATCTTAAGCATCATTTTGGCTATGGAATGTTGTTAAATACCACTTCTCATCCAACTGCTATGATATCTAGTGTGATTTTGACTATTGTGCATCACGTTATTACATCCATATTGATTTTCATCTTTACCTTATAAGCCTCCTGATTTTTGATGAACCCTGCCATTTGACAACGCCCACCTTTGCCTTCCAGCCAAATTATGCGCCAGCGATTGGCTTAAACATAGTTCGACTCACAGTGCGCGACCCATAGTCATCCCCAGAAAGCCTCGGCGATGGATTATCCAGCTATGATTAAAAGCTCGATAACTCGTGTTTATTGCAGGTTATGTTCATGAGAGCAAAGTCACCGCATCTTCACAACAAAAATTTTGTTTTCCGAATTTCCACTGCGCCATGTTTGTGTAAATTTGATCTTGCCTTGCGCAAGCTTCTCGAATGTCGATAAATCTACCCATTATTATTATTGTTTATATTTTTACTATTATTGTTCACCAGAATTCTTTATCTGACACAGTAAAAAATATCAGAAATCACCATATCCTATTCAGCTTTGTCACGCTCACTGGAACATGATATCAAGATATAACGTTACCGGAAGCTGCCGGAGAAAATTCGCCTTCAGTAAAAGATCGCTGGAATATAGTATAAATCTACTTTTTTGCTGAGCATGGTTAATCTGCTCTCAGGTCCAACCTAGTACCCTATTAGGCAAATTACTGTTTCCAGGAGGAAAGCAAATCCCAATTGTGATATAAGTCTCTTCCCTTTCACTGGTACCTCTTTTGGTCCGATCTAAGATACTTTCAAATAAAGTTGTCCGTAGACTTGTCACCACTCATCCAGTGGTTCATGCCAGAAAGCGAGCCCACCGGTACTCTAAAACAAACCATAATAGCATGCCACGCCCGGATGGATGCACCCCATGTTCTGTAACACTTGTAGACCTATACCAGACTGGCGACTTTGATCAGATAAAAGCAAATTTATAGAAGAAAGTTTAGTCACTGGAATGTATAGTTTTGCGCCTCTCCCCAATGACCAATTTCAGTGAACACTGAAGCTCATCCACATCTCAAAACTTAATAATCATATGTCGTCGTTTGCACCCAATCACCACCGAATTTCGAAAACGTACAGCAGCAGACGAAAAAGCTGCCGTGTTTAATGTTCCCGATCACCTGTCCTTAGAAATGGTGAAGTCACACATTCCTAACACCCGTGGCACAAGTGCACGGGAAAATACTGGGACACTAATGTTGCCTCTTAAGTTTCCAAATTTTAGATGAATCTACGGCTAAAGAGTTCGACAACAACTGTCAGTTGTTGCCAGGGAAACTCTACAGATTTTAAAATATTTATCAACACAACTGTCCTGCAAAGAGAGGCATTTCTAAGGTCAAAAATAAATTCTGTGGCACCCTTATATCTACAGCCCCAAAACACTCCCACTCCCCCACTCTTTATTTCCACTAGAGGTTCAAAAGCATCTCTACCTGGGACCCCCACAGAACAGCCACCTGCGGTGGACCTGGATTTGACAATTTCACCACCACCTACAATTACCCTAATAAAAGACCCCACCTGGTGTTACCCCAAGATATTTTCAAGCAGCGACCTGGAACCTTAACCCATTTACTCACTATTAGCCTCGAAGAGGTAACTCCGGCAGCCTCTTCATACATCGTCAGTTTTTATGGCCTCAAAATCCTCAGGAAAACTTCCGGACCTCAAATTCAAACAGTTTCACTTCTCTAATTCTCGTAGACCCCAAATTCACCATGCACACCGCAACTGGATTTACCTGTACTACCCCAGATCCTATCACCTTAAACCAAACACCCAATTGTTTCTCTCTGTAAGGCCACCCCAAAGCCACTCCCAGAACACCCATATGAGCACTTTCCCCGGGCCTCCAAGACCATCAGCCACTTTGGGCCTACCTTCCGGGAATACGACCACCATCCACCTTCGTAAACCCAATCCCAATCCCAGTAAGTCTATGTCCCAGCAGTCAAATGTCATGTTATCGATTAAGTCTGTGCCCCACTAGTTGCCCTGAATCCCTATCGCAACACTAACTACCAACCTTCAGTCAAAACCCACCGACATCAAGCCCCATCTTCAGAAGCCTGCTGCTATACATTTTCCCCTGAGGGTATTTTAATGTCGCTCCATCTGCCGGCTGCTTGCGATCCACTTCGAGTCCTCTTACCTAGTGCCTCCTCATAACTTCCGACCTCTGCCGTACTAATACTATAACTGCCTTCGCGGACCAGTCATCTCCATTCACTAGGCGTTGAAGGGGAGGTGGAAGCAGATAATTCCTTATAGCGGGTTCTCTCTCTCAGCCACTACAGATGTCAAGCCCCCAAACCTCATGGGCTACCAGTCATCTATGGCCCACTGGATATTCCTCAACTCTTCTTGCCCATACACACCTTGTCCCAACGAATTACCACTGGCTGTCACACCTAACAACCCCCTTACAGGTTACCACACTCCCGGCACACCGGCTTTTCCCATGCTAACCATCTTTTTCTTGGGAGCTACCGTCCCCCAACCAGTAGATTAACCTTATAGACCTTACCAAAACGTCCTATTAAAACCACAAAAACAACCAAATGTTATACACTTCCGCACCATTGCACTGTACTTCCCTTCCTATCGCAGTCATTCAGAAGCAATATTACTGTCACTGTTGCCCATGACCACAAGTTCTTCTTTGACTGAATGCAATGTCGATGGATTATATTACCATGGTCTACTAATTATCAAAGTGCCACCATTCTGCTCTGGGCCAATAGCCCATCACTCAAACAGTGTACCACCCTCTCAACTAAGGGAGGTGGCATACCAGAAACGAATTGAAAGTCGAAATGACCCCCTTCATTTGTGACTATTACTATTAAATACTCTTCATATGTTGCGGAAAGTGCAATCTTTTCGTCCGTTAGCACTCTTCACAAGTTACGACTTCCTACTGATCGCCGAGATGTCGATCGGTGATGACATTCAGGACGGTGCAGGTGCCTCCCCTGGATATCAGTATTTCAAGAAATTTTGCCAACCTCAGCGTGGCGGCGTCTGCCTCGTGTGTGTCTGCAATACAATGCCAGCCTCATTGCACAAAGACCCACGGTTAAATTACGTTCAGGATGCCATGTGGATTGGGGCTGACATTGTTTGCTAAAACCTCTTGATGGGATGCATGTGCCGCCCACCAGGCACTTTTGGGAACTACTTCCTACTCTCAAATGATGCAGTTGATTACTTTTCCACCCTACCACGTCCCAAGATCATGGTAGGGGCTTCAGCGCTACAAGCGTCTGCTATTTAACCCCACTGCTCCTAACTGCTTGCTCCCTTTTGTTGCTAATATTCAGCGAGGATAATGGATGCAGCACGCAGCCAACCCGACGCGAAACATAAATATCCTGGACCTCCTTTTTTGTTTGGATTAACGCCTGTCTGCCCATTCATTGAAAATAATTTCCCTGGATGCCATCACCCGCCCGTCAACTGCACATCCATGCTACCTTTCCATAACAACAAACCATTTCCAATCGCTAAGCCCTATTACAGGCCAAACTGTGGCCGCCTGAAAACTCTGGCACGCAGTTGTAATTGAGGCTCGTTCCTCCGAGCAAGTGGAGCACAAATGGCAACAGACGGGCTTTATGGACACCCGCACGAATGCTTCGGCACTTTCACGCCGAATTAACTGCAAATTCGCCGAACTTTAGAAAATCTTTCTTAGAACCAGGGTCTCTTCTTTATTTCAGCGACTTAATCGCCTGTCAAAACCACAAGGAACGATAATAGACTCTACTAGTAAAATGTAAGAACTACGTGCTCTAAACCAGCCCAATCCTGAAGCAGCTCCGGCGAAACCAGTTAATTCAAGAGAAGTCCATTCCAGGCTCGTTTAATTATATCCATAAACCCACCTACAATAACGTTTACCTCGACGACCCCAAGAGGTGGCTAAGGCATTTGAGAGATTCGTTTGCTTCATCCCCAACAAATGACATTTACCTTCCATCCCCGAATGTTTTGGCACTTTCACGCCGGCACAGAATCACTCGATGCGCACAAAAGCAACAGCCTTGACCAACTAAGCTGGAAAGCCGCCAAACTTCAGAAACGCTCAGAACCAGGGACTCCTTTTTGTTTATGTGATTCAGTAGCCTGTCACAACAATCGGAAACCATAGTAGACCTCGAAAGTAAAACTCAAGAACTACCTGCTCTAAGCCTGCCCAACCAACAAGCAGCTCTGGCATATCTAGTTAAATCAAGAGCCAAACACGCTAGACTATGGGGCTTCCCTACCCGCCGCCTCACCTACAGTATCGCTTACTTCGATATCCCTCAAGAAATCGCTGGGGAATTTGGGAGGTTCTTTGCTTCACCAAGAGCAACTGCCAGTATAATTATTATAATAGTAATGGGTATATTTCTCGAAATTCGAGAGTAATGTGCAAGGCGAGATCAAATTTACACACAGATGGCACATTGGAAATCGTAAGACAAAATTTAGTCGTGAAGATGCAGATTCTGTGTTCTCATGAACATAACCTGCAATAAGATGGGCTAATCACGAGTTTTTGGGCTTCGAATCAGAGCTAGATAATCCATTGCCGAAACTTTCTGGGGCTGACTATGAGTCGCGCACTGCGAGTCAGTCCATGTTTTAAAAGCAACCTTCCAACCTCGTGTCCGCTATGCCTGACCTTGGAAATATTTTCAACAGTTTCCTTATTACCGAAAGAGATAGAGCCGTTGCTGAAAAAGTCCGCCATCGGCATGGATCAGACTCGTTGCCTCCAGCCTTGGTTACACTAGGTGGGTGGATCTTTCAATGCTGTTGGCAAAAATATTCAACCTCTCTTTCGAATGCGGTACTTTTCCCTCCAAAAAGAAACCGTCTGTCATAATCCTCTTATATAGGAATGGCACGCTGCTTGCCCCTGCCAACTATAGACCAATCAACCACACTGCGATTGCCTTTAAAATCATGGAGCCCTTAATTAAAAAGCCGCTTACCACTTCCTATGGATCACAAACTTGTCAACACTAGTCAGGCTGGTTTTCACCAAAGGAACACTTGCGCTGCGTGATTGATTGATTACCTAAACACATTCAAACAAATTATAATACCGGAAAGTCGGTGGTGACAGTCTAATTGGATATGACAGCTAGTGTCGTAATACATGGCGGTGTACTAGAACACCCGGTGTTTCTCTTGTATTTTGTCCGAAGCGGTGTTCTTTTCCTTTTCGCCAATGACATCGAAATCCCTTGCACCTTCCAGCCCGAGGCTCTATTATCGCCGAACTAACCAAAGATACACTATACCTCAACACTTGGGCCAACAAATAGAAGATGAAGTTCTCGCCCAAAAAGCTGCGCCCTTTGCTAACAGTGCACCTGATCCACAGTAGCCTTAAATTTTGAAGTCTAATCATCCCCATTAGCAACAAGCTTCGTGACTCCGGTCCTACCTATATCCTCAGCGTCAACTTTTCAGAACACGCAACTACTCAAGCTGCAAAAGCCAATAAAGTAGACGGGTTGCTACGTAGAAACTGGAAGCTAAGCCACAGCAGACTAAAACTTTTCAAGACACGTAAGGCAAAGGTATAGTTCCCTACTCTGCCCCAACATGAGACGGTAGGACAAACTTGCAAGCGAAAACGTTCACCATGCATTCACGGAGCGGCTAGCTGACATTTCGTGAAATCTAAGTTTCAAGAAACGACGTACAATGCTGAATCTTGAACCTCTATGGCTTCGGCATGCCAGGGCGAACCTAATATTCTTCAATAGTTTCATCGATGGTAGCAGTTGCAGTTCAGCCGTTCAATTCAGAAGTCAAACTCCGTACCCCCTTGGAATTAGTAAACTCGTCAACACAGCTGACATGAAAAAACAGGCATTAGAGATAAACGTTTTTATCGTCAACCATTCTTCCATGCGGGATTCATTGCTCCAAAAGTTGCATCTCCTATCATTGTCCAACATCGCCTTAAAAACGAGGTCCACAGACATTTCCAACACTCTCGTACATACGACTCGAATCTCTCAGGTACTCGGGCTAGGGTTAGAGATATTACCAGTGTAAGCAATGCGCGCTTAGGTTTCAGCTGACAATACTGCATAATGTTATGGTCCGGGATAACAGAAGGATGATGGATTTTGTGGCATGTGAAATCGCTATAAATCTTCTCTATGTTGATCTTCTCATCCCCGGATACTTTCCGGATTGATTTGTCTGCTGTTCCCTTAGTCTGACAGCATAAATGATCCCGTCTCTTTGCTGGATGTGACCAGAACTAGATTTACATTTCGCACACATTTCAAAGCAGGAAAAATTCAAGGTTTCTCTTGCTTTTCTCACTTACTGTTATTGATCCCCAGTCACCTGATTACTCGGATCTGGCAAACACTCTTTCTCCAGGGACCCAGCATAGCTTTGTTTAAAAGAAGACATTGACCACGTCACGGAGATAGCAGGATTCGCTTACGAAACACACACGTCCAAATTAAGAATTTTCAAGTAGCACTGGTTAATAAAAGAAAGGTCCAGCGTCGTACATGAAAACCTGCGCTTTTCGGCATGAGCTACCATCCTCCGTGTGCGTGTTTACCCTTAATTTGTTATTTTTAGTCCATACATGCGAAACCAATCGCATTGCGGAATGTTTGCTTCGGCATCAGCAAACGTGAGAAAACAGACCACACCTTGCCAGCTGCGAAAAATAAATATAACGCGGAAAATTAGAGTAAAGCTGAGGAACCATGAAAAAAACCTATATGGACTCAAACATTCCTCTTTTAAGGAAAAAGATTTTGCTGGGTTCAAAATAAGCGCAGCAAAACGGCGAGTTCGGGCTGCGAATCAATGGGCCGCCTACCCTAGTGGATATGTATGTCATCAGCCCAGGCCTGACCCTACGAATGGAGATATCACAAAGCCCTTGTTCATTAGCTAAGCATCTGGCTGTGCTACGAGACGATCTGGGTGAATGGCGCATCGGACTGCCTATTTATACTTTATCACCCTCCATTCCAGTTTCCGACTAGCCCCTGTCCTCCCAAACGCACGCCTGGGGCTTACGCTGATATCAAGAAACACTAACGTCGTTATTTTGCCTGATTATTCATGCACCCTTGATGAAATTACTATGTAGTACAAGTTCCTGTCACGCACTCCAACAATAAATTACTGATTCTAACATTCTCATGTTTCTCCGTTCCCCCCTCTTTGGTGTCCCGTGGCTAACCCTGTCCTAGCATACAGCCCACTCTGCCTCCCGCAGTCTCTTTCAGTGGCGCTTTTCCCCAGCAATTTGACGTAGTAAAAATCGTTATTAGTTTGCAAATAATCAGTTATAAGTGGCCCCCGTTGCATGTGTGGTGGGCTCGTAAGCTAGACAAATTCTATGAACAGAAAAAACAGTGACTATAGTTCCCCAACCCTTGTTTTAGCCATCCTATCAGATCAATGCAATCTGCATCTGCGAAGGTGTCAAAAGATGACTGAAAAACAAGCTGAGAATAAACACCGTGGAGCCTAGGACGGACCAAGTTTATCGGGAGTAAACAAATGAAGCGTTTATTGCAAACGTCCCGACATCAAAACACTCCGGCCTGCGCACTTCAAGACAGTGGTTACGACTATGTAATCTTTGCAAGAAACTGACTGTTATCGATATTTCTATTTTATTCACTCACCTTAACATCAACCGGAACAAATTGCAGGGTGCTAACTCTTTCCCTCTCTGGCTCCTCTCCAAGCTCGAAAATGACCGCAGTACCAATGCACCGACTAACAGAAAGCGCTGATGCAAAACAGATACTGTCGCTAATAAATCTACCCCATCTAATGTGCTGGTTGCATATCCCGCTAGGACGCTGCTATCCAGATCCGGTGCTCCAGTACCGGTCCGCATAACCCGAAGACAAACCAAGCCACTCCAATGACCGAGCTGGGTACTGCATCTCGGATGAACTAATACGACTGACCAAAACGCCGTTACTAAAACTACTGGAATGTCGTGCGACCTCCCGACTTCCAGGCTCCCCGATGTCACAGAACACCAAAATCTTCGACATCAAAGCGGACAACACACAGGTGATTCACGGCAAATGTATTTAAGGAATGATTATGATTCTTACACAAACGCGTTTTCTTCCCGTTATACCTGTCAGTCCGGTCCGCTCTCAGCCAGATAAGTTCACTGATCATGATTGTGCTCAGTTGTCTCTCCTTTCACAATCATTCACATAATATCATCCTTTGAACAGTTTGACGCAACCTCGAATATTGATCGCTGCTTCATCTTTAGAATTATACGGGCTGTTTGATTTTATTAATTACTACTCTCCATCCATCTCACATGATATCCAGTATGGTTTTGACTCAGCTTCATCCCGTTATCGCATCGCTATACAGTTTCGAGGAAACCGGCCATACGGCGACACCCGCCATCGCTTTTGCGCCCGCGATAAGCACCTTTGATGCATTTAAACATGGAATGACTCGCAGTGCACGAATGGCAGTTAGCCTCAGAAATTATTGGAGAAGGGGTATCAGGCTAATATTGAGAAACTCAAAAGCCAGTGCCTAGCCTCTTACATTGCAGGTTCCGATCATGGGCCACAGACGCAATAAATCTTCATGTCTGGTTTTGGTTTCCTTTATCTCACTGCACCATCCTTTCGCAAATTTGATCTTGCTCCGCGCATGCTTCTTGGATGTTGAGAAATGTACACAATTTATTTATTTATTTATTTATTCAGGAGGGGCAATGTATATTAACAGCTAACGGGTAAGTGATCAAATTCATAAAAACTACTCTCAGTTGTAAGGCCGCTTGTCTTGACGCGAATCCCGTATTGCATTTGCTTGCCCGTAGCCGCTGTTGCCACTTGCGCATCGTTCTTACTAGGCCCTGTACAGATACATTACTGACAACATTGACACTCGATCGGTACAATGAAAAGACCGTTGGAAGGGGTGGAAGGTTGAGTATATTTTAGCAGAAGCAAGCGAGCGAAAGGTGCGCACATGCCGACCGCGCTGGATGGTCGGCGTTTCGTTAAACAAGCAATCAGGTTGAAAAAATTCGTGTTTTGCAACAGGGATATTAGAAGACCGCTGGTGAGAGGCTTTGAATGGGACCACACAGAACCAGCCAGAAACTGGCGGATGTTTTGAGGTCTTGGCGCAGCCCGCAAACGGAAAATTGGGCGGCTCTTTTCATAGCTCGATAGGTGTAGTTGTGGGGAGCTGATCATGCGTCAGACACCAAACCTGAAAAACACCATTAGGAGGTGATCGCAGGTAGGACCGCCGGTCCAGCTGCACCAGCTCGCCGCTGCAGCCGAACGGCCCTCTCGATGTGCGCTGGTCAAGATGGGGATCTGACAGCGTTCCACACAAATGAGTCTCACCTTCTTCCAGAATATTTTCCAGGCGGGGTTGAAAATGAGTGTCTGATTTAGGGTTCTCTTCATACTCAGGTGAGTGCACGATACAGATCATGGAAACGGTGCTTGTCTTGCCGGAGTCAGCGGAGCCGCTTGGTCCTAGGAGTTCTTCCGCCAGAAAGTGAAACAAAACAAAAGCGTGTGAAAACGGTGCTTGTGTGCACCAGTGGATATTTAACTTGGTGGCGGGCACCTAACAGCGTTCGATGCTGCCCTTGTCGGCTAAACATGAGGTGGCATGTACATCGGCGCATAAATTATTGCGACAAGCATGTCATCCTGTTAAACACGGTTACTCACTCACAACGGGAGATCATTCAACCAGCTGATGTGAACACAGCAACAAAATCAGAAAAACGAGAGGGTCGTTTTACCTCTCGACCGCTACAGTTGCTTCGAATATCTGGAAGTTCTGGTGCGACTGGTGATGCTGTGGCTCCAGTCCCACCAGCAGTCTCCATATAGGTCGCTGGTAATGGTTAGGCTCGGCCAGGATGGTGAAAATCATGAGATGCGAAGAGTCCGTTAGTCAATCCGTATTCCACATTGGTAAGTTTGGTACAATCGACAGATATCGCACCGCGTTGGCCTGCAAGGTCTAACTAAACGTTTTACGACAGTATTTTATCGAGCAAAAAGGACCGACATACGGTGGTGGCCGTTATGGTCGCGCACCGTCAGCGCCCAAGAAAACGTGGTTTGCAGTATTCACTATGGTTGGAATGTAGCCCGAAGATGGTTGGTCCCGCGGTTGATTGGCATGAAGCGCTCGCACGTCTTGTGCCAGACGTTTGCGTAAGTTGAAATGAGTGGGTCTCAATGGGGCCACCAGCTCTCCGGGGGGGTGGAGCGTGCAGCCAAACACGGGCTCATTTGGTATGGTGGACATTTTTAAACAGAAGTTCAAAGGAATCTAAGAGCTAACGGTAGTACTTTGCTCCGAAGCCGGTTGGCCCTGGCTCGCAGAGCGCCTTTTAGCTGCCAGTGGAATCTCTCTACCATACCGTTAGTGGTTACAGTCATGTGTTTTAATGAAGCCTGTTAACACTCTTCAAAATTTGAGCCACAGCCAGTGGCTGCTACAGCGGGGCAACGAAATATGTCCACCCAACCTGCCAAGAAGGCTTTCGTGGCATCTTCTGACGTAAGGAAGGGAAGTGGTATGGCCTGTGGCCAACGAATGAAGCGATATTCACTGCTGAGTACCCGAACGTAGCCGTGAGGCAGCGGAAATGGCCCAACGTGCAGGTTTTGTTAACGCATTTACGGCTCAGGAAACTGATTCAAAGGGGCCTTGGTATGCTAAATGATATCCACGTTTTGCATTAGAGGCAGGCGCAAGACCACTGAAGCACGTCACTTTTAACATTGAGCCACACACAATGTTGAGTCAGTGGACCCACCAAGGCAGCTACTTCCGGGGAGGTGAGGAAGCCTAACGTCAGAAATGTGGGTTAACGGTGAGCTGCTGGCGCCAGTGGCCCTGACACACTTGAAATACGTTGCAAAGAGTTGTATTCTGGCGCGCCGCGATAAATACAACTACTAATTTTAAGCCGCTCTCTTGTCGAAGTTTATTGATAACAGGATCGATAACCTGGGTTTAGGCCATTGCTTTGAGATCGATGCTGGGTTTCAGAGATAAACGAAGCTGGTGCATGCGGACAGTGCATCAGCGACGGGGTTGTCGGCCTCCGAGACATGTCGCATATATACACTGAATTGTAAAAGAAATTCTAAGTGGCGGATCCCGCTTGGTGAATAATGGTCAGAAACTGCATGCAGCGCATATACCAGCGGTTTGTGATCTGCGAACACCTCGAATTGGCAACCCACTAGTGCGTGCCTGAAGTTCCGGACAGCTGGATAGACGGCGAGCAAATCCCAGCCATACGGGCTGTATCTATAATCCGCGGGCTACTGCGCTTGCAGAAGAATGCCTGAAGGCTTCCAAGAACCGTCGGTGCACTGCTGAGGTACGGCTCCGACGGTGGTGTTTGAGGCATCGGCTATCGAAGATTTGAGTTATGAACAGTCGGGATGTTTGAGTGAGGATATTTCAGTAATGGCGTCGTTAATGTAAGTGAACTACACTTTCGAAGCCCCGGGAAACGCGAAATTACACTTGACTCCCCGTGACAGGGCTGTAAGGTGAGCAATTATTTATGCAATTAGAGACAAAACGCCGAAAGAAGTTAACCAGGCCGACAAAGAGCCGTGTTTGTCGATAAGAATGAGGCTCTGGGCAGTGAAAAATAACAGTGAATTTTTTCGACACTGAATCTATACCTGAAAACGGGACGATATGCCCTATGACTGTAGGGCTAGGTTTTCCGAGCTCATGTTTCGAAGCCTTACGCCAAGTTTGCTGAGGCCGTCAGTAAAGGCACGTCGGTGCGCGGAGTGTCGCATATCTGAGTGGCTTCAATTAGGATATCGTCTAGGTACACATACATATTTTTTAGATCGCGTGTGACTTCCTGCGTAAACCGTTGAATGGTTTGGGCCGCATTGCTGAGCCTGAAAGACATCATCACAAACTCGAACAGTCAAAAAGGCGCAGCTTTGCCTTTCTCCACTTCGGAGATTTCATTGTATGCTCGAACTAAATCTATGAGGATGAAGATATTGCAACCGGACGGCGACGAAGTGAAGGCGCGTATGTTTGGCATCGGTGACTATGTTGAGTGTCTTGAAGTCCTCTACGTTCACCAGTCGCCACTGGGCTTGGGGACCATGTGAAATGAAGAGGCTGAAGGACTACTGGAATTTCGGATGAGGCCCAGTTCCAACGTGTGGTTGAATTCCGCCTTGGTTAGGCCAACGTTGTGAGGAGCTAGTCAGCGAGATCGACTAAATTTTGTGGGTCCTGTGGACTCCATATGGTGAGCTACTTTGGTAGTGACGGTAGGAAGCGGACCGGCGTGCCGCAGTATGCCCGTGTAGTCGCAACGTAGCCCGTTGCATCACTGTTGGGCTGGTGGTTGAGCTTACTGGGGCGTAACTTTGTTGACGGCGTCGTACGAGCCAGTCAGAGTCAGCGACGCTTGACATTCTACTGTTTTCCTGTGCCGAGAGTCGACTAGCAGGTGAAAATGCTATGCGAGTAATGGGATGCGAAACGTCGGCCAAGATGAACATCCAAAGAAATTTACGATTCCGGCCTAGGTCAAGAGTGAGAGAACGAGTTCCGTACGTGTGGACAACGGTACAGTTCGCAGCCGGTAGCGTCTCTGCCTGTAAAGCGATCAAACTGCTCGGATCAAAAGGGATGACGCTACCCTTGGCACCTGTATACACCAGGAATAGCCTATTAGTCGTCAGGTCCTTGACGTTAGGGGGGTGGCAGTTTGCAGCTATCCCGGTGTCATGTGCCGCCACCACGAACCGGGAACCTAGTTTCCCTGTCTCTTTCCCGGAAATGTGCAACCCGAGTCACACCATTTTTGTAAGCTCCAAAAGCGGCTTGGCTACTTACAATAACCTTCCGCGGATGACGAGAAGGTTCGCTCGGAAGCGAAGCTACTGCAGTTACCTAGACGAGGGCTGAACCGATCCAGTCGCCGATCTGTACCGACTGTTAGCCGCTGTAATGATGTGTCGACCCTCTTCAAGATAGTTATTAGTTCGTCCTGTGAAGATGAGGATGCGCCTATGAGGGACGAGAAAGTGTTTAACCGGGAGACACCTGGGTTATTGAGCGACATGAAGTCATCAGTGATTTTGGCTCTCCCCTAGTGAGTACTTAAGGGCAGCACTAGTAAATGGAGGCAGATGTGGCGGGAGCAGTGGAAGCAACAGCTCTCTTAACATTGAGTAGTTGCCGAACGGTTCTTCTCTAACGCAGCGTATTCCGCAATAGCAATGGGAAATTCTTATTTTCGAGCTCGATCGCTTAAAGCAGCCGTCGTATGCGTTGATCTTTACTGTGGACACTCCGACATATAACCGCTTCATTAATTGCGTCGTAACTCTGCAAAGATACAATGAGGGCCTTAACCTGAATGGTAGCATCTGTAGATAGACGGCCAGCCGCTCATCAAAAGCGGCCGACGTCGCTAATCATCCCATAATTCTCGAACTCAAATTCAACTAAAGTAAACCAGAGTTGAAGATCGGGTGGCATGAACGAGGGTATATGGGCATTTAGGGCTTCGACCTCTGGGTTTGGTGACGGTTTTCGCTTCGTGAACATCGCACCGTATTTGAAAAGATGAAATAACGTGAACAGAACATGCTGAGAGATACCGACAGAAAGATGCGACTAGTAAAAATCAACATGGAGAAGCAATTCGCTACATGAAAATCCCATGGTACTGCATATCCGTGAAAAAAGAAAACAGGGCGTCAGCAAAAAGTAATACTCACGCAACCAGTCACACACTTCGACTCGTCAGTTTGTAAGACCGTTCGTTTAACGCGGATTTCTTATTATGTTTGCCAGCTGTTAACCGCCGTGACCACTTGAATGTCTTTCTTTTGCGATTTCAATACTGACAACCCTAACAGTCGACCGACACAACGAAATGACAGTCGAAACCGGTGGAAAGCTGAGTATGTTTTAACAGAAGCATATGAGTGGAGCGTGCGTGTGCAATGCGCAAATGGCAATCGCGTCGGGTGGTTGATGTTTGGCTGAACAAATAATCCGGAGGAACGAATCCGTTTTCCTCTACATGGCTGAAGTTTGAACGTGCGTCAGGTCCACCGTAAATATGGATTCGAGAACACTGTGGCTCTTTGCTGGATCAGTCTTTTGTTGGGTCCAAGTGTCAAAATGAAAACCTTCAAGGAAGACGAACAAGTAATTTGGAGCCGAAAGTGTGGACCACAATGTGCCGGATGCGTTGAAATCTCCAAACATCACCTTGGGACCTGGCAGGTTAGATGCAGTATTCACTGGTTCGGTTAGCATAAAAGCGTCAATTTGGCAAGAATCAGGGGTAGGTAGATGTATGCAACAAGAAGGCTTTCGAGGGCCATCTCAGCTCTGGCCCAAATGGCGTTTTGGATTGCATTTAACGTGTCATCCAGATAAAAAGTAGCTGATATAGATTCCCTGATGTGGAAAGACAGCAACATCCACGCAGGGTTTGACGGCTTTCCTGAAGGACATATAGGCGGTTATGGCGTTGTCTGGGGGGTGATTATTGAGCCACGTCTCAGTGGTTAGTATGAAGTAGAAATTTTGAAGAGAATGTGAAGAGAGGGATACTGTGAATTTTCCTTGCACGGGAATGTGCATTTGTGAACCTGAATATAGGCTTGGTATTTTAGAAAGAATGCAGAGAGCCTTAAAGATCTCCACGATAGGGGTCGAGGTGCTCTTTATGGATCCAAGTAATTCTCGCTGGAGTGGTGTTTTGATCTCCCTGATTACTAGAGTTTTGAATAACGTAAAAAAGAAGATTGAAACTTTTGTGAAGATGTCACTGGCGAAATTTTCGACCTAGAATGCCTTCAGGAGCGGAAAAAAATTGCTGCGTCATTTTTTCTTAGTACCATAGACGCATCCATCCGGCCTAGTCTGAAGATCAATGAAGGTTGGCCGTCTGGAAGGCATAAAAAAATATACAGTCAAAGATCGAGGCCAGGTAGTCCTCCCTTCACATGGCTTGGTGGCTGCATCCCTATTGAATGGCTCATTTTAGCTTTTGTTGTTCGTCTTGACATGACCGATTATTTGTGTTCCGTATTTTTGTACTTTTGGCTTGTCATGCCTCTGCAATCACCACACACTCGAATTATTTGCTGATTCCACGACGTTATTGTTGTTTAATTCAATAGCGTAGGGAGTCATCGATTCAAATTACTTTTTTTTGGTATTCGCAACAACTCGTCTACCTGGTGCTCAAATATCTAACATGAAATCTTTACTTCTGCCCACTCGACATGGTACGACATATGGGCACCGGAACTCTGATGCGAAATAAAACTCTGCGTATGCTTGATGTCGGGTTCATTTCAACTGTATTGTTGTCCATGACTCCCCTGTCTCTTTCAAAACCACCGTATGACAACTTGGTTTGCTGTATCCCCGTACATTTGCTTCTGAAAGTGCCATTTCAAGTTGCCGTAGATGGAAAAGCCATCGATTTTTTTGTCTCAAACCTTCTTATTGCGGGAAACTAGACCTTTGTTATATTGCTTCGGTCAGAACTTGCCCGGAGCATTTCACCATTACATTTATTGGTTTCCGTAGACTTCACAGGGCTGCCCTTGAGTAATTCTGGCGGTTTCCCAGAAAGCAGTTTCTTGTTTCATCTGGTTAACTCTTACAGGGTGGGATTTATTGTTTTTGCTTTAGGTCGATTATGATTGCACAGTATAAAGACCAGTCTTTTTATTCGTTGAAACCACGTTTGTCGCCAGTCACCCAATTAAGTTGACTATTTCCGTCAATGTTCACCCACTTCCTTTTTTCAGCATCACTGTGAGGTCCGCATCCTGACTCCCAATTACAGATCTCTATGATGATCTAACCTTTTACCAAAATACATGGGCTGTGGACAATACTAGCTTGCAACTTACGCAAATGCCCGGTAGCGTAATGGCCAAGACTTTGGACTCAACTCTCCGAAAATTCACTCTCATAAAACCCTGCTGATACTTTAGGCAAATCAATATCGATCTACTTCTGACTAATGCTATTTTTCCTTATATATGGGTCATAAAATTGACCTCAGCGTTTCCAGTCTTCAAAACCCCAACACGAATTCCCGAGTAAAATGAGAACCGCTGTATCACTCCCTTTTTTTCCTGTGCTCTGCATCTGCTCCCCTTGTCTTTGCTGGACGCGTTGAGGTGGAAATTTCTTAGCTGCTACCCCATACTTATTCGCAATTAAATTTTCATCCAAATGCTTCCGACTAAAAAGAGCTTGAATCTGTTTTCACCTTGACGTTGATGTCTTATTGTGCTCTTGAAATTTTCTTTCCAGCTCTGAATCGTCACACTCTTGTCGTTCTCAGGCCTACCTGTGTCACCAAATGCTGTCCGTATCCAAGTTAAACGTGGTTTCAACGAATAAAAAGACTGGTCTTTATACTGTGCAATCATAATCGACCTAAAGCAAAAACAATAAATCCCACCCTGTAAGAGTTAACCAGATGAAACAAGAAACTGCTTTCTGGGAAACCGCCAGAATTACTCAAGGGCAGCCCTGTGAAGTCTACGGAAACCAATAAATGTAATGGTGAAATGCTCCGGGCAAGTTCTGACCGAAGCAATATAACAAAGGTCTAGTTTCCCGCAATAAGAAGGTTTGAGACAAAAAAATCGATGGCTTTTCCATCTACGGCAACTTGAAATGGCACTTTCAGAAGCAAATGTACGGGGATACAGCAAACCAAGTTGTCATACGGTGGTTTTGAAAGAGACAGGGGAGTCATGGACAACAATACAGTTGAAATGAACCCGACATCAAGCATACGCAGAGTTTTATTTCGCATCAGAGTTCCGGTGCCCATATGTCGTACCATGTCGAGTGGGCAGAAGTAAAGATTTCATGTTAGATATTTGAGCACCAGGTAGACGAGTTGTTGCGAATACCAAAAAAAAGTAATTTGAATCGATGACTCCCTACGCTATTGAATTAAACAACAATAACGTCGTGGAATCAGCAAATAATTCGAGTGTGTGGTGATTGCAGAGGCATGACAAGCCAAAAGTACAAAAATACGGAACACAAATAATCGGTCATGTCAAGACGAACAACAAAAGCTAAAATGAGCCATTCAATAGGGATGAAGCCACCGAACCACGTGAAGGAAACATGACTTGGAGGTTTCCTGTAAATATTTCTTCTGGACAGCTGTTTCTGGATGTATGTAAGGATTCTGACTATCGGCCATTTGCCTTGGCCACCCTGATCCTTTAGACTCCAAGATTATTCCTGCGATCACTTAATCTATGGTCGTTCGGTCCTTCTCACATTGGATTTTCCACCCACCTCGTATGTTTCTGGAATCTCGTCGGCAACGGCTTTATATGAAGTACTCTCTAGTATCGTATGCTGGCGTATTTCTCCCACGTTTCCGCTTGCCATCGACGAACTTGTGACAACCGGGTAGATAATAATTAACTATTAGGCCGGAATTGGTAAATTTTCGTTCCAATTATGCCTGGCCAGTAGCGTCGTACAGCAGGTCGGACCTGGTAATAGTGTGGCTTTCGGCAATATGTAGAGTGAGCGACGGTATCGTTACTCAGGAAACTTTCTTTCAACGCAGATGCGGATGACGGGTGAGGGCTGAAAAATGCACGGTTTTATCACGGTGGCAGTACACAGCACAGTGAAACCCGAATCAAGAATACGGATCTAAGACTTCATTTCAGTGCATATTGCGTCATTGGCATCCGTCAAAATGTGTGCGTCACCGAACATTTCAAAAGTAAGGAATTTATTTAATGGCATACTGCCGAACGTCTCGCACGCAAAAGATTTCGACACGTAAAGCTGGATGGAGACCAAGAACACAGCAAACACGCGGGTTTAACTGCTTCGTTTGTGGACGGTTGAATCACTAGCCCTGCAAGACCACCTGGTGCCTGTGCCGCTTTAGGCTTGGCACGTAATGAAGAAAACCCCTTTTTTGTAAACGTGCCTTCACCGTGAATAACCTTTTCTCAATTTTCAGGAGAAATTGGAACATTTGGCTTGTTGCAGGTAACTCATTTGGCATACGGGGAGAGTTAGCATTCGTCCCGGTTTGCCAAGGATTTGCCCAGACTGGATATGCCCAAGTTAAATACTCACATAACAGGTGGATTTTGTATGGGGACAACCGTAACGGGAGTGCAACTTTCCATAAGGCTTACAGTTTCCGATTGACTTTTATTAGAAGGTCGCCAGAATTCACTCTGCACGTTCACGACTACCTTTGCTCCTATTAGCAAACAGATTACTTTTTGGAATTTTAAGTTTTATTGCATAAAATATTGACACTATCTTTTCTAGCTTGTTTTATTTCTTGAGCACACGGCCCAAATAGGTTAGAGTATAAGCTTCTCGAGTAAGGGAAGCTTTTGTGTTATTTCCGGATGGCTGATACCAGTGGCAAGACCGTTTCATGAATGATTATCTAGTTGGTCACCATGATTACATTATGCTGCTGGAGATTTGCCGTTGTAGTATGAAACTCGGAATATCTTGATAAGATTTCCGCGTCAAGTTACGGAAGTGGGCTTTTTCAACTGTTTCAGAGTTGACTTGGCAAAAGTGTGCCAAAAACAGTGATCTTATTTAATCTTTGGATATGCAAGGATTTTGGTGAGCACATACCCATTGAAAGAAGCACGATAGAAATACACCTCCAATATTCGCTGCCGTAGCCATAATTAATATATTTCATTAATCCAGTTTTATTAACTTTCAAGAAAATGCAGTTAAGTCATAATTAGTAGTGCATAGAGTAGCGTACAAAGCACTCTAACGTGGTATGTCTATGCACAATTATAACTGCATACTTGTGCTTCCGCATACATGGATAAAAATAGCCATATTTCGAAATGAACTGCCCGAAGCAGTGTTCAGTATAAATAAAAGTTCTTCCCTCTTTAGAGTAACATCGTACATCTGCATTGACAAAGGGTACCCGGTGCATCTCTTGCAGACTGTGTCAATTTATTTGCGAACATCGCCGTATTGTTCCCCGTATATTTTGAGTGGTGGGCGGCTTGGATACGTTGAGGCGAATTATGTCTAAAAACAGTGAAACAGTATAACGCAGATTACATATCAGTGCTGCGGAAAATAGTGTCCCGGCCATTTGAACTCTTCCGTGTGCTTCTTCCATGTTTATCATGTCAGGAACGGCTTTCATCAACCGCCGCAGTACGTCACGCACCCAACCACCAAACATGCCTCGGACAAGTTGTGCACAAATGCTGCATGATTTTTTACTAATTAATAAATTTCTCTCCACCATTTTTCTAAATATGTTTCGTCTTTGGAAAGTTTGTTTAGCTTGTTGAAATCTACTGATTTGTCCAGAAGGATACTTCATTTGATGTACTTGGGGTTGGTTACCGCTGAAATTTCTTGCTGTAGACGATGTAACTAATCTAAATTAATGAATCTGGTACATAAGATAGAGCAGCTACCAACTGTGACACTTTCACTATCCAATTTCGCTCACGGTTGACTGCAACAACCCTATAGCTTTAATTGCTGGTTGCAGGCAGGCACCTGGCACCCTCAGTAATTCTGAAGTAATAATGCCACAATGAATAAGACTAACTGATGTAGAACACATCGGGTCTAAAACTAGAGGCCTCTCTGTAAAAGGATTTTATTTTATCAGGGACGTTTCATCCAGAAAAACCGGAACTGGTGACGCTAAATTTCAGCGACTTCATTGGCGGCCGTATCGCGCAACGTGACATGCCATCCTGGTGGCTCATAAAGTAGCTATGAGGCTCGTTCAGTTGCAAGAACACTGTACTGGGCATTTTCACATTCTGTGGGAACAACGGAGTTTCTAGAGAGACCAACTGCAGCTAAGGGAATAATATGCAGTGGTCGCATGCCTTCACGATTTAGAACTACTGTCGAAATCGACGAAAGCAGACCCGAGATCCCGCTGAGTAATCTTTGAAATTTGATAGTCACATTGTAGCTGTCAAGAAGTACTTACTAGAACACAGTGGACTTTTTCATACAAAAATGTTGAAGCACTCCTATTTTTGCATTTTGCATCCAGACAGTAGATGGGCAAAATAAGTCACCAGCCTAACAGTACGTGTTGCAGTGGAAGTCTTTGCATTACCAAGACATACTAGATATCACGAAACACAACTACTGCGAATAGTGCGTCGTTTGCCTGGTCGTGGCCCAGGCCAGCACATTCACCATGACCTTTGGACGTGTAACTTGGTTACTATGGCCTTTCCGATCGTTGCAAACTGTCTGCAAGGGAACTGTTTTTAGTTCATCCATGAGCTTATTGAAATACTTATCAACATCACATAGTCCGAACATTCCACAAGAGACATCAAGCGAGGACACAGAGGACAAAGGCTCGAAATAGACCGGACTCATTGCGAAAACCCAAGAAACAGTGTTAGATTATCTGTAAGAAGCTGATTTCGTATTTATTGCGTATGTTCATCCGCTTAATGCGTGAAACATTCAATTGGAAAGAAATGATTCATTTAACCGGCTCATTGCTTCATTCCAGATCTGCGAGGTTCGGCTCCAGAAAGTACCCATAAAATATACACCCATGGTACCATAGTGGTGTCAACGATAATGTATAGGTCCTTACACAAACGGATAACGTCGTTATTAATAATGATAACAATAATATGGCAAAACAACGGGTGAACAACAGAGAACAAAAAAGAAGACAATATTTGATTGGAACGGCTAGTGAAATCGCTCGGATGGACCCCAACTAGTGTGGCGTGAAACTTGTATACCGCAAAGTCGGTTTGCTTGCGCTGGCTTCGGTTCGTGTTGGATTCTCCGTTTTGGTACTTTCCAGGTCGACCAAGCAACCCTTTTGAAGATGGCTGTCTCAGCGTACGCTACAGTAGCCACCTGACAGAATGATCCTCTGAATTAGCCTCAACAGGCAGTGCAATAACAACAGTCTTAAATGATACTGCTAAGATAGCCGACTTGTGTGACTTTCTACCAAATGCGTCAAAGGACTAACCATCTTGCATCCAGATTGCAGTATTTCCATGAAACAAAGCCAGGTCAAATTAAGCATGGTTTACCTTTCATTTTTTATTCTTCGTCAGTACCGAAAAATGACGTTTTTCTACGCAGACCCTAATTTTTGTGTTTCAGCTATTCCATAAATTTGGATAGAAATAGTCACATTTAAAAACAAACGGTTCACGAATGGACTGTTCTAGGTCACTTCACCACAAACTGTACTGTCTGCAGATAGTCTAAAATTTCTCGAAATGTGGAATTAACATCCAGGTTTTTCGAGTACAGTACGTTGCATTAACACGCTTGGTAAAAACGCGGTGCCAATTTGATCCTGTGAATTAATGACAAATAAGCGAACTGTCAATGATGAAGTTCGAGTCAACAGATAGAATACCAAAATAGCAGAACACACCAGCTAGGCATGAATTTTATTCAAGATTCGACCAGAATCTTGAAGTCAAGGTACCAAAAGCATTTACATGAATCATAAATCAGTTCATTTATAGTCACCACAGTCCGGAACGCATCAATCCCAGTTGGGAACCCTTGTGAAGCGAGGTGATCCCATCATCCTGAAAACTACAAAACATACTGCAGGAAAATTACATTATTTTAGGAAACAAAACTGAAACGTCAGCCGGCCCGGCACCCACGTCCACGTCGGT
The DNA here is from genome assembly GCA_008360955.1 of Fasciolopsis buskii. Taxonomy (NCBI): domain Eukaryota; kingdom Metazoa; phylum Platyhelminthes; class Trematoda; order Plagiorchiida; family Fasciolidae; genus Fasciolopsis; species Fasciolopsis buskii. The sequence continues at coordinate 173,522 of LUCM01003039.1, read as the reverse complement.
AGACATTGCATCTGGCACAACACAGCTGGATAAACCGGTGGCGATTACTTTTAAACGGGCTTCGGATTCCAGTCAACCTAAAACAATGATACCTATGAAATCCATAAACGAATCGAAGAAAGGCTGCATGAAAATTTCCTTGCAGATGATCAGGCAGGGCAATTTCGAACAAGAATGACGCTTCACTACCACTAACTTGAATGACTGAACAAAGCAGCACTAGACACAGAAGTAACTTTCGATTCAATAAAACAGAAGCTCAAGGATTACATGTAAAGCAACCGGCCCCAGTGGTATCTAGATTGTGATTGGCAGGCGACCAATAACGAACAACCAACCTGGCTTTCAACTGCCAAAAGTTCATTCAACGATGAAGAATAAACAGCCGAGCGCTGCTCAACCAGAAAACAAGTTATATGATCCCCGGCTTCGAGGATGCATTCTTGTGTTGTGTCTGATATTACTCTCAATAGATTTAACGTTCATGACTTGTAAACTTCATCATAACAGTCCATATAGGCAATGTCAATCGGCTTTTGTCCGTCATTTCTGCTAGTTAAGAGTACATTGCTTGGACTCCAGGTTGAGTTAATGAGCTGCCTCTCTCAATTTTAGTAAGTCTCTAAGAAATAAAGAAGACTGGTTTTTCGTACTGATCGAGAATTATACACATAGGAGTAGGTGATGCATCACCATCAAGAAGTGAATGGTTCTTAAGATAAATGATTTGAAGACGGCGCCAGATTACAAATGAAATAGAAGTATTCGATGTACGTTTCATGAAGTGGATTCTAAACAAAGAAACTGGTTAGTAAAACGCCAAAAAACCGACATGCTGACGGAATTTGAGAAAATAACTAGCATATATCCGTTTTATTCTGGAAGGTCACCAGTAGGTCCAGAGGAAGTCGATGGCGAAGCGGACAAGGTCGTGACTTTTGGACATGAAGGTCACGGGTTCGAGTCCTCCCACAACCGGTCGTCTTCCCCATTTGGCAGTTCTCTGTTGGCTTGTCTCCCTTCCTGAGAAATAATGTGCATTGTTATTCCGTTAATAACGGAAGTAAGAAGATAAGAGATAATACAAAGGAGAAAACAACGATTTACAACCATATAGGGCAGACGTAGTTTTTCTAGGTTTTGCACACGATGGAGCTTTTCATGCTGTTTTAAAGGGTGGCTGTCATCCGTATCAGCGTTAACAATGAAGTGACTTCGAGTAAATCCATTCACCAAGCATGGGCTCGTTGGGAGCCGTGTGGCATTTGGATGTGGGGCTAACCGGTGAAATTTTTTATTCACTTCCTTTTCGCAGCCATCAGTTAATGAGAAGCAGCATTAAATCCGATAAACTCCGAATGATTGGTGTAATTCACTACCGTTTGAGCAACAGAGCGCATTGAAGATTTGCCAGTAATCACGCTCCGGATGAAACCTTAAGTCCCGGAATTATACATACAATGTAGTAGGGTTCAGTGAAATTTCTGTGGTTCAGTAGAAGGACGTGTATACTTGGTCATTCTCCTAGCGATCCCTAAGTGCTGTTGAGCGAACAGCTTGGAAACCCAATGGGAACGAGACTTCCTACTTATTGTCTAATTGGTTGCGCACTTCTTGTGAATAATTGTGAAATATAATTCTACCATGGATGTCACCAGTGTTGAATTGTCTACTAATACGTTTTCTGGACGATCGAAACCTTCGGAAACGTCACCAGCATTCATCAGTTTCCTGTAAATCCATGCTCTTCAATGATTAATCGAATAACTTCGATTCTTCTGTAACAGAGTTAAAAGTAAATGACCTCATATATGTCTCATTTTTATTCTTGTCGGATTCATCGGTGTCGATTCGGAAGTTCAGCTCTTGGGTGTATAAAATCCTCTGACGGCATGAAATTGACTCCAGTGGACCGAGCTTAACCTCCCTCACTAACACCACTTGTGCTTTTTGCGCATACTGAGACCATTAGCATTGCTGAACCATTCACGCAACAGCAGTTAGTTCCAGGTATTCCAATAAGTAAATAGAATATAATCCAATCAGCTTGAGCGAACATAAACCAATCAACGATCTAGGTTTCTGTACTCTACCCCAGGGTACGAATCCTACGACAGGCAGTGGTCAGTGAAATACCTTGGATGCTCCTGTGACCAATCAGTAAGGAAAAAATGTTAATTTCGCATGATCAACCGAGATCGCCAAGGAAGAATCAGAATAACCCCGACAAAATCGATTCCATCACTTCCACCGACACGATCTGGCACAATCGAGTTCTCAGACTATGTTATCAGGATGGTTTTACCGGTCTTCACAGAAAGTCACACACGCGAATTAGACTTCGACAGCCGTTGAACAACACATACGTCAAGCGATGGATGAGTTGATATCTCCCAAATTGTTACCTGACTAGGAGGGGCGCATAATTTCCTTTGATTGACATCTAATATCTACGGAGAAAATTGTAATATTCTGGATGAATTACGGTTGTATTGAAGGTGTGTAATCCCAAAGACAGAATATTGTAACAAGGTCCGGTTTATGTTGCTTGTCCGCGCATAGCTGTTAGGCTCACCTGTTCGGTACTCATACCGAGCGTCGAACAGTAAGGATAGGGAAGACTAGAACACTCGACCGGTACAACAGAAGCGCAGCCAACAGTGGTCAAAAGGTTAGCATTTTTGACAAGGTTTTGTGTGAGCAATTACTGTGGAGTGTCAACATTTAGTGAAATAAAAAACCACCCAGAGTACCGAAAACAAGTTACACTGCTTTTGTGATTCTGGACTTTTCTAGAAGCCTGTGTGACACAGCAGTGACTGAATTAACAAGCATCTGCATCGAACAATCAGAGAATGGAAAATGGTAATGAATGAACGAATAAACGTATTACTGAGAGAAGATGAAATCTACGAAACTACTGTCCGATTTCTGTTCACGGGTCAGTTACAAGCACCGTGGTCTGATACGAATTATATTCTTCTTCATGCATACACCCCGGTGGACTGTCGTGCATCTTCAGTTGTCGATACACCTTTCTGGCCTATTCCAGCAAAACTTGCTTTCTCTTGGCCTTGATATATCACACTGCTTTCGAACATACTACTGTTTCAGTTATTGTCGATCTGAGAGATTCAGTCACACACCGGAACTATGTAATCTGCTAGATTCGGATCTCCCTTGAACTATCTCCTGAACGGTGTCCGAACTCTTAACAAACACAGTTAATCACTAGTTTCGTTACAATGATATCTGGTTGATTTCTAAAGTTCCAATCAAGGTTAAATCGCTGTCTGGTTTATGGTATTAATAGTCGTTCTCTTCGTCTGATTTGCATCCCTTTTAAAAAGGATGTTTCACACGCTTTCCCCCATAAGTTTTCACTGGATATCACAGAAAAACCTTCGCCTACAGCCCTGGAAACTGCACTGACGCCGATTGGTCTTCCCGTATTTTACACTTCTCTAGAAAATACGGATACCTCTAGAAACAATTCGAGTTTCTGGGTGCACGTTGAAAAATTGCTCAAATATACAAATAATTGTTTGGTGCCTAAATGGTTTCTGTGGCTAAACACGAAAACCGGGAAGTTACGTAACATACCTGTACTCAGTTCGCAAAATTTCCTAACGTTATGCTTCAAGGGTGGAATATTGCCTATAGCATTATTTCCTCAACGTTAAAAGTCCAGAATAATAAGCTGTTCTACACACTGATGGTTTATACTCAGGTCTGCAAAATTTGACAGGCCTCGGATAAGGCAAAATGTCCTTCTAAAAGCTATGGATCCCCACTTTTTTTGGGTTCTATCACTGATGCATGATGTAAATAGCAACCATCAGCGGCAAAAATAAAGCCGTGGGAGCACAAAATATGTAATCGCTTCACCTAATTGCCAGTTAACCGTGATCAGTTCTTTTATCTGACTACGTGAAAACGAAGGCGCCTGATACTAAATCTAAACGCTTTGGAGAACTGGAAACATATTTCACTTCGCGCCGCCGTAGATTATCTATAAACTATGTTAAAGCTCTTCAGGAAAGTGTGCTAAGCAAAGTCTTCTGCTGGCGTATCTACCGAAACATAGACTGGGTACAGTTTTCCGTCTTCCAAGGATAACTGTGTCCGGGTTCCTGTGATTAATGTCGGTAATAATTTCCCTCAAGAAGGACTTGGTATCGTGCCACGAGGTTAGTAAATGAGTGCATTTCAACGAGCAAAAACAACTAAACTACATTGTTTTCATGGAATAATTCATCGTATAATATCAACGCTCTACTCGCTAGTAAGAGAATTTAGAAGCACTTAACAGCTGCTTCATCCTCGTCAAGAATCACCAGCAATGCATATCCACTACGGGCAGAATGGGACGCAAACCCGGGACGAGTGATCGTGAGTAAAACACCTAGGCTATTACGGTACCGGACAAGCTCTCAACGGTTTGTTGAAGTTCACCACATGACGTTGCACCTATCCGTCACCGACTTGCATAGTCAGGGCCCGGTAGCGCACAACAACCGACCCCCGCTGATAGATGACATCTCTACTTAAACTACCTACAGAGCTGTGTTATCCACATTCAGTTTAACACATCAAAAAGTGAATTCTCTGAACCAGCCATACCGTTATGAAAAACTCGTCTAAGAATTCAGAGGACCGCAACACTTGCAAGGCGGACACTTTTTAACGAGAGCCCAAAGGAAGACTGGGTGGGCATTTCTTCCCGTGGACCGAAATGCTCTGGAACAATCTCTCATGTTGTTTTCTCTTCCACACACAACCTTAGGTTCACTGAAAGCACGCTCAATAAACTAGATCTTACAGGAAAGTCGCCCCATATTCCTCTTCTACAATGCCTTTTACCTTTGATACTGTATTTCGTTTTGCATGTAGTGAAGAGATTAGAGGCAATTTTCCATTGGATGTACTGAAACAAAATAAACCGGTCAATGTTTTCGAAATTCTTTTCCCATGCAGTCAGCCACGGCACCCTTTTAACGTTTGATCGGGCAATGAATAATAAGACAACGTCACTTGATCAGCACTGAAAATATTGCACCCAAAATACTACTATTTTCGGTTTCCAAGTTTATTGAACAAACTGAGTCCCACCATTGTCAACCCCTTGCGCTCTGATGAATATGAAAAACGCATGGAATTTCAAATTATCTAATACGATTTCAATTCGCATTGTTCATTCCAGAAGCAAAACCTACCGTGAAGCTTGGCAATTTAGCCTCCGTGTCGAACGATGGTAGCCCGGGAATGGAGGTAAACGCGCGGATATCCAAGGTTCGTGCAGCTTACGCTGGACTGAAGCACTTCTGGTGTCGGCCTGATATTTCACTGAATTTGAAAGGTCGTGTGTACTCTGCTGCAGTGCGTTCAGTCCTGTTGTACGGTCGCGAGACGTGGAGTATGCGTGTGGGCGATGTTCGTCGGTTGGAGATTTTCGACAACCCATGTCTACGTAGTATGGCAAGGATTGGATTGAGTGACCGGGTGAGTAATATGGTGGTTAGGAATCTGGTATTGGGTGCCACTTCTGAGAATAGCCTGTTTCAGCGTATGAAACTTAGTAGACTACGCTGGTTGGGTCACGTGTTGCGTATGGCGAACACTCGTCTACCACATCGTGCCCTATTTTGTGTTCCTTCTAAGGAATGGAAGAAGCCATGTGGAGGCCAACAGATGACTTGGCGACGTGGGGTGAGAAAATGTACAGCGAAGTTAGGTAAAGTAGGTGTCTCACGTCTTCGTGGTTGGGTTCCGAAAGACTCATCGACTTGCTGGCTGGAGACACTGAAGGATATGGCAGTGAACCGCGAACAGTGGCGATCGTGCTGTCACCTTCTATCGAATCAGAATGATTGAAAACACGTGTGTTTGTAGAGTTAGACTGTGTTCCGTGTGTTGGCATGTTATCTTTTCCCGCCTGTGTAGGTCCACTCCCTTTTCCCTTGGATATTCAATCTTTTCATAGACGTATCCAACCTTGGGGAAAAGGCATCGATCAGTGTGGCTTTTCTTCCTGTTTAACGGTGAACGATGATGATGATGAATTTAGCCTCCTTAATGTGGAAACAAAGTTCTTACCTTGCATGCTAAGTGGGACCTTTCAGTTTATCATAAATCTTGTTCATTTTTAAATGAAACCTGTAAATTCCAGTTCAACCATTAACAGTATATCAGTGCCTCGATGCTGGTTGCTACCTCACAGCACCGTCTACTCAAATAGAACAAGAAATAATTGAACGTGGATTGGAAACTAATAAGCTGAACAGCTACACAGAGGAAATTTTCGAATGAGAACGAAGGGTCCTTGAGTCACACCACCTATTCGGGGAATCTAGTGGATCCCAACTCGGTGAGCTCAGCACCTAGATGGGCTAGTTCACGGACTAAATCATTCATACTTTTCAACCATGTCATCAACTAATCAACGTTCGGACATTACTTGCCTCGGAGAACAACGTATAACAAACCAATCATTCTTTGGGTAGGTGAAAAACGTTCCAATCACCTTAGCCTATTTTGCTTTAATACCTGCTCAAAAGACTGAACCCAAGAACCCAGGAACTTACGCATTACCCCTGAGTTATTGAACGAATTCCACCAATTCTACTACAACGGTGTTCAAACACCAAAACTCTCGCATGGCTTCTGCCGTTACCGGCCATATTTCGGAATCGTAGAGCACTACCGATCTTATTAATGTCGCGTATACTCGGACTTTGATCCGTACCCAGATGTCACGCTGAGGCCACAGGTGTTTTAAATTAGCAAATGTCAATAAGAGCTTTTGCAGACATCAAGAGATTTCATTCGATATCGGGAGTGTCAGGTGAAACCCAACTACCCAAGAGAAAATCTACCTGCTTCAACCGATTCCTGGTCCGCAGGGACAAGGTTCGACGTCGAGCCATTCCAGTTAGAAGGTATAAAACGCGCCTGGAACACATTGGAAGTCGGATAGTTTCCTATCTGAGCAAATATCAGCGTCACTAACCTCACAGGAGGATAATACTGTCACTATAGCCATCTCAATGACAAAGTTGAAAAGGGACAAACCGAACGAACCCCACTCCTTGCAGTGAATTAGAGAAGGAATCGTCGTAAGCACGACCTCGATTTCAAGTGTTCGAGTGCAGATACTGAATAAGTGAGATGTTTCTTTCTTGCACAACCTTCAAAGAACTGCACGATCGACTGAGTCGAACGCCGTCTCCGAACCAAAAGAAAAAATCCTGGAGGTACGGGACATGTGCCTATATTCCAAGATCAGTTGCAAAGTGAAAACCTGATCCATTCAATCATGATCAGGATGGAAATCGGCTTTGTTCTCACGCATACACTTTCCTAAGTGCTGGATAATCGGTGGAGCGTAACGCGCAGCAGACATTTCGATGTAATGCCTGCTAAACGAATTCCCGTAATCTGATCTACCAAATTTCATGTAAACCGGCGTAATCATTGATTCGTAAGAGTAATTAGAAATCAGTACTCCTGCCTAGACTAATCTCTGATGCTAACACTTTGACATTTCCCTTGAAGAAGAATAGCGACAGCTCACGCCTTTTGAGAAGGTCTATCTCCCTAATGACCTACATTTTTGGTGAAGAACTGACACCTATCTGGATTGCTTCACTTGTACGAATTGATAAAAAGTCCCCTGCTGCCGTGGGCCGAATAAACTGCTTCCTAAATTGTCCAGGCCAACCTGACAGCTCATCATACTGAAAGTGAACCGATCTATCGTCGGATTCCTCAGTCACTTTGCTTACGCTCGGCTTCCGTGGACCCGTATTCTTAATCAGTCGGTAAAGGTTGCGACTATCTCCGGCAACCGCGGCCTTTTCAATCAACTACTGCTCCTGGCCAATTTTGGCTTTTTTAATTTTTTATCTTCCACTTCCTTTATTGATGAAACAACAATGCAAATCTGTTCTTAGGAAGTACGCCGCAGCCAACAGAGGGCTACCAAGTAGGGAAGTTGACCGGCGGTGGGAGGATTGGAACCGGCGACCTTCACGTCCGAACGCCACGATCTCATCCGCTTGGCAACCGCCGGTAATAGTCGGTTGACGTCTCACTTAAACGGAATGAGATACGACTATGTAAAACCCCCGATTCAGACGATTTCTCCGTACACCATCGATGATTAGACCAATTACTACTACCATGCCTATTCGTGGTCCCTTTATCGAACGCACTAAGTCTGAGATTCGTGAGTGCTTCAATAAAGCGCAACTGCATGCAGTTTGCCAGCGCTTAAACTAAAAATTTCTGTAGTAAAAATGACGAATTCACAAAGATGATGAGTTCCATTAAGGCTTGAATGTGCATTGATAGCAAACGAACGTTAAACCTCACTGTTTATTTACAATACATGGCACACGTACATTAAATCAAATTATAACTGGTAATTTTTTGATGATCTGAGATCTGCTTTAAACTACATTTTTTAACAGACTACTCCAAAACACACCAAAGGTGAACTGGCCGACAATACACTTGGGCTGTGAGCATCCGGCCTAGCTGCCTACAGCTTAAAACACTTATTGAGTGGGATAGGCACGCATGTCACGAATTTCTTTGCTTCCGGTAGATTCCCATTTCACCACGCCGCGCGAATTGGCTCCTCAAAAATGGGACAGCGTATTCGTAGTGGGGACAAGTGATTCATTCAGTCAGACGGAACAGTCTGAATACGGTAAACATGGTGTGTTAAGACAGAACTGCCTACAAGTTCTACTTCTTAGCAAATGAAGCTACGAAACATACATTAACAGTAGAGGAAAGCCATACGACGGTAAACTTTTGGAAGAATCTAATGAAATAACAAGATAAAAGGCAATGTTTCGTCAAGCTCCTGAGATGCCTCCATCTGAGTCATGCCAACCAAATTATTACGATGAAGAAGTCGAGATACTGCAATAGACATTCGCTGATGCAACTGAAAAAAATACACAATGGGAAAGTCTTGTGAGCGTCGTACAAACTGCTTACAAGCAGAAAAACAAATAATAGTCTAGCGGCGTTTGCGTTTTGGCTCCCGCTCGTACACCTCACTCTCGCTACCACTGTCCACTTCCTCGCCGTCTTCAGGATCTGATGACTTGTTACGTCTACGGTGACGGCGATAGCGATCCCGACGACTTTTTGACGCACCTTCATCATCCTCGTCCTCCTCGTCATCATCATCAGCCGCCTCGCCTTCTTCTAACTCCTCGTCATCACCACGGCCGTGGTCAGATGGTTTGCGACGTTTATGATGTTTCGATTTCTTGTGCTTAGACTTTTTCGACTTTCGATGTTTTCGTTTTGTTGAACTTACCGCATCGCCATCAGACCGGTGATCGGCGCTAATGTCTGATGGAGTGGGTGAAGCCGAAGTTACACGTTTCTGTTTTTCCCGACTGCGTTCGGCAATTTCCAGGGAATCCGAGCTGCAGACAAAAATGATTGGATGGAAAAGACTCCATATTGAAATAGGGAAAAACCCGGCAGAAATGCAATGACGTACACGCACGCAATAGCCAAAATGCAAGAATTTGGACGGGTTTGAGTAAACACCCGTCGAAATCGGCCATACAGATGATTACTTCAGGACATTGAAAAAAAACAGGTTTAGAACGTATACAAGTCGGTATCACTTCCCGTTTCAACTTACAGTATAGAAAGAATGCGGCAATGATTTCAATTACGAATCTCGCGGGAACCGCGGAATTTCGGTGAAGCTTAATTCCCAGGTCGAATAATGATGTGCGCATGCCCAAAATTACAAAAACGCACTATACTTTGGGAGAAATCGGATACCTCCAGATTTGAGTTCCAAATCATTTCAAAGTTCGATAAGATAACCAAAGTAATCTGCTCAGTGGCAGCAGACAGGTTGCCAATATTGCTGCAGCTGATGGTGGAACAGCTGAAATCGGCTACCACAGATCGACACAGGCATATCAACAAAAGACGAGATTATTTTTTACGAGACTGGTTAAAAATATTTCCAAAGGTAATCGATACACGTGGAAGGAAACTGTGCAAGTGGATTTTCCTCCGGTTTTCTGCAAAGGCGCACCAAGCCATTTGTAATGCACCCATAGGAAAAAATTAGTTCCTCCCGTAGAGTGGGGAAGCTAAAATCGACACGTGGGGTACGTTATCAAAAAAAGTAAAAGAAAAATGAAAATAAATCGATGGGATTAATAAAATATGTAGCGGGATAATGAAAAATCCAGATGCACGTTGGAAAGTGAGCCGGAGACAAAGTTTTCCTAAGACATTCTGGATTCTTTCGTAGGACTCAAGCAATGAGTTTGTCACTCGAGGCAACTGATGCCCTCAGGGTTAATCAAACGAGAGAGAGAGGGTACAGGTACGGTGAAATCACAGTGCTGAATGTTATGATTGTATACAGATATGGCAGATGGAATCATACGTGTAGATGGTTTCGACACGCTTCCCGCGGATCGCCCAACAAGTCATGAAGATGCAATTACCACTTACACGACAATCGGTCGAAATAGGATAACTAGCTCGGTCCGAGAATTTGTAGTCATGCTGTCAACTGCAACTTGCATCTTCTCAGTCCGTTCACATTAAGGCTGACGCAACGACAACTGAGCTCAGAGCGTTTTCTGATCGCGGGTTGAGGTTTGGGATTAGATAACTGTGAATACTCATCGGCGACCTAAACGGACTCGACGGAACTTTTCTTGTCATATTTGGTCTGAAAAACTTGGAGTATTTTTCGACTATCAATTAGAGCTATGCATGTCGCTAGGGAAAGATGCGCGACGCCTACTGACGTCTGAAAACCGAACTCTTCATGGTACTACTGACGTCAGGCCAAGGTCGCAGAACTCAGTTCATCAAACAGACACTGAATTGGAGAAGAATAAGAGGGTTGTGACATGTTTTACACATGGTTGCAGATCAACTCCTTGGATGTGCACTGCTCTCCAAGGTAGGTAACCGTTGGAAATTGGGTCGAAGTGGACACCCCACAGTGGCAAAAGGGTACAATGGGATAACCCAAGTAGGTGAAGTTAGATTACGGGCTTGGGGTACACGGATCTTCCACTGGTATAACTAGAAAACTTTAGGTGGCATGATTAAATTCCACAGCCCGTGGTGTTCTTCCATTCGCAACAGTTAAATTTCCTCAAATGCTACGGGGTGGTATGAGGCAGCAATCAAAAACAGAGCATGTTGGTCCTAGGTTAATAATTGTACAAAGTGAATGACGCCTGATTAGATTTTCCCTTAACAAGCAGAATAAAATTAAGGATTAAAAGCGTGCGGTTGTAGAAGGAAAGTTAGCTAAACAAGTCCAAGTAAGGAGAACATGTATGTAGTATAGGGATGAGAATGAGGAACTGCAAGGCAGAGGAACCAATCATCCGAAAACCCAGCAAACGCCACGGACGTTACAGCATTTCCAATGAATTCGCGGTATTTTGCGGGCATCTGCACCATTGCTACTCGTTCGAATGAGTTCTAACTTGATGAATTGCGTCATACGATACAATTTTGTAGATTGAAAACTTACGCTTTATTCAAAAAGTAACGGCAAGCTACCAATCTGGAATTAAATCAAAAGAGCTGACATTACAATGGAGTTCGTTTTCCTTGATCAGAATTTTTGTTAGATATAGGAGAGCGAAATTGCTATAAACAACGGTACAATAAGGAACGAGAAGAATGCAAGCAAACTTTTACGCAAGAGATGAATGGGGGTCTTCAATAATTCCGATTGGAATTTTTTCGCCGGCGTTAATGTGCATATCAAAATTAGTTGACGTGCCAACTAGAACAGAAGAAACACAACTGCCAACGGGTAATCCCCGGTGAAGCATGTCAAAATCCATCGGGAATAAGCACAGTAAGAATATAGGAGAGCAATAGAGTACGGAGAGAACGTATCGACGAACAAAAGAAGCAAGGAGACTGTGATTAGCACGAAACTTCCTCGGTTCATGCGTCTGAAAACAAAGACGAAACAACCGCCTAACATCGTCGAAAATTGGCGCTTACTGCAATACTGGAGAGAACATTGGTGACCGAATACTCGTTGAGATCAGAAGAACGAAGGGGTGAATATCCACTCAAAGCATTTAGATGATAAAGTGAGAGAGGAAATAATCTATATGTTATCAGAGGAAGACAAGAAATCGCATGGGGCAAAAGGCGACTGACAGGGAGCAGAATTAAGGAGATGCGCAGGTGAAGCACCGAAATAAGCAGAGAATGAGAACATTTTGAAAAACATCCTGGTTGCTTATGAAAAGACGATAACTGGCAACTAAGAGAAAAAAGTAATCTTCCCATTTTACAGAACCGAGACAGCCAAAAAATCCATCTTATGAGGAAGAAGGATGGGAAAACGAGTCAATGACAAATAAATGAAAAAAAAACAGCAAAGCTAACTGATTCCATAGAACTGTTTGGTCTCTGGAAACAGAACTCCAGAGTGGTGCAACTACGTCTAGAGTGCACTGAAGGACATTATGTGCAAAATGAAATGAGTCCAGGGGGACAGCCGGACAGGAACACAAACGGGTAGGGACAGCCTGTTTGGCTAATGTGGAGGCAAAAGAAATGATGATGATGGGTCGAAATCACTTTGATAAAATGTTAGAAGTCGAATATCTGAAGATGGGCATAATTGATGCAAGTTTCCAATAAGCGAAAAGGGCACCAGAAAGGATGATTTTGTTGATGAGAACAGTCAGGATTTTCGCAGGCGAAATTGTTTCTAATCTGAGAAGAGCATAGGACAGCCCGTCAGGGGCCGCCAGCAAAGATAGTCATTGAGGATCGGAGACGACTGAAAATCCTTTTGGGAAAACGTGTCCGACTTCTAAGGGAACAGACACCATACAAGGTGACAAAGTATCCGTGATGGAGTGAATGAACGCGGCAAATCCGCGACGAGATGCACTGTCCGCACAAGAGTCTCATTTCGGTTCCCATGAGTTTATTGTCACTAGTACCCGAAAAAAATGATTTGCGAAAGACGCATTTACTAGTTTTACATTCCGTTAGATCAAAAGAGAGTAGGATTTTAGAGAAGTTTGGCACTCAAGCCCATTGGCACATTCTTTAAGCCCTCATAGATTTGAAGAAGAGTGAAATAATCCGGCAGTTGTTAAAGAACATAGTTCCGCCAGGACAGCACAGATTAAAAATGGCACTCAACTTTTTGTGGAAATATTTAAGAAACCGAAGAAACACCCAAAGGGAAACTAAGATGAGAAAGGGAAACGCCTTTTGGGGAAGAGAATGTTGGTTACAAAGAGGTTTCTTGCCTTAACCCAAATTTGTTTCATGTTGACAAACGCTAAGCATATAAAACGTCAATAAAGAGAGAAATCATTCGATGAGACTGGGGGCATGCAACTGTAAGTGAAAGAATTCTGAGTAGATGCTGACTACCTTGTTTAAAATTGTATTTTTAGTTCTGATAAAGCAAAGGTTAATGAAACCGAGAGCGAAAAAGGGGCATGCGAGGTTTGGTTGAAATCACTAAGATAAACCACAAACAGTCAGACAGTATTGGAACCCAAAAGGTATCAAAGCATCACAAAAGAATGACATTATTCACGGGAATATAAAGCTACATATACGTTACTTAGAACCGTGTCAGAATAAAAAAGTTGGGATGACTCATAATTATCAGGGCCTAAACGACTAGACGAAAGTGCGGAGACGACGCTAGACTTAGCGAACCAATCGATTTTGAGGCAAATAACACCACTGCCCGTATTCATACAACAAACCCTATCCTGACGAAAGCACTGAAAGTCCCCAAATCAAACGAGCCTATCGTCAATATTTCCACGTGACCCAAACATTTTTCCAGATACAGTGCGATTCCGAGAATATTTTCCGTACTGTATATTGTCAAAATGCTGAGAAAGTTCGGAACAAACTGTCCTAAAGGATACTACCTGGTATTATGCATCCCCTTCATGATGAATAAAGCAAATGCTACTAAGCTTCTTGTGAGAGATATTTTTTCTGACTAAAGCTGACAGAAATGGTGTTGCTTCCTATTTTCCTCGATTTCTCAATAAAACAGAAAAGTATTTAGGTTCAAATGTGCAATAGGTGGACTCGTTTAACTACATGCTTGGAGCATGAGTCCAGTGGAAGGAGTACGTCTCGTAGGGAGTTAAGACTCATTACATGCGAGAAAAGGGACGGACGAAAACCTTGACCACGAAACCCAGCAACACGGACCCATATGATATCTCAACGGACAAGGTGTAGTAACGTGTCAAGCGACAACAAATGGTCATCTACTAACAAAATGACGGCGAGAGCTCTGGAAGTTCGGGTGTTTTTAAGGCAACTGACGCCGAATCCATATTTGTAATTACGCTATCATGTAACGACTGAACACTCAACTCTCCATGCGCATAAAATTTTGACTTAGACTTGATTAGTCTTCCCGTAAACACCGAGCCCATTTATTCACCACTCACGGCTGACCACCTGCAGGTCTGCTTTCTCACACCTTTCTCGTTCCATGCAAGTTAAAGAAGGGATTTGCGAAGTAAAAATATTGTCACATTTTACTTCCTGTTTGCGTATGTTTCCCGTATTTCATTGCGACCTTCAGAACTGGAAGCCGCTTGCACTACTCTCACTGGATACATTGATTTCCAGCAATTGTTCTCGTTTCGTTCAAAAAAGACGAGCTTGCCAAAATGATTCACAAAGCGTATCTCCAAACAAGGTTTTGTATAGAGCTGCACTAGAAGGCATCATCATAAACAGACACTTTACTGGTAGTAAAATTTTAACTTCCAAGAATCTCCATACTCACCATCGTCAGGGTGGTAAACTTACAAAATCCGCGTGTGCACTCTCCAAACGCTCAATGTTCAAACTCCTATTCAGTCACATTTCTACATACCTTAAATATATATTGTGCACGTTTGCCTGCTCGCCGGAAGAACGCTGTCAGAAAATTATGGAAGATTAAATTTTGTTTGTAATTTTGTATGTACCCCACACTTTTTAATCAGGGTGACAAAAAAAGCTGAAACAAAGCAATTGCTGACCTCCATGAATGCATTGCTACTAGTTATTGATGTAAGCAGGATGCGAATTTTAAGAACAGAATGACAATTTTACGGGAAACAAAAGAGGGCTCTCATTATTACTAACGTTCACAAGGTATGGATAACCGATACTCCTATTCGATCATCTTTAAGCCTGAACACTGGCTTTGGATGACGGACGCGTTTGAAATATCAGGAGCGCACATAATACGCACTTTAAAAAACAAACAAGATTGTCCTCGGCCAACCGATAAAAAAAATCTCTCATAAGTCACCGCTGTGACTGCTAAAATGGATTCGTCTTCCACGCGCATTCTCAATGATTTAAGCTAGAATGTTGAATCTGGCTAACTATTACCTGCTCCTCGATCTTCAAACAACTTGTATCAACCAAACTGGAGGTGAGGCGAGGGCCTACCTAATGAGTTTAATATGCAGCACCATATAGGAAACAACACCTTCAGTTCCTTTTAAAGGAAGACAGTATAGCAAGTGAGTCACGTAATCGTTCCAACCTTGCTCAGCCGGGGAGAGAAGCATGCCGTGACAAATAAAATTAAGGACACACGAAAAATACAAAACAATACGAACAAAGTGTACCGATGCACGCAGGAGTGTAGTTCAGGAGGCATGCCCCACAGCTGCTGGGGGTTACTATACGGAGGGAGGAGCAACTGGCAATCACGACCCTAAAGCTTGGGGTAGTGTCAAATTTCAGATCTCAATGGGTCGGGCGTGGTAACGAGTTCAGGGACGGCGAATTACCGTCAAGACCAGTGCTGAAGCTTTGCCATACAACACGTGGTTGAACTTCGGATAGTGGTCAGCTTTCTGCGACAGCATGCAACGTGAAAGCGAGTAAATGGTTCGAGTACCGGATGGCCAATAGAATTCCCGGCTGTGAATGAGCGATGCAAACCAGCTCGCTGTACATAGCGCTTTCAACAGCGAAGCTGGCTAGGATTAAACAAATCAGAAACACTATTGGACTATCTGGAGTTTAGATTCGCTGAAGGAAAGAACTAAACCGTCCAGGCTATTCACGACCCGGTTTTCTGGGAGTAAGGCCAAGACGGATTAACAGACAGCAAAAGACAGTTTCCTAATCGTATTACATCCGCTTACTTAATTCAGAGGCTATTCACTGTATTCATATCCATTATGAATTGACGGTACGCACTAAGTCGTCGCACTGTTAAAGCGGTTTACTGGGGGGTTCATTGTTTGGCCAAGGGTGCGGCATTTAGAGAAATGATTCTTGTCAGATTGAATGAACATGATAACCAATTACGGTATTTAACTGAAGAGTATACAAACTGAGAAAACAAGAAAAAACTCACTCTTCTGCACGACGCTTCTCTTTGCGACTTCGTCGAGACTTTTCAGAATCGCCCTGAGCAGCGGAATCCATTGAAATAATGTAGTCCTTAAACACCCGAATTCGTTCGGATTCAAGGGACAGAGCCTGAATACGGGATAACGGGTGAGAAAATCAAATGGTTGTAATAAAGTAAAGAAAGTAACGAAAGAAGAATACATGTTTGCAGTTCGTGCGATATTTTTCTACCGAGGTTTCGCTGGAGGTATGGTTCATCAATCAATCAAAGACAAAGAATAAGTGAATTTAGAATTCGCCATTGCTAGTAAGTGAGCAGCGTCTGAGGGGAGGACAAAAAATCGGCCATTAGAAACATGATTTTGCAAATCCAATGAGATCACAGCACCCAATGATGGTATCCAGTGTTGTCGCATTTCTTCGTAAAGTCCTACCAAAGGTGAATACCAATATCTGGGTGATTTTTTTTGGCGGTGCAGATCTTCGTGGCGTTGAAATGTGGACACAAGACTACTGAATTTTGGCTTTCTTGTATTGTATAACGACAACTTGATTGCGTACAGCATTGCTGCCTCTGAGATCGACTAGACGACTGATGTGCATAAAGCATTCTATTAACTCAACTTAGGCTGAATATTCAGCAACTAAAGCATCTCTGTAGAGTCCCGCATCCATGTCAAATTGATTCGCCAACGGTGCTATCTTCCCACTGGTCACCTTCGCTAATGTGAGATCTTGTTGTCTTCGGCCGCTAAAGATACACGATTTGGCGTTTAAGGATACCGGGCGATTCGACCACCAAGAACTCATCCTGACACCTTTGACTGAAGGACTTATCTCAACGGACACTGCAACGATTATATTTCTTCCTATGTGGACACCGTGCACCTCCCCCCCAAGTCTGACTTCGATGTCTCAACAAGAGCATAATTTGAGGCAAAACCAAGAAGGCTCCATACATCCTTTTCAAGTGACGCAAAAGATCCATTAACCCTTCCCTAACTTTACGTCTACCACGGAACCGTGACATCACTGATATTTATGAAGCTGCGGCATTCGTAAATTCGAAGGAAAATGCCCACATGCTACGCCCAGAATGTGATTTATGGCAGTCAGGACTCAATATCGCCAGCAAACAAGACAGTGCGGTGGCTTGAACCAAGAGACAGAAATAATCAGGCGTAAAATGCGTCACACGACCCCCGTGCCGAAAAGCAACCGAGGAAAGCTGCAAAGCACCGACAGGTCCAAGTGAGTCAACGGAAACGTCGCCACAAGAATAGTTGCTCAATAACGTCGAAGAACCTATTGCAGAGGCTATCCGGTATTAGGAGAAATATTAATAAGTGGCTATCATTACAGTTTTGATTTCTTCCTATCCAATGGAAAATTCGAGATGACAAAACCCGCCTTTCAATCCGTCTTTCACTTAGGAGTAACCTTTTAAAAGCGGATGTTTTACAGGAACGAAATCGTGGGGGATGCCAATAAGACCTTTTGATTCGACAAGTCCGTCAACAAGTAAAACTTGTGTTCTCTATTGAGCTAAGAAAAATACCCTAACTAATTCATCTATCTGAAGGAAGTGCCACTGCTGCCTGAATGAAACGGAGTGGACGAAGAGGACAAAGTACTGCCGCTGTGACAATGTTGGCTTACTCCCATTTTCTGATGTGAATCAGTAGTATTGCAATACTGTAAATTACTGAACTGATGCACAGAACAGTCAAGAAATAGCAGCTCGAATGAACGGGTGAATGGAAATGGGACATCGTGAATTTACAAGAATGTGAATGAACAATATAAGTATTGTAACGTATCTGCGAAAGAGTCAATTAAGAATGGCAGAATCTGTTATAGAAAGTGTGACAAGTTCGTGTGTGACACTTTCTTTGGTTGTACCTCGTTGCAAGAACAAGTTCACCGCACGGTTTTAACTTCTACAGCGCTATATGGTTGCACCGGAAACTAAACTGGTAAATGCGCCACTCTGCTTTTTATTTCAATATGCAGCTGTGGATACCACTGAACCAAGCTTATAATTGGACCATTTGTTCTGACCAATAAGATTCCAACATTTCGTGCTAAACACGTATCGATCCATCGTTCACTATGGCGTACGCGACCGCTTGGAACCAACACGTGCCTATTTTGATCTCGCGCCCATGCGCGTGTTGATCGAACACAGCATACTGTTGGCCCGTGGCACGGTTTACGATGTGGCCAGCCGAAGAACACTCCTGCTCCCGCGGTTTTGCTGAAATGTGTAAGTTGCACGAATTTCGTCAACCTTAATGTTTTAGGAATGACAAGTGGAGCAGCCGGTTGCAGATGGCGACGCACATGATCGGAAGTGGCGTCAATGGCGTGAACGACGAATGAGACGTTGTGCTGATTCAGTCCGATTGTTTGCTTAAGAAAAACTGTAGAAAAACAGAAATTCCGTGCAGTGTTCCATCCGAATGCGCAACGGATTGAATCAACAAAACGATGTGCTGTGACTTGGTATCTAGGGGTAAAAATCTGTTGTGCCAGCGGCAATAACGAACCGGCGTTTGCGTTACAGGATTGGAAAATGGCCTTAAGAATACCCAATGTAATGGACACTGACAAATTCACAATCCTGCAAAAGACTACATAATGCATCGTTTTTTATTCACTAGTGGTAATTTACTTCTGCTGCATCCGGCTCTGAGAGCCTCCTCACGATGCACACCGTAGGAACGTGCCCGAGTGCGCCTTAGGCCAGGTGACGATGTTGCGCTATTCGGTCGTGACTAACTAGACAGGTCACGTGAAGTACTGTGTTGGGAACAAAACACACCGTTTGAGTGGGGAGTAGTGGTACAATGCGGAACAATGACCGTCTGATCAAGAGTACCTCGGTCAAACCTATAGAGAATGTAGGAAAAAACAAGTAATAAGCAAAATGGATCGAAGCATTGAATTTACCGCAGTATCCATCAGAATTATGCAGTGCTTGCGAAAGTCTAGTAGATAGTCAGGTGGACTGATTTCTTTAGGATACCATATCTCGTACCAGAATATTATAACGGATACTCTCTGCACCTATGACGTGGACGGCTGTGCGGTGAGGTTCAGTTAGCTACACTGCCATGGGAAGCGGAAAATCACCCGAAGTGAGGAATTTCTATCAGATAGAGGCACTTACTGAATGCCACAGCTACGCAAATTTCACAACCTATCCCTTATAACCGCAGTACTGGAAAAGAAAGACGCAGAGTTATGAAGATGAAAAGATCAGAAAGAAAGCCACAGTAGGTACGGTATAATTCCGCAGAATGAACGTTAGCTATTTCTCACGTCTGAGTGTGTCACTTTTTGTTACATGCAAGGTGAGGTGGGGCAAAAAGGATAGGCCTAATGGTCAAAAGAACCTGTGGAAGTTGGTCAGTTAGTCAAAACAGTTACGACAGCTTGCGGAATAGGTGGAACTGATACACGATGCAGATAGTGTCAGAGCCACACTCCATTCACAAGCATATCAAATAAACGCAGAGAAAACGGTTCGAATTTCTCGACTGCACAGGAAAATCCACCAGCAATTAAGTAAAGTAAACTGCAGTCAAATTACACATAAACGGCAGAAAATAAATTAGACAGAGAAAGGATATAAAAAAGTCAAGCGGCACACTGAGATCCAAAAGACTGTCCGGACCACAGAGCAAGGCAAAAGGTTGGTTCAGTACACTGAGTGATGGAGTTAAATGTTACGGACGGTTACAGGCGGCTATTCAACGGAAGCTCCAACAACTACTTCGCACAAGTTCGCTTGTGATAATTAACACAATCATCAAAACCAGAGTTTGACTCACTCGGAAAGCTGGATGGTCGTTGAATTTCTCGCGGACATCATCCCAAGAAGTGTCCGACCGAATGAAATTGGCCGAAGATAACATATCGCAGAAGTTCTGCTCTAACTTGCGCAATCGACGTGCATCATCTCGCTGTCGTTCGCGTTCACGACCTTTGGCCTTCTCTAACAGACTGTCAAACGTCATGCGAAGATTCCCATCATCGACTCCTTTGCTTCGCTCATCTCGACCGATCACCTGACACAGAAATGTGGATAAATGAGAAAATGAGACGTGTAAAGCAAAAGTAAACATGAAGCTTATCGACACTGCTTGATCCGATTCTAAATGCATTGCAATTCGATCACCATAGTACTGAAAATGTCAAAACCTCGCACCTAGCAATCAACTTTCATGACAGAGATGTTAAAAAGCGGGGAAAACAAAGCAATCTTATTCTCGAACATTCCACGGAAGAATTTCTGCCGCAATTCTTTTTGTCATTAGTTTATTTCAATGGCTCACTATACTTAGTAAGCAATACCACTGGACACCAAAGTCACTTAGTCTAGAGGTCCACTGCAGATCTGATTTCATGAGGTTCGAAAAACTGATCAGTCAAGCAAACAAATTATTGCTTCAGATTACGTGAAAATCAGTTCCGGATATTTCCTGTGCTTTATATGGAAAAAATGATGTGGCGTTTAAAAAAGTGAACCCCTTAATCCATTTGAATAGAACAAATAGAAAACACAAACTACGAGATGCAAACATTTCTTTTAACCTTCTTAATCGCGCACGTAAAACATAAACAAGAAGCAATAATGAGGAAGCAGACAGTGTCGATAAACTTAAAAAATGTTTCGCAAAAAACCGGCCGGGTAATGCCAGAGCCACCATATGCTGTGGTTCAACAGCATTTGCGCATATACTGGTGGTTTCAATCTGTTGATCAATACGGCTTAACTTATTGATGAATGGGTGAAATAATTCAGAGAACGTAAACACGTTTGCTAAAATCGAGCAACGAAACAACCCCACGCAACTAGAGGGATCAACGATGATCCGTCAAGTAAGCTAACAGATCTTTTACAATGCTGATCTGCCCATATAACGTAGTGAAACACTGCCGCCGACCTCATCCGATACTACTGTGCTAGTACCTCAAAATCAAATGAGCCCCAACTGGAGACCATTGGCCAAATCACTTCAGTCGGGCACAAACTGGCAAAAGACAGCAAGGTACTTCTCGTCCGACCGATTTTTCACCTAGACTGTAGTTGCCAAATTCATCATTTTTACGACTACTTAGGTATGGACGACAAACTAAAGGTCCAATATCTTGCGATGCGGAGAAAGCAACCGCTTGTAGGCTCACTGAATAAGCATCAACGGGAGATAATTCCAAATGCCAGAAAGTCCCAAGGAGGCTGTTCTTAATTTTTGATTAAAGTTTTCGGTAGCACAACGACTTGAAACATTTTGAAATACTTTAGACTTTTCGAAAACGACTATTTTCCCCTTTTTTACGGTAGTGAATCACGAACGAGTGCTCGAAAATTCACACACAGATCATAATTTGGACCCAATGAATTGAAGGAAGCGTGAACTGTTCCTCCGAGCCATTAATTTTTCGTACCCAAAAATACCAAAGAAATTTCTGTGAATAACACCAGTGTACCATCTCATTTGACTTTATTCTGCTGTGTGCGAAGGTTCACAAAACGTTTTCTTACTTGCGCAAAGAAGAACCAGTTCGCAGCCTAGTGGTGATGTGGGACACTTAGGAAACTAGATGAAAAGCAGAGCTAGAAACTGAAAAAACTGCTGCTCGATTATAACACAAATGTGTGTTTTGGTCGGTGTCATAGTGAAATGCAAAGTATAATACAATCTCACTCAAAATGTTTCGAACTATCGATCGCAATTTTATCCGGTACATGAGTGAAATCGATATTGACTGGCACCACTTGTGCCTTAGAACTCAGCTAGTTGATCGCACACAGTGTTCATTAACATGTTCTTGCAGTTTAATATGGTATTTGATTACACCCATTAGTCTAGCCATTTTAGACATTTTACCTGGTGACTGCCCTGGTGCGAACTTTAATATTTAGAATTACAAATGACGAATAAATGTTTGCATCCGTCGTAGTGTATCTTTTTAATATTAAAACAACAACAAATCCGACTTTCGAACTCAGCCAGAATAAAACCCTATAACAGCACAAGTTTGCAAGAGGAATTCTAACCGAAATGAGGCAACGATACCAAGGATTAAAAATGAATTGCAAGCAATAACAATGAAGCTCACAAGTGAAGAGCCACGGAGGCGCGACGGAGTTCAACCTAGACGAAAACAGCATCGGACCATCAACTGTCATCGATGGGCGAAATTCTGAGTGAGAAAGATTAAGATTGCTGAAACCTTCTAACTGAAAGCCACAGTTGTCAATGTTACACTGAAACAGAAACTGACGATCCAAGGACAACAACTTCCATCCACATTTAAATGAATATAAACTAGAAAGAAGTATGGTTCCAACGCTCACCGTGCAAAAATCCTCAAACGAAACGGACAGATCGACGTTAAAACCGATGTCTTTCAAGATTTCCTTGATCAGCTTCTTTTCTGCCGGATAACGTGTTTTCAAAGCCTCCACATAGAACTTGAACAGATCAAGTGGAGTGGAACCCCGTTGAGCAAGCATTTTGTGAAATCGATCGTCCCTGGTTAAGCAAGTATGAACAGCAAATGAGGCGAAAAGAATCCATAGAATGGTATTTTCGAATATGGGAATGCATAAATGATCGTTGGTGAAATTTGCATTGGTCCGTGTGAGTAAACAAAATAAGTTGCAATTGGTTTCCTCCGACACAGTAATATGCTTCAAACGGGAATTGTACGCACGTCTTCCTGATACCTAAGCCAGAAGGAAGATTTGTCAGGAAGCAACGTCAGTTACAAAAGTAGTGGGAGTAAACCTTAGCTGACGCGTCAAGTTTGAACTCAGCTAACTTCTTCATTCAACCTATGGCCTTGCACTTCAACAGTAGGGCACAAGGAGTTCATCAATCATTTGTAAACGCTCCTTTTGTCACAAATTTAATACAATGACCTTCCAAAAAATCTGGTACTAAAGTCCCGTTAGTCCTTCTAAACAAACACGTGCTGACGCTGGCTGAGATATAATCACTGAAACGTTCCTGACAGTGAACAATTCCTGGTGACAAAAAAGTCAGGGTGGTCCTGATTGGGTTCAATATAGAAGTATCAATGCCTAATGATGAATGAGGTGAGGAAGGATGAGCCGGGTGACAAGGACGAAACAATCCTCACACTGAACATTTTAAAACTTCGGCATTTTCATCCATGAAACCATAGAATTCGTACGAATAGCGCTGTTCTGGCTGTAAGCATTTACTATTACTTTACGTGAATTAACCCTGAGCAAAAACGATGGTCAAACATAGAATGCCTACATTCACTTGGAATCACTGACTAATTTTTTTAAATCAGACTGAAATCTCCAACTACTCATTGTAGCCGGCATCCCCGAAAACTACACTGCCCACTTTTGACAACCGTGTCATCGTTAGGCAAGTGTGTTGAGTGTTCGTGAGAGGCAGCACCTTTGGGTTTGTACACTTCATTGCCTCTTGGAGTATTTTCCAGCTCTCTGATCGTCGTCATTTCGCCAACTATCGTGGCTCCAAAACGCTGAGGCGGCCAAGTCCCCGGTGATAGACGCTCAATTAGTCTGACCACCGCCAAATATGCAATAATTAAGCGTGGTAACAAAATCCAACACAGCACACACTAGCTTAAGCCTTGCGCACAAAAGCAGTAAGATTCTAAAGAGTCGCAGCATTCCTTGTATGCCGTAACGAACTATAGGTGACAATTCTCGCCTCCTTAATTTTCTTCCTGTCCGACCAACAATCAGTAAAATGGTAAGTCAGCGAACAACGAATACTAAAATATACTCTACTCGTTGAAACAAAAGGTTCATTAACTGACCGGCTGATGATGGAGTACAAATCTTTCCACATAGACGTAGAAGAAAGCAGTTTCTGTTCATGTAGCTCATCCAAAAGAACGATGAATGCCTCGCGATTTTTCCGTTGAATCCGCTTCTGTTTCCGGCGTTCTCGTTCCTTCTCTTCATCGTGTTCCTGTTCCAGCATGCAAATGTGTTCCTCAAAGCACACAAGCGCATCCTCTTTGTCTAGACTCTGCAATTCCACATCGCCTGTGAACCTACATGAAGTAGGATTGAAAACAAGGGAATAAAAGGACAAGGAAAGAGCACAAAATACGCAATGTTTTTCTCAATAAAGTGGTAGACGGAAAGTTTCAAAAATAAAAAAACATTGCCGAAGCATTTCATTCTCCTAATTTGTCTGATTATTCCACGCTGAGATTGAGCACTTCGTGCAGTGGTTGGTCAGTGCATGTTATAACATGAAAACCACAGTAAACAACCTTATTATCCATTACTAGCAGCCTGAAGACTTCGCAAAGTGCGTGACGAATTTTTCCTGAAGTGAGTGAAAAAGCCGCTGTTTTGTTAGGACATCCTCCATCACGAAGTACCTCGACTGAAGTCACCATCGAAGCTACAGATACTGGTTCACTAGCGTTCTGATTCATCGAACACCAACTGAGGGTTAAAGTCGAGATGAAAGATTGAGTGGAGCACCTTAGACATCAAGATAAACGAGCGAACTCTTTTGAACACCAGCACTACGTGACGCGACACACTGACCACGGGCTTTTTCACAGTCATGGAGCGATCATTAAACAATCGCCTAACATGACAAAATGCTTCTCCAGAGGGAGTCCAAACGTAATTAAAGCCCTACAAAAAACCTGTAGAGTTCGGCTACATGGCAAATTTTCGTAACAGAACGGGTGATATATCACGTAATAACAAAGTTTCAACGACCTTAAAAAGCATGCCTAGATGGTCCAGCAGCTGTGCGCGATTCACACGCTTTCGGCTCAGATTTGACGTCCCGTTGGAGCAAAATGCACAATTAGGCTAGTGATAATTCCTAACAGGGGCGGAAGGCGAGTACAGCTATTCCACGGTTTTCAATCCAATAGAGCAACCGGGTGAAATTTGCCACTAATTTTAGTTAGAATATTCATGCATCTGCTTGTCTAAACTCGGAGAGGCAAATAGTAGATCAATGGATCACCTTCTTAACAAATTAATACTAGGTAATACAAACAGAAGAGACAAGGTAACATTTTCGGATGCCAGAACAAACTTTGGCTTTCCGCGGCTTGTTACTGTTTGCTTTCTGGTTTATCTATCCTCTCGCTGTAGTAAGTAACGGAAGAAACTGGTTTTCAAGTGGTAAATTTCTTTTATCATAAGGGCCCAGAAATGGTTATTCTCGCAGCATCGGAATTCGACCATCAAAAAACGCAGTGTTGACACGTAAATAACCGGTGAATAAACGACTAGACTTGAAGCAAACAATCACGTCAAGCCAATGTTACTGATGGTTCTAAAAACCAAGATCACGACATAACCTTACTTATGGATCGTTGTCTAGTCTTCCTTATAAAAAGAGAGCAGGTTATTAAAAACCACAGAAAAACGTAAAATAAACAAGAGCAACAAAAATAATAAACCAGAACAGAAAAAAATATAGCGCACAGGGATCACCGTACATATGATGGCTACTCCATTAACTCCATTAAAGTCATTGGCCGTTCACTGTGATCTGCAATTCAGCTGCAGCCTGAATACTACTCAGTTTCCCAAACCGTAGTACGGAGCTGACTAGAGGAACTTATCCCGGGCCCATGACCAAACGGTCTCACCTACAAGACACTAGGATGATCTGAGGGTCTCATAACTCATCGAATATCGGTGATTGATTACATTTGCCTTAGTCCTCTTATTTTGGCAGGAGCAACCCCCGCCCCCATAAGAAGTTAATGAACAGGATCTCCTCGACAGGTGTTTGAGAGTATAGGACCTTTTGGGGACATTTTGAGAGGCATTCACGGCGGTTAGTCAACTTGGAGATCGCAACATCCACCCCGACTATGTCAAGACAAAGGGATTTTTACAAAGTACTTTCGATGTTTAAACCACATGAATCAAGTACAATGTTACAACATTTTGACTCCGACCTCCCCGGAATGAGTATGCAGTATATGACAAAAAAATCAACGGTGCATAATTTCATGGCGTTTACGATAAGAATATATAAATGATATTTAACATGATGATAACAATTTACCACAAAAATGCGTAAACATCTGTTTTCATGAACATTTAGCTGCCCGCCGAATTCTGAGAGAACATTCAAAGTTGGTACAATTTTAGGTAATTCATCTAAAACCCTAGATTTCTTAAATATATTAATCCAGTTCCCAATCGCGTTTATAATGCACACAACAGTTCGTCACACTTCATCTACTGATTTGTATTAATTCACCTGTGTCGCATCTCGATCGTGTAATGATTGAACATGGCGTCCTATAAGTGAAACTATTTATAATATGGATCTTCTTTTACTTTATATTTCTGTCAGAATTCTTTTGATGCTTTGTTATTTTACCTGCGGAAATCCGAATTTGACAGTTGAACAGGTTTATCAGTGAATTACGAGTCGCCGATCTGCCGTGAGCTGACCTGAATATTTTGCGAAACCCGATGAGATGAAAACTATGTTGCTGATGGCATTGATCAAACGAATTAGCCTGATCTAAACGCTGGTAGTTTTTCGTCTCAGTGCGATGATTCCAGATTAACAATTATTAGGTAACATTTTTCTAGCCAATACACACATAAGTATCAAAGGACTCGTGCATCTAGTCGCTTATTTCGACTAGCGCACGTCAGTTAATTATTGTTTTCGCGAAATGAATTTGTTCAAGACAAACAGTTCCACTGTGAAACTGCATACGGGGACAAGTTCGCCCGCTCAAGCCAACTGAGGCCTGCGCATCCCGCGGGTATTTAGAGAGACAAATTTGTTTCTTTAGTGGAGTATCAGTGTAAACATCCTCATGGCCAGAGGGCAAATTCAAAAAACATCAGTAGTTGATCTTCATAACCGGCGATTTCCACAACTAATTCACTATCACATAATCTCATACGTGGTTAGGACCCATCCCTTCAAAAAATAATTCTCGGCCCAAGAACCTCAGACTATTGTTTAAAGATGAGATGCAGCCAATTAGTTACATATACCGCTTATTATATTCATTACCGGGAAAAGTTATAAGACCAGACCACAGTGACAGCTCCAAGAACAATGGAGCCACGGGATCGGACATAAAGCTGTAAACAACAGCGTCCATATCGTTAGTTATTTTTGACGACACAAACTGACCCATCGCCGCCCAGCCTGGTAGCATACCAGAACTCGTATGACTATGTACAACCACGAGTTAATACAGCACAATGTCTAGTTGTTGTTTCTGGCAGAATGAAAATTTGGGGCCGAGATAAGCCGATTTAAGTAGCGTTGCACAACTTAGCATCATCATCATCATCGTTCAGTATTAAACAGCAAGGCGGGCTTCACTAAACGCTGCCTTATCCTCAGGGTTACATACTCAAAAAAATCCAAGAGGAACGGAGAGTGGACTTACACACGCGGAAAAGAAAAAATACCGTCTTACTGTATCAGCACATATTTTCAATCATCCTCCATCAACAGAAAATGACTACGATCGCTACTGTTCACGGCTCGCTGCCATATACTTCAGTGTTTCCACCAACTAGTTAGCGGGCCTTTCGGACCCCAACCACAAAGACGTGAGATACCTACATGTTACGTTGCCGAGTTTGGTTGGTCTATGTACACACTGAAGCACAAGACATAAGTATTCGCGATGCACGATATCACAAGAGCGAGCACACAGCCCGTGGTCTAGTAGGACACGAACACACACAGAAGTTGGAGACAAAAAGTTCGGCCACAAAACTCAAGGCCCGTAGTCGCACAACGAATGGGACAGATCTGCTGCTTCCTTGAATGAGCAGCCACACGGAACTATAGGCGGCGCGAAATACGAACAGCTAACCCAGCCCGCTAGTCGAAGAGAGAAGACGAACACAGAGTACTGCCGCGCGTTTATTGGTGACCCACCAACACAAGTCAGAATTTAAGTGAGCTCTATCGTTTACATAGTTTTGTTGGGTGGCCTTGATCGATGTGTGGGCTAGCCAATCACAGAACGGTGTTTTATGAACCTTTTCGCGGAAATGTAGAAATATTCAACCGCGCAATATTTAGAATAACGTCAATTTTGAAATATTGAGAAAAGGATAGGCTGTTTTAGAAAATTAATGACAGGAATGAAATCTGCGGTTCAAAAACCTTGGAATGGCTACCGATCGTATCACTACATTATCTAAGTTTATTGTACACTTTATCATTCCACGTTGCCACGTCATCTGCTGACCTCCAAATGGCTTCTCCTTTCCGTGAGAGGAACGCGAAATAGGGTACGATATAGTAGGCGAGTATTTGCCATGTGCAACACATGACCCAACCAATATAGTCAACTAAACTTCATAGACTAAGATAAGGTATTCCCAGAATTAGCACCTAATACTAGACTCCTCACCTCCACATTACTCACCCGGACACTCCATCCTATCCTAACCACACTACGCAGACATCGGTAGTCGCAAACCTCCAAGCCACGAACATCTCCGACAAGCATACTCCAAGTAACTTAACCAAATAATAGAACTGAGCGCACTGCGGAACAGTACACACGACCTTTCAATTTCAGTCAAATATCACGTAGACACCCTAAGAGCTTCAGTTCAGAATATGCGCGTGCTCAACCCCACTGCCAAGCTACCATCGTTCGACACGCAGCTACCAAGGCAAATGAAACGGTACACAAGCGTTAGTTCCTTTCCATCCAGTATCAAGTTCGGCACTAATAACGTCCAATCCTGTAACAGCACCTTACGTTTTGAAGGTGTAAAGCACATGCCGAACCGAGCTACGAACCTCGAGAGTCGCTCTAGTGCACGTTGTGCATGGTCCGCAGATTCGAACAGGCACACAACGTCATCTGTCTAATCTAGATCACACAGCTTCTCACCATTTCCGAGTTTGATTTCTACATCCCGGAGACCTCCTAAAGCATCTCCCATCACCACATCCATGACGAAGTTGAACAAGAATGAAGGGATGAGAAATCCTTGTCAAACACCGCTAGTCGCTTCGAATGAACTTGACAGTTCACTATATACTCTCACACGACCAGAAGTATGCAAATACAATGTTCGCAGGAAGTTTATGAACATCGCTGGCATAATTCTCCGATGGAAAGCACTGAATAGCACTGTCCGATCCGCTGGGTCGAGCGCGCATTTCAAGTCGAGAAACTATACCATCGTATGGCGGTGGTGTATGGCTCGATTCCAATAACTGCTGAGGAGTGAACATTTGGTCGATGCAGCCTCGACCTGGACCAAATCCGGCCTGCTGTTTGTGAATGTTAGTCTCATGACCCGATGTCAAATGTTTCAGCATCATCGAAGCTAGGACCTTAGTAACTATCAGAATTAAACTAATCCCACGATGATTGCTGCAGTCACTCCGTGTACCCTTCTTGAAGATGAGCACAATCAGTGATTCACCCCAGGATAGCTGGATACGCTCCTCGTTCCAAATATCACGAAGTA
>LUCM01003039.1:16923-142996 GCA_008360955.1 Fasciolopsis buskii | reverse complement strand
CCGTACGACGCGAACTATGTCGGAAATTCGTAATAAATAGGAATAAATGATTATCTGCATAGAATTGGAGAAGTCTTTCCCCATTATCTGTTCACCGAGCAGGCAAGGAGCACCGCCCACCTAAACAGGACTCCGATGCACTCAGTTTTCCAAATTGTGCATTAATATCACCTGGCACCACTACAATGTCAGAGAGTTTGCTCTTCCGAACAAGAGTGACAAGGTCATCATAAAACTCGTCTTTTTGCACGTCAGTGCTACAGTCTGTAGGAACGTGCGCCGAGATAACAAATAAACTACGCTTAACACTACTATCCTTTCGGACGCCCACTGATCCCTGCAGTCTCATGGCACACAAGCGGTTGTTAACCGGGATACAGTATAGAGGGGCTGCTTCAGTCTTCTCACTCAAGACTATTCCTACCACGTTGACCCACAGCTTGAGCTGCTTCGTCTCCTGAAGTGCGAAGAAAATATCTTGACGAGACGTTTGGCGCAGTCAGTTGAATTACTCTACTCGAATCCTGAATTCGTGTTTCACTCACGCAGCAGACATCAGACATCAATCGAAAGTGAGTCCACTGTCAGAGCCAAACACGCCTGTTGGCCAGCCTGTATTAAAGTGCGCCCTTTGGAGGAACCCAGATGCAGAGGCTCACGAGGCTTGAGAAAATGTGAGCTAACAGACGGAAAACAGCTTACTACACTATTTGACGATGAACCGTCCCGACTATCGGGCGTGTTACCAATGGAAATACTATGGGTACGCATAAGGGACAAACAGATTGGGCTGGAG
This sequence comes from Fasciolopsis buskii, assembly GCA_008360955.1. NCBI lineage: Eukaryota > Metazoa > Platyhelminthes > Trematoda > Plagiorchiida > Fasciolidae > Fasciolopsis > Fasciolopsis buskii. The sequence continues at coordinate 142,200 of LUCM01003039.1, read as the reverse complement.
ATAGAAGAGATAGGTTGAATAACAGAGAGGGAACTCTGAGCAGTAGCATACTTTTCAATACCCACCCCACTCGATGCAATGTGCAGCGCGGTCCTGATTATCCTGCACGACGACCGATGCAGTATGGAATTATTTGTAGGCGTGCAACTCAAGCGAATTGATGGACGGGTACTGCTAGGGAGTCCAGCCGCTAGGCAGAAGAACGATTATGATACTCCATCAAAGCCTTTTGGTTCTCGCAAGAACCTGACCGCAAGTCACCGGGAATAGCTAAGTGGGTGCCAGTCTACTTGGATCAATTATTTTTCCACTCGTTTTTTCGACTGAGCTGTTAACTCAGATCAACTCCCGACTTGGAGGACCAGGAGACTACTTCGTCAGGCCTCTGCCTATTGACCTTCCAGGCATGATTGGATCTCCGGCTTGAGATACGCCATGCTGTATAGGTCGTCTGGTCATGGAGACACGCAAGCCATCACACCAAGTCAAGCTGTAGTCTCGTTAACCTGCAACACTTGTGGCACCGCCATGACATCAGGCTTTCCTTCAGGGGAAGGATGTACAATGGCACATTTCGTAATGCTCTCTTTTACGATTGCGAGACCTGGCCTATCCGCTTTGAGGATGCCCAGCGACTTCCTGTTTTCGACCGCCGATGTCTCCGAACCATTGCTCTTGTCTAGTGGGGAACATTGGCTGAGCAGCGATGGGGCGTGTCGTTGTGTTTTGGATGCAGACAGCCGTCCTCTGACATAAACGCTCGGTGGCTTGTGCACGCATTGCGTATGCTTGCCTATCGCCCACCTTTTCCTGCTCTTTTGTACGTGCTGGGTAAGGCTGGAATAGGCAACGTGGCAGTCAGGCTATGACTTGGCATAGAGACATGAAGAAGCTAGCTTCGGTTAGTGCTTCCTGCTTTCTTGGTGGGGGCCCAAGAGATGGGGATTGTTGCTGATCAGAGACGCTAGGAGATACTGGCTCAGAACCGAAGTCAGTGGCACGAATGCTGTGCGGCTTGACTGCAGAACTCATCACAACCGTACAACGGGGTTGAACGCAATACGGCACGAAGTATAAAATCTTTCCACTTTTGTTAAATATCAAGTCGTAGCCACAAGTGCTTCTGGAAACCATGAAACTGAAGTTGGAAGTGGTATAAAGCCACATAAGACCTCAATAAGTCAGGTGTGATAACAAGCCGCACGACCACGAACTGTCGCCGCCATCGAACATACAAAATAAAAACAACCAAATACATATGAAACCCGATATCTGAATACCAGATCTCCAGGACAGTCAGCTGGTAGATGTCAATTCATGGTAGCGTGATTTGTTACTTTTGACCCCTGGAGATTTCATGCTATTAGGTTTCAGTGTCATGATTGCTGACTCCCCAACCCATCAGTAATACAAGCCTTAGAAGCCGTGCCGTTCTGTTTCCGCAACACTCATTTTCAACGGTTATTTTGGAAAACATTGTACTTAACTTCCCGCGTGCAGATACATCCACCAGTTTGTTCAGCATTCCTTAATGGGTCGCGGTCCGCTTCCAGAACCAACGGGCCTGATCAGCTAACAAGAACGTGAACAAAATGACAAATCAATGCCTCAGGCAAGTGAAAAGCATTATTCAGAGCATTAAATATGACCTGACATTCGCTGGATGTTTAACTCACCTATTGTTATCTAAAAGCATCTGCTGAGCCTCGCTCCAGGTAGTCCGATAAGTTAACTTCGGCATGTCGCCGAGAATTTCGTTAAAAACTTTAATATTTCGTTTTCTCAAAACTTTAGCTTCCTCTCGTTCTCGTTTTGATATTTCTTGCATTATATCATCGAACAATTCTCGTCTATCTTTATCAGGTACAACCTTCCACTCTTGTGCTTCCGACAGAAGTTGGTCAACGCGACGATAAGACATAGTAGAATGAATTTTGGGATGACGCAATAGAAAACGCTCCAGATCTTCTTTGGCCTGTTTGGCTCGAAGCCGTTGCTCTTCTCGCTCTTCTTTCAAACGCTGTGTTTTATACACGTTAAATATTTGTTTCTTCTCAGTAAATCCCTTGAGGAGATTGTAACGTGGATCTGCTGAGATTAATTTGACCGCTTGCTCCCAAGTAGAACTTCCAGGTACGTTGCAGTCGCGAAACAAACGTCGTAATCCTTCAGCCATCTCACCACGCGTTTTGTATTCCTGGAGAACTAAGGGAGCTGGCGAACTTGCGCGCCTTGGCATGTTAGAAGTTTTGTCCTCGGAGTCCGTCTTATCCAGCTGTTCAGATTTTACCTGACTGCTAATTTCCGTCGGAGGAGGGGGTGGAATCGGTATTGCTTCCGTCTTCGGTGCTGACATATCGTACGATGCCAGTGTAGCCTTCATGGCTTTTTCGATTGCGGAAGGTTCAGGCGGTTTCCCAAATTCTTCTTTTGGTGTTGCAGGTGTGCATGGGGTGCCCAACTGTAAAGGTGTGGGCTTTTCTGGTGCGGGCGAAGGCATGGGAGCAAGCGCCTCCGCTTGTTGCTCAGCTTCAATAAGTTCCTGAGGCTTGACCCAAACAGACTGTCCGGTTTGTTCGTTGAAGTAGTACGGCTTCCCGTTTTCCGACTTGAATTCTTTCCAAGGACAGCTGGACAGAATGAGCTCTCGCGTGGATTTCAATTCCGGTGGTTTTTCCCATGTGGTCTGTTGAGTAACGGTATGGTAATAATATTTTCTACCATCGTGAGAAGTATGTTCAACCCAGGCACCAGCAGCTGCAGCAACGGGTATTGGAGCTTGGACGCTGGTAGGTAAATAAGCCATTGGAGCGTATGGATGCGGGAAAGCATGAGCCCCGGCAAATGCGGGATAACCAGCCATTATCCAAAAACAAGCTGTAAAAATGTGAATACAAGCAAAAAAATTAAATAGCACGGTTTAAACCAATGAACTCCAGTGAAGTCACTTAGGTTGATAAAAAAACAATGACGCGTTTACAAATATTGAAGCAAAAATAATCATACAACACCTGTGACTACGAAAAAAGTTTCGATCAGACCTAGCTGCGTTAGCGGATACCACCAAAATTCCATTTTGTTTAACTCCCAAAATTTTAGTCATCTTTGTCTTTCGTATATCCCATATTCGAAAGGTTTCAGATATTTGTTTGCTCCTTAAGAAAAGGCCTTTTGCAATCAAGTGGCTTTCGGGAGCCCTTACCCTTGGGTGCATCAGCAGAGAAAGTTATGCCAGGGTACAATAAAACAATGCACAAAGAGGAATAAACGCAAATTTGAAAAAGAACTGGATATAAACACGGACCGGATGATGGACCCATAGAATCGGAGATAACCTTAATATTAAACTCATTGCTAGTTATGGTCTTCAACGTGCAACATAACATCCAAATGCCACAGCATGGTCCGACGTCATCGCCCAGCGATTTTTACACATTGAGTCAACAGGTAATGACAACGATCGCCACTGCTCACGGTTCGCTGCCATATCCTTCAGTGTTTTCAATCAACTAATTGATGGGCCTTTCGGATCCCAGCCACAAAGACGTGAGATACCTACCTTATCTAAGTTTATTGTACACTTTATCATTCCACGTTGCCACGTCATCTACTGACCTCCAAATGGCTTCTCCTTTCCGTGAGAGGAACGCGAAATAGGGTACGATATAGTAGGCGAGTATTTGCCATGTGCAACACATGACCCAACCAATATAGTCAACTAAACTTCATAGACTAAGATAAGGTATTCCCAGAATTAGCACCTAATACTAGACTCCTCACCTCCACATTACTCACCCGGACACTCCATCCTATCCTAACCACACTACGCAGACATCGGTAGTCGCAAACCTCCAAGCCACGAACATCTCCGACAAGCATACTCCAAGTAACTTAACCAAATAATAGAACTGAGCGCACTGCGGAACAGTACACACGACCTTTCAATTTCAGTCAAATATCACGTAGACACCCTAAGAGCTTCAGTTCAGAATATGCGCGTGCTCAACCCCACTGCCAAGCTACCATCGTTCGACACGCAGCTACCAAGGCAAATGAAACGGTACACAAGCGTTAGTTCCTTTCCATCCAGTATCAAGTTCGGCACTAATAACGTCCAATCCTGTAACAGCACCTTACGTTTTGAAGGTGTAAAGCACATGCCGAACCGAGCTACGAACCTCGAGAGTCGCTCTAGTGCACGTTGTGCATGGTCCGCAGATTCGAACAGGCACACAACGTCATCTGTCTAATCTAGATCACACAGCTTCTCACCATTTCCGAGTTTGATTTCTACATCCCGGAGACCTCCTAAAGCATCTCCCATCACCACATCCATGACGAAGTTGAACAAGAATGAAGGGATGAGAAATCCTTGTCAAACACCGCTAGTCGCTTCGAATGAACTTGACAGTTCACTATATACTCTCACACGACCAGAAGTATGCAAATACAATGTTCGCAGGAAGTTTATGAACATCGCTGGCATAATTCTCCGATGGAAAGCACTGAATAGCACTGTCCGATCCGCTGGGTCGAGCGCGCATTTCAAGTCGAGAAACTATACCATCGTATGGCGGTGGTGTATGGCTCGATTCCAATAACTGCTGAGGAGTGAACATTTGGTCGATGCAGCCTCGACCTGGACCAAATCCGGCCTGCTGTTTGTGAATGTTAGTCTCATGACCCGATGTCAAATGTTTCAGCATCATCGAAGCTAGGACCTTAGTAACTATCAGAATTAAACTAATCCCACGATGATTGCTGCAGTCACTCCGTGTACCCTTCTTGAAGATGAGCACAATCAGTGATTCACCCCAGGATAGCTGGATACGCTCCTCGTTCCAAATATCACGAAGTAAGGGGATAATTGATCTCATCAAAGCTTCCTAACCCAGTTTGAAAAGAACTGTGGGAAGTTCGTCGGGACCGGCTGCTTTTCCCCCGCTTCCGAGGTCGAATAGTCGACTCTACTTCAAATTCAGTTGAAGGGATCAACAGACACATCCCAAGGATTCGCAGCTGCAGATGTCGGCCTAAATACGTTAGCATGCGGCCAGCTAAACTGATCCTTGAAGTCCTACGCTCAACGGTCCAGCCTTTGTTGGTTACCATGGATCAGCTCTCCATTTCTATTGCACACGACTTCACTAACCGAACTTCACCGCCTGCCGGTGCTACGTATAAGCTTAAACAGTCTTTCCCTGTTACCTGAATCAGCCGCTACTTCCATCTCATCGGCTATCTTGACCCACCAGTTTTCCCGGTCATTCTTAAGGTTTGTCGCCAATTGACGCTGTAGCTGTCGACACATCCTATTCACCTCCGTGCAGTTAGGACGCTAGTGTTTTTGCTCCATTAGGCTCAGCAACCCTTGTGTGACCCTTCGATGACCCCTTTCGGTAAAAGCCAAATCTAGGACCACAGGCGAAACCTACTGCCAAATTCATCGCCTGCTTGATTTGACCCCACTGCTTGTCGAAGTCCTTAATTCCTATTTCACGGTTAGTTTCTGTTCGTAGCTGAGGCGAACAGCCAAATCACAAACATTCGATGACCAATCGAGTTCGTGGCGTGTGTCGAAGGCCGTTGAGCTGAACCAAACATCGCATTACAACTAGCGCATGGTCCGATTCGACGTACGTGATCCATTACGACCTACAGTTCTGGACAGAACCGCGCCAGTGGTAGCTTACTGTAATATGGCCGATCTGACTCAAACCACCTGTTGAGTCAGATTGCCATGTCACCGTACGACGCGAACTATGTCGGAAATTCGTAATAAATAGGAATAAATGATTATCTGCATAGAATTGGAGAAGTCTTTCCCCATTATCTGTTCACCGAGCAGGCAAGGAGCACCGCCCACCTAAACAGGACTCCGATGCACTCAGTTTTCCAAATTGTGCATTAATATCACCTGGCACCACTACAATGTCAGAGCGTTTGCTCTTCCGAACAAGAGTGACAAGGTCATCATAAAACTCGTCTTTTTGCACGTCAGTGCTGCAGTCTGTTGGAGCGTATGCCGACATAACAAATAAACTGCGCTTAACATTACTATCCTTCCGGACGCCGACTGAACCCTGCAGTTTTACGGAGCACAAGCGACTGTTAGCTGGGATCCAATCTAAAAGTGCTGCTTCAGCCTACTCACTCAAGACTATTCCCAAATCGCATTAACCCACAGCTTGAGTGGCTTCGTCTCCTGAAGTGTGCGGGAAATTACCTTGACGAGAAATTTAGCGCAGTTAGTTGAATCACATTACTCGAGTCTTGATTTTGTGTTTCATTCACGCGGCACATAGCAATCGAAAGTGAGTCCAGTGTCTGTGGGCCAGCCTGCAGTAAAGGGCGCACATTGAAGAAACTCAGATGACGAGGCTTGAGAAAATGTGGGCTAACAGATTGAAATCCATCTAGTACAATACTTGACAATGAACTATTGCGTATCGGGCGTGTTATCAGTGGAGACGGCAGGCAGAGAGGATAAAGAAATTAGGTTGAAGACAGAAGGGAAAGACTGAATAAAAGGATTTCCAATGCATAGAAAATAACCGCTTTTCGCATGAACAGTCTGTTCCAGTGATGACACTGAATGTTCGAGACGGTGGAATATCGGGAAAATCAACTTTTAGCGGGAAACAGGGGATACCAGATACATCAAAAAAGTCGAATTCATCTCAGCTACACAGGACAAGTTTTGACTCGCGCCATTAGAGTAGTCAGAATTCTTTCGATGATATTCACTCCAGTTGGCATCCGTCTCTTCCAAGTCTAGCACAATCGGTCTCACTAAAAGAAGCAAAACAAAATACCTCATCTCACCCAGAAGGCAAGGTTTTACGGGTTGCAATCTTTCGCAGTTCATATCAAGAATGTTAAAAGAACAATCGAAAGCACACCAACACTACTCCTTATTGCCTTACCTCGGGACACCGCATCCCAGTTGCGGTCCAACGGCTGCTTAAATCGAACCACGTCCTAGACAAATCCCCAGACAATCGGTTCCATATATTTACCACCTTGTTAGTAAAGAAGTGCGACCTGACCAGCCGCCTAGATCATATTCTTGCATGCTTCCTCTTATGCCCTTGTGTGCGTGAATCCATGTATTGCTGAAAAAAGCCGTTTGAACTAAGACCCGACAAACTTTCCACGATGTTAAAGGTCACCATTAGGTTACCCTGATTTTTACGTTCAAAGAGGAGAAATCTAAGGCATGGTTAGTGGTCATATGACTTCCCGCCCTACCTCTCAACCATTCGTGTGGTTAACCGCTGCACCCGTTCAAGGCAAGCGGCCTCCTAATTGAGAAAGGGATACTAAGCCTGCATACCGTAGTTTAACTGAGAGTATACTATGGTGTGTACAGGAGTATGAACGACTTACGGTAGGACAAGACTGGTTCTAATCTAAACAGTTCACTTCTGGCCTTTCGGGTTGTTATGACACACTCGAAATCTGAATTGACCATTATCCCTATGCCCTCCACCGTACTGACCACCTCCACAGTAAACAGTCCCTGGTCAAGAGGCGCTGAGGCTGTCGGTGCTTCGGGATAACAAACGACATTTATTCGCATTTATGAGCACGTCCCATTTCCCTACCAAAAATGGGACGACCTCTGCATTGTTGATGTTTTCTCTGAGCGTCGGCAAAAAAAGGCGGGTGATTTTAGGGCGGAGGCTAGATCATTGATAAAGAGATCAGACAGTGGTCCTAATCCCGACTCCGGCGGGACGCCGCTCGTGAAGCCAAGAATATCGATGTAACAGACACTTCTGTGTCCAGAATATCCGGTTGTACACATAAAATGGAGCAAACAGTCGAGGATAAAAGGTGCTGACAGTAAATAATTTCTACGAGAAGGCGATCCCCGTCAATTAAACAGGACATCGCTGCAGATTCTATCAGATTGCAATATTTCTGTACTGTTTCCCATAGTAGGCATTAATTACAAAGTATGCGGATGTAATCTTTGGTCCAAAACAGAAACCAAACGGCCAGACCACAAGGCCAATAAGCACGAAGGCAGTGGCTGGTCGGCGTACCGCAGCTGCACAATGGCGTCAATTCAGTTCCAGTTCCAGTGCCAGTTAGATGACATTACTATACGGCGAGTTGCCTGATCGTCCAGGTTCTTGCACCGAGAGTGCCCTGGATCAGACGATGCTTCAACAGCAGGAAGGGGGACACCTTCTGCCCGTCCTGCATGCGGGGAACAATTACTGAGATGCTTACCTCCCGACCATCTCCTCAGCTCCACTATTCATATATTGTCCTCTCCAAACACAGGTGGTCATAGATTACCTAGCCTTCCTTTGAATTTGCGCACTTATTCCGCCTGGACCTTTTCCTTTGGTATCTTATTCCAGCCACGCACCAATTGTATGGCAAACGATGTGCTTCTCAAACCGGTGGTTACATGCACGCGCAAAACTGATTTTCCGTTCCTCTTAACGTATGATTTCCTCTTAACTGGAATAGGGCATTCCGGTGACCCCGTATCTCGATAATACCCTTAGTGGTTTTAAAGGCATGTAAAAATTCAACTTTTTCCCTACATCTTTCCAGGGAATACTAGCCAAGCGCCCTCAGCTTCTGCCCTTATTTCATGTGAATCAAATAACAAACCAGCGTGTATAGACACGCTGAACCTGTTGCAGCATATTCCTATATTTTACCAAATACGGCCTCCATGCTTAGACACACTAATCCAAGTGCGGTTTCAGAAATGCCTTGAAAAGCAGCAGAAGAATGGTAAGCCACCTAGATCCCATGTTTCTCTTAAGTTGGCGTGAGACAAGCCACTCATAATTGACCGCCGTCTGACACTGTCCCTAAAAATTTGATTTTATCGGCATACATGAGACGAGGATTTTTCAACCCACTGCCTACGTCGCTGACGTAAATTGGGAGGAGCAGTGGATCTCAGATAGACCCCGCGACACTAATTCTACAGCTGTCCTATGTCTGAGAGGCTCCCCTGGACGACCTACCCTTCGGAATCTGCTATCCAGTTGCGCACCTTAGCATCCAGTACCAGAACCTTCAGCTTCTGGTCAAGAAGCTTGCGGCTCACGCAATCGAAGGTATCTCGGAAGACTAGGCAGCATACTTCTGCTCTTTCGTCCGTGTCCATCATTTTTTTATTCAGGACGGTAGTCGGCTTCGTCAGAAAGGAACTATTAACCAAGAATAATTTCGCTCCAACATCAATGGTTTGTCGATCTCCATCTGGTTTACAATCCTGACGCCCAGAACTCTTTCAATGTTTTCAGCATGATGAATGTCAGAATCAGAGGTCTATAGCTGCTTAAATTATCTCTCAACCCGTTAACACCGGTATCATCCAGTCTGCGAGGAGCGGTTGTTCATCCAGCAATGCACTGAGGAGCAGGGGGAAGATTTCATCTAAAATGTCTGGCATCGAGCAAACTCGTCGTGTCCAATCCAGACCAATAAGGCAACAGTTGCCGATGATAAGTCTGTTATTATATCCTCAACAAGCAAACCAATAATTCAACAATGAGTCCTGGATTAACGAAGATGCACCTGATAGCTTCACTTCCCTTGCGGGACACCAATCTTTTAGAGGTACTAGAAACTACCGCCATCGGGTCAGTTGCCCTGTGCATGTAAGACACAGCCTATCAGTTTTCTATACTTGAAGTGATCCAAGAATCAGTATAACTCACTATCAAGGTGGCGTCCTGTGTCACCCATATGGTTTGTAATTTTCGCTCTCTATTTCATACTGAAAAAGAACCACCTATCTTAGCGGATGCACTTGACCACCTTGCTTCCTTCTCCTCAACATCCAAAATTGTTGCCAGACTTTAATATCCTCGGCGTAACCTGGTTCATGATTACGGCACCAATAAACCAAACACCATTCGTCTCCCGCCTAAATCGTGGGGTTGGGTACGGCATGTACCGTCACCCACCGAAAGTAATATGCTTGACCTCATCGCTACACATACTGGTCGCAACACCTCGATTTACATTTGAAAGCAGGTTTCCGGAGAGCAATCGCGGGATAGTTCATGGTAGGATCCACTTCCATGCTTCCCCCTTAATTGTACTTCCGAAACAAATCGCCCACTTCATCTTAACTGGAAGTTCTTATCCCCTCTTGCACGCCAACCTGACTGAGGAGGGTCTCTAGCAGCCAACCCACAAAGGGCCGCAGATGAATTTCATTGCAACATGGCCAGCTGCATCTAGGAACTGGGTATTAACGAACGAAGTGCCTGAAACAAAACTTCACAACTTGCCTCCTTGAAAAACAAATGTTTTCAGTTGCAACGGCACTTTTAATTAGCACAGGACTTTCCCAAGTTTACCCTTTTGTACCGATTGTTTCATATTCTCGCTAGCCCGGATAAATTTCCCGTTCTCTGAAAGAAGGGACTTAGGTGCCTGCTGTGCACCGTTGTACTGTTTTATTGATTTGTTTTCCCATTATAGTATTTTATAAATAATACAGTCTTTCTCTTATTCAGTAACATTCACCAAATTTCTGTGGCTGTCAATTTTTGATTTGCTCGCTGCCTTACCTTTTTTCAGTGGTTTGCTTATTCTTAAATTTTCAGACTTCCAGCTCCGATCTGAAATAATTTAGGCACTGTGACACCGGAAAACTTACATAATCTTGTTCATCTTATTTGGTTTTAAAATTAGACTTATCTTTTTGTCTGTCTGCTTTTTCCCCTTGCATACGTATCCACTCCTCGGTGCACCATCTTGCCGTTCAGTCAAATCGTCGATCTTAGGCCTGCACATGTTCACTTTAGTATCGTGTTTTCATTACAGCAGCTCTTTCTCATTTGCAGCACTCCACGTAAAGGTGGAATAATGGGCTCGACGGATTGCATTCAGGCCCATCAGCTGGACCTTGTGTGCGATTATTAACGCTGAATATCCGCCAGAATTTCTTATTTGATAAGGTAAACAATTTTAGCACTCACCGTATCTCATTCAGCTTTCACGCACACTGCTACATGATTGTAAGATATAAGTTTTACCGGATCATCCGTAGAAAAATTCACGATGGGTCAATCTTCCTTCGAATGCAGTATAAATCCCATTTGCTGCTAAGCGTACAAAGTCTGCTCTTAAGTGCCCCGTGAGGCAGATCATTGTTTTCAGATGGAAAACAAATCCCAATTGAGATTTAAGTCTCTGATTTTTCTTTTTCCGGAACCATACAAACGATACTCAGGAGGGAAATATACGAACTGAAGTTCAAAATGGATCTAGACATTCGAAAATAGCTAAGAATCGTCATTCCTTATGAACTTCTATTCTGCTCAGCATTTGGCAACAAACCGGTGCTCCTGACAACTGTTTTCCGCACGAGTCCACCAAACCCTGTTTGATTTGATTTCGGTTCCCCTTATTCTTTTTCCAAACCTACCTCCTTCACTGGATCCATCTGAGGTTTATAAAATCTAAATTGCCCAAAACAAATCCCATGGATTGGCCATATGATTTCACATTTTCTGTTCCGTCTTAGCCGCCGTCTTCCTTGCCCAACGGACTGTGGTTCCAAATTTATCTCGTTTTATGCTGCTAGTGTCTGCTGAGTATACTGCTCACCAGACATTGCATTTTGCAATAAACTGCCTCGAAAATTTTCCATTCCCTTATTTATTGGCTTTATTCTCGTCAAGCAGTGTCCGTTATACCAAGTCCAATTCGTGTTTTTACCCAACATTCAGAAAACATACCACCCTAAGAGATCCTCCGGCGACGTTATCGTTATTTTCGGTTTGCTGCGTGCTTATGGCGGTCCACCACATGCTCCACAATGATAACAAGCGATGCGGACGGGAAGTCCCGTTGGAATGAAACGCTTTGCGTGGAAATTCGTTAATATTTACGCTCTTACTAAACATTTGACTCAAGGTGGCCATTAAGAGCTATTATGTGGACCCTCAAAAGTTTGCATTTGAGAGATTATTTTATTATTATTATTGTTTTTCTTCTATTGTCACTATCGTCGCACGCCTTGATCATGCGCACTGCACGCCCTTGACAGTGACGGAAAATAAAATATTATTATAAAAACACTCCAGTAGATAATTGTGTATGAAGCAGTAATGCCATTATTGACACAGTTACCCATGTGCTAGGCAAATGGAGGATCGGCTAAATGCAATTGAATGCAGTAGATCAATGCATACTTTCATTTTCGGAAGTGGAAGAATTTCAACTGAGCACTCATTCTCCAGTGAACTTTACAAGTCAACGCAGCTGCACAGGATTCAATGTGCATTAATGAATTAAAACTAGATTACATTTCCAAATAGCAAACCGGAGAAGAATTCGCGATGAGTAAAATATCCCTGGAACGAGGTATATATCCATTCTACTGTTGAGCATGAATAATCTGCTCTGAAGTCCAGCCTATTAAATTGTGAGGCAAATCACTGTTTCCAGAAGGAAATCAAATCCCAGTTGTGATAATAATAATAATAGTAATATTAATAATATTGTATACATTTCTGGACATCCGTGAAGTATAAGCAGAGTAAGATCAAATTTACACAAAGTGGACACGCGGAAAACAAAAATTCGGTCTTCGACATACAGTGTGCTTGCGTACTCATGAAAATAACCAGCAATTTCATGGGGTAAAAACGAGTTTTGCAGCTTTTGAAATAATGCTAGATAATCCTTTGTCAAAACTATCTAGGGCTGACGGAGTCGCGCACCGCGAGTCAATCCATGTTTAAATGCATCAAAGGCGCGTATCGCAGGTGCAAAATCTGGCTAGGAAGCAACAGTGAGCGTCGTCATCTGGCCACGTTCCTCAAAAATGAAGAGGGTTATTTGGCGGTGATGAAGATCAATATGGATGGGGTATCGGGGTGGAGATTATTCAAAACCACAGCGGATATCAAATGGGGTGAGAATCGTAATTAACAACATTTCAGAGTCAAAATAATGCTAAAGATGAAACAGCGGGAAACTTTCAAGGCTGCATGAAACTATTTACGGGCCGAAATTATTTGAAGAACTGTGTACAGAGAGAAAATGGAATTTACAGGAATGTTCACTGGACTTATGTTGCTGGGAACGGACTGTAATGTATGACGGGAAGTAAACGGGTACGTGTAAGAATTACAATCAATCCTTAAATAAACTTGCCATGAATGACCTATGTGTTGTCCCTGTTTAGTGTAGGAGATTTTGGTGTTCCGCAGCGGTAGGGGTCTGGAGGTTTGGGTATTGCGCGGCACCTTAGTAGTGTTGGTAACTGTTTTAGCCAGTCGCAATGGTTCATCTGAGATGAAGCACCCGGGGCGGTCATTTACGTGACTTTGCTCGTCATTAGGGTTACGCAACCAAGTACTAGAGCGGTGGATCCGGATAGCAGCTTCCTACCAGGGATGGGCAACCAGCGCATCGGAGAGAGTTTGCGTTGCATCTACGGTCACTGGCGAGCCTGGAGAAGAGCCGGAGAGAGAGCAGTCTGGAATTCGCTCCAGCTGGTGGTAAGGTGATTAATTAAAAAATATAAACAGCGATAATAGTAAGTTTCTTACCAAAATTACAGTGCCCTGGTGGCTGTCTTGAGATACCCAGGAGTTAGTTTTCCCTTGACGGGACGTGTGCAACGAACACCATCTGCTTGCTTCCTATACGGTATATGGCTTCTTGGTCCTTACGTGCAGCGCATTCTTCTTTCATCTTCTGACATCTTCGCAGATGCAGGTTACAGTGGTCTGATAGGATGGCTAACGCAATGGTTAGGGAATAGAGTCACTTTTGTTCTGTTTGTGGAACTCGCCCGGTCTACGGGCTTGGTGTACATGCTACAGGGAACCAGTTATAACGGATCATGATCAGTTAATGGCGGTGGATCATGTGCTTGTGATCCACCGAAAATTGTTTTACTACTTCCAATTGCCAGCAAAGGGCAATTGGAATAGTTTTCGGATGGCAGCGTGGGCTGGATTCTAGGACAGGATTCGCCACGAGAAGTCATAGAAAGAAGAGAAGTGAGAAGCGTGGGAACTTTAGAATCCTTGATTTGTTTGAACAGGTTGACAGCAACTCGTGTCACATAGTAGTTCTAGTAAGTGTGCATGAATAATTAAGAAAGAAGAACGACGGCAGTTGTTTTGGACGTCAGCCTACGTACCAGGCGTGCGGTTGGGAGGAAAGGGGCATGTTGAAAATAGAGGGGTGGATGGTGAAGCATAAGTGGAGAGTCCGATGCGCCACTTCCACAGACCGCCCAACAAGGCAGCCAGATGCTTATCCACCGAACAAGGGCAGTGTGGGATTTCCCCTTTCGCAGGGTCAGGTTTGGGCTGATGGCATACATATCCATTGTAGAAGGTAGCTCATTCATTCGCAGCCCGAGTTCGCTTAAGTTGTAGGGCTCAATCTGATCCAGCAGAGACTTTTTCTCTAACAAACGAATGGTTGAACCCCAATAGGTGCTTTCCATAGTTCCTCCGCCTGACCTTAATTTCCCGCGTATTTTTGCAACTTCTGGGGGTGGTCTGTTTTCCCCACATTCGGAGATGCTGAGGAAAACCTGTCGCAGTCATTTAGGTTTTCGTGTGTACGGACTAAAGAGAAAAGCGAGGATATACAAGCACACGGAGGACGGTGGTTTATGCCGTGAAACACAGTCCTGTACGTGGGGTTCCGTCACCGTCAACGCCCTGTCTTGCTTCCATTAACGAGTGCTGCTTAAAAATTAGTAATGTAAACGGGAGTGTTGCTTAAGCGAATCAGATCGTCTGTGTGACGTGGTCCGATTTTTTAAAATGAAACTAAGGTGGGTACTTAAGAGAAATGAGTCTACCTGACTCGAGTTGGCTGGTTACTGTAGATCAAAATGAGTAGGCAGGAAGAGTGTTGGGAACCTCGGGTGTGTTCTCTGATGAATTGTCTACGAAGAGAGAAACTGGTTCCGGTAATACCCAGCATATAGACAGGATCCTTTATGTTGGCATAGTAAATAAGGGGCAGATAAGTCTATGGGGAAAGTAACCAGGGGTGAGAAGGCCGATATAGAAAGGTTTAGTTGCGGTTATAGCTGCCATTGAATCCAGCATCCTTCTGCTTTCACGGACCTTAATGTTATTTATTGTTGTTGGCTGAGATCCAAGTTTTGCAGGCTTTACCTTAGTAACTTAAAATCCTAGACCAAATTCGTATGCTCGAGTCTCCGAGAGATAAGGGTTGCGTATACGAATATGGGTTTGAACAGTTAGCAATTTGCGGACTTCGTTTTTGAAGGCGATGTTAGACGATGATAGGAGACGCAACTGTTTAGACAACGAGTTCCGCAAGGAATAATAATTCACAATAAAAAGTTCGCCCTGATGCCTGTTTTTGCTATGTCAGTTTTGATGACAAGCTTCGTGTTTCGAAGGGAGTAGGTCGTTTGATTTCTGAACTGAGGGGCTGAAATGCAACTGTTGCGATTGATGAGACTATTGAAGAACATTAAGTTTGCTTTCACACGCCGAAGCCACAGAGGTCCGAGATTCAGTATTGAAAATCGTTCCTTGTAGCTTAGATTTGACGAAACGCCTACCAGGCGCTTTGTAAATACACGATGAATGCTTCCGATTGCGAGCCTGTCGCACTGTCTCATGCTGGAGCAGGTTACAGAACAATACTCTAGAATGGGTCGGACGTGTGTTTTGAAGAGATAATTTACTCTGGTTCAGCTTAAAATTCCTATGTAGCAACCCAACTATTTTATTTGCTTTCTCAATTTGAGTGAGTGCGTGCTCCGGAAAATTGAAGCCGCAAGAGTAGTTCACACCCAAGTCACGAACCTTGTTGCTTATGGGGATGATTTAGCTACCTATTATAAGGCTCCCTGTGGATAAGGTGCACCTCGGACGGTGGAAAAAGGGATCCCAATTTCAGCTAAGGAATAGAAAAAATAGATGATCCCAGCCAGCTCTGGAATATGGCCTTCGGTCAGCTGGGTTATCTATTTGGTGAACCGCACTTCGTGCAAGTTGACACCTTTGTGTTTTCTAGTCTTCTAGATTGCAATTCTTACATGTTTAGAAAGAGCAGAACCTTTTTCTCAGTCGAAGAAATCAATTTATTATTCTGAATGTCAAATTTTGACTTTCCCTCTGCCTAGCCATTTTGCTAGTGTTTTGCCAAGGCTTGGATTGTCGGATTTCCATCTCTGACTTGAACTAAATTTAAGCACGGCAATACTAAAAACCTAATTCTTTTCATCTTATTTGATTTTAAAAGTAAGCGTATGTTTCGGCCTGCATTCTTATTCCTCTGTATTCACTTCTCGGTGCACCATCTTGCTGCTCATTGCTATGGTGAGACTAAGGACGTTTCGTGGTTGCAACAGTAGCCTTTCCTCCTTTGCGACACCCCAAGTTAAAGCGGCATACTGCGCCTGATAGCTTGCATTCAGGCCCATTATTTTGGACCTTATATAGGATTTTTAACTCTGAATAAAAGCCGTAATTTCTCATCTGACACTTTAAACGACATCAGCAAACACCATATTCTATTTAGCCTCGTCACGCTCACTGATACATGGCTATGAGATAGGTTTTCCGGAGACGGCCGGAGAAAAAATCGCGATGAGTAAAATACCCCTGGAATATATTATAACTCCACTCTACTGTTGAGCATGATTATTCTGCTCTGAATTCCAGCCTATTACCTTGTGAGGCAAATCACTGTTTCCAAAAGGAAAGCGAATTCCAAATTTGATTTAATTCTCTACTCTTCCATTGGTTCCTCTTTTAGGCAATTCGAAGAAGTCTTCGAATATAATTACCTATAGACCTGTCGCCAGTCATCCAGTGGTTCATGCAAGAAAGCGGGCCCACCGGTACTCTAAAACAAACGGCAATAACGTGTCACACCCGGATTGAATCCTCTCATGATCTGCAACACTTGTGGACCTACCCCAGACGGCACACAGAAAACTGACGACTTTGAGCAGACAACAGATAACTTACAGAAGAAATTCCAGTCATTGGAAGACAATTTTGCGTCTATCCCCAGTAATCAGTGTCATGGAGCATCCAAGCTCATCCACATCCCAAAACGTAATATTCACACGTCGCCTTTTTGCATCCGATCACCACCGAATTTCGAAAACGTACAGCAGCAGATGAAAACGCTACCGTGTTTAATGTTCTCGACCGCCTGTCCATAGAAATGATGAAGTCATGCATTCTTAACGCCTGTGGCATGGCTCATCATAAGGGCACTTGAACTACATTACAGAAAATATTACAACATTGAGGTAGCCTTAAAGTTTCCAATTTTTAGATGAATCTACGCCTGAAGAAGTTTATCGACAATTTTCGGTTGTTTCCATGAGCACTCGATTCACAAAAATTAAAATATTTACCAACTGCTCTGCAGAGAGATATTTCTTAGGTCGAAAATAAATCCTGTGGCACCTTTTTGCCTACAGCCTCCGAACCCTCCCACCCCCACAATCTTGAGTCTCACAAGAGATTCAAGAGCATCTCTACCTGGGACACCCGAAGAACGATCACCTGCGTTGGACCTGGATTTGACAATTTCACCCTCATCTACAATAACCTTAGTAAAAGACCACTTGGTGTTTTCTCACGATACATCCAACCAGAGATTCGGAAACTCAATCCATTTATCCATCCATTAGCCTCAATATACCTGCCGAATTCTTGAAATGTCACTCCGGCCGCCTCCAAATGCACTCACTTTCTATATGCTCAGCGTCCTGAGGAAAAATTCCTGTACCCAAAGTTGAAAAGTTTCACTTCTTTATGTCCCGTAGGCTTAAACCCACCACACCTACCCAAACCTGACTCGTCCCTTTAATACCCCCTGGCCCATTCCATTACACTAACCACATTAGTATTTATTTCTAAGGCCACCCCTGAGCCACTGCCAGAATACTCATATGAGGACCTTCATGGAGCCCCCAAAATGCTGTCACCTTCGTTTGACCAACTCCTCGGGACTAGGATCACTACCTACCCTCGTAAACGCAATTCCAGCCTGAAGAGATCGAGACACCATTAGCCAATTGCATGAATACCCGTTACCTTCATTCCTACCTCTCCCCCAGTTGCCCCGAATCCATAATACAACATTAAATACCAGCATTTTTGTCGGCACTCACCGCCTCAAGCTCCATCCTCAGAAGCCTACCGTCATGCATCCCCTCCGCTCCAGTCACCTCCGTTTTCTAGGCGTTGAAGAGATGGTGGAATGAAGCAAATTATTCCCTCCAGCGGATTCTCTCGCCCAGCCACTGTGGCTGTCATGCTCCCGCTCTCATGGGCATCCAGCCCCCCATTGCTCACCAACCATCCCTCAACTCTTCTTGCTTACACACACCTTACCCCTTCACATTATCACTGGCTCCCGCACCTAACAAACCTCTCAAGACTGCTTCACTCCAGGTAGCATTGACTTTTCGCATACCAACTTGGAGCTACCATTCCACCACCAGTAGATTCACCTTTTAGGCCTCATCAGAAATTTCTATCACCACTTTTTTGAACCTTTGCATTTTACTCCCCTACCCATTCAGAAAAAAAATTAATACCACTGTTGCTCATGACAAATTTTTCTTTGACTGAATGTGATGTCGGTGCATTCTTACTCTGGTATACTATTCGCCGGCATAGCACTATTCAACCCTGGGCCAAAACCCCATCACACAAGCGATGCCCCAAACTACCAGATACGGGAGGTCACAAATGAAAAGTAGAACCAATAGTAAAAATTGATTAAAAGTCAAAATGATCTTCATTTGTGACTGTTTCTAGTAAATACTCCTCCTTTATTGGAAGAAATGCAATCTCTTCGTCCGTTTTCACTCTCTTAAAAATAAGACTTCATACTGATCACTGAGAATTTGATAAATGATGACACTCGGGACGATGCAGGTGCCTCCCTTGGATATCAGTATTTCGAGAAATTTCGCCAGCCTCAGCGTGGCGGCGGCTGCTTGGTGTATGCCAGAAATTCAGTGCCAACATCGATTTATCAAGACCCCAATTAAATTATGTTTAGGATGCCTTCGGTTGCGAAACCTCCTGAAGGGATGCATTTGCCGCCCACCAAACGCTTTTGGGAACTACTTCCTACTCTCAAATGATGCAGTTGATTACTTTTCCACTTTACCACGTCCCAAGATCATGGTAGGGGTTTCAGCGTTACAGACGTTTGCTATTCAACCCTGCTGCTCCCAACTGCTTTCTCTCTTTTGTTGCTAATATTCAGCGAGTATAATGGATGCAGCACGCAGCCAACCCGACGCGAAACAGAAATATCGTGGATCTCATTTTTGCGATTGGATTATTGCCTGTCCACTCATTCATTGAAAATAGTTTCCATGGGTGCCATCACCCGCCCGTCAACTGCACATCCATACTACCTTTCCATAACATCCCATCTTCAATTGCCAAGCCCTATTTTAGGCCAAATTGTGGCTGCCTGCCAACTCTGCTGCGCAGTTGTAACTAAGACTTGTTACTCCAAGCAAGTGGGGTGCAACTGGCAGCAGACAAGCTTCACTGACTCCCGCACGAATGCTTTGGCACTTTCACGTCGAATTAGCTGCAAATTCGCCAAACTTCAGAAAAGCTCTCTCAGAATCAGGATCTCTTCTTTCTTTCAGCGACTTAATCGCCTGTCAAAACCACTAGGAACGATAATAGACTGTGGTGGTAAAATGTAAGAATTGCGTGCTCTTAACCAGCCCAACCCTGAAGCAGCTCAGGCGAAACTAATTGATTCAAGGGAAATCCAATCCCGGCTCTAGTTTACTTACATCCATAAACTCACCTACACTAACATTTACCTCGATGACCCCAAGAAATCGCTAA
Organism: Fasciolopsis buskii; assembly: GCA_008360955.1. NCBI lineage: Eukaryota > Metazoa > Platyhelminthes > Trematoda > Plagiorchiida > Fasciolidae > Fasciolopsis > Fasciolopsis buskii. Next base: position 122,344 of record LUCM01003039.1, on the reverse strand, counting down.
GGCATTTGAGAGATTCGTTTGCTTCATCCTCAACAAATGGCATTAACCTTCCCAACCCGTCTCCACCATGCCTGGCCCTGGATAAATTTTCAACAGTTTCTTCCTTACCGAAAGAGATAGTTCCGTTAGTGGAAACAACGAAAGTACGCTACCAACCTGTACTAGACAGTTACCTCCAGCCATGTTTACAATGGGTGGAGGAGATATTTCAATACCGATGACAAACACCCAACCTCTCTGTCCAATGCGATGCTACTACCGTCTAATGGAAAACGTGTGTAATAATTTCTTAACACGAGAACTGCGCACGACCCTTCCCAGTCAATTACGTCCCGGTCCACCATATCCTGATTATCTCTAAAATCATGGCGCATCTGATTAAAAGCAGCTCACCACATATCACAGGTACCATAAACTTGTCAACACTAGTCAAATTGACTTTCCCCAAATAGAATTCTTGTGCTGCGTGTATGGCTGATTGTTTAAAAACAATCACAAGGCTGCCAACCCCGGAACGTCGGTGATAATGGTCTATTTGGATATGACTAAGGCACTTGAAAAATTATTCCACCGTGGGCTGACGAACCAGGTCAGATCCTATGGGATCATCGACCCTGTACTCAAATGGTTCACGTCATATCTTTCATCCAGAAATCACATTTTGCAAGTAAATGGGTTTATATTCCACCCCAGGACAGTAACTATTATCGTAATCCAAGGCAGCGTACTTGATACTAAATAAGGTGCATGCGCTGCGCCTGTTGGTGTATACACGTAGAAATGATTTTATTCCTATGACTAAGACGTCTAACGGACAAAAACCTCGACAGAAAATATGCTGTAATTTGTTACAGTGCCATTATTCAAGAAAAATGAAATGAGCACGGAGGAGACTGTCTCAAATAAAAACGGGACAATTTCCGCCTCATGCTGCAACCTCTCCAACATTAATATCCTGAAAGATTCTATCAGGCTGTCTATGCCTATTGGGCGTCAGGACCTACTGATAAGTAGCTTCTACCACCTCCCTTCTACCATCTCCCGCACTGCTCACAGTTCTCACCACTAATTGGTGCACTTAACCTTGCCACCAACTTTCCAGGTCCTAAGCTAGCAGCGAGTGACTTGAAAGCCCCGGAGGATTCGTGGTCTCCTTCCTCCTCCCAAAATACCTTTCCGCTTTTTTCAAGTGTACGACTGGGTGGGTGGAAACAATGTATCATTACCCGCAGTGGCCAACAGTATTCTTGATCTTATTTCCAAAACTGGCCTCACCCAGGTGCGCACATCCATATACGGCACATTAATCGGATGTAATCACTACCAGATTGTTGCAAGTTTCCAGTTTCATCGTCCCTTCTCTTTTCCTCAGTCTCCATTAAACCACAACACGAAGCCCCAAAGTTCCATCTCCCTTTTGTAATTTGTAGCTACAACTCGGGCGGCTTCTTTTCACTGAGGAATCCCCAACTGGCTACCGACCAATTTCAGGCAACTCTAGGTGCGTGGCTTGAGTTAATCACTCTAACCCAGTGTGGCACAGTCCCAAAATGTTGAGCACCATGGATTGCCTCAAACAAGGTGCTGCTTAATGCAAAGAAGAATGAAACGAACAAAATGATTTGCTCTGATATTGCATGTGAACCGTGCATCTAAGTAGATTAGGACGCTTCTTGGTAATTTTATAAAGGAACCTCAAGCGTTACTATCTACCGGCAAGGCGGCAGCAGGAGCAAGACTACTGAGAACTAATAACCCCTGCTCAGTACATGCATCATACCTGCCATATTCAGGGGCGCATGCACAGATGACCCACTGCAGCTATCAATATACAATCTGATTTTCTCTCATCTCCATTCCGTTATCACATCCATATTGATCCTCATCGCCACCATATAAACCTCTTAATTTTCGAGGATCCCGGCCAACAGGCGGCTAGAGCCATTGCCGTCCGGCCATATTTCACGCCCGCGAAACGCACTTTTGCTGCATTCGAACAGTATTACTCGCGGTGCAGGACCGGTAATCATTCACAGAAAAATCTTTGCGCATCATTATCTAGCTTTGACTTAAAACTCGGAAATCACATTGCCTGTTATGATCTTGTGAGCGAAAACACATTGTATTGTATGTTTGGTTTCTGTTTTCCGTGTCTGCACTGTCTTCTTTGCACAATTTTGATCTTGCCTTGCGCATGACTCTCGTATGTCGATAAATATACAAAAACAAACCTGCCGAATTGCTTAAGGTTGCTCTCAACCGCTCTCGCTTCGATTCACATTGTTCGCATTTCCTGTGCATCATCTCTTTAAAAACTTGATCTTGCCTTGCGCATGCCTATCGCAAATCGAGAAATATGCATTATTATTATTTCGCCTCGACTGTGAAAACCGACGAGAACAACATTACATCAGGCATTACCCTAGTCTCCTCTGCATCCCCTCAAGGGTTCTTATTCCGCCAAAATGATAGTAAAACAAGGTTGTCAAAAATAAGGCCGTCGTTCCACGTTGGACCGGACGAACTTCCCTCAGCCCTCTTCAAATTCGGAGGTGAGGACATCCCTATACTTCTGTGCTCGTTTACCCGCTGTGAAAGCGGTAATCTCGGACATTATCTCCGTTGGTCGCGACCATTACCGGTCGATCGCGATGGAACTCACTCCACTTCGTCCGCCCAACCACCCCGTAAACGTGCTTATCCAAATCTACCAACTCTAGTACCCCATGCTAGTAGCGCTGGTGGTATGATCCCGCAGATGATATCCGTCTCACTGATGTCTTTTCAGGCTAATGCCAACGGTCTGGCATACACTTCATGCTAGATACACCCTCTGGCACTTCCTCGCTCTTCTGTCAAACAACAGCAGGGCAGCCAGGTTAAATCAATTGAATCCCGCAAGAAGCATATACCACTCACCTATTCAATTAGCCACAATCATGCATACCAGTAGTCATCCTGCTAATCTAGTGGGTCAACCTGCCTGTACACCTCGACTGCCTGGAACTGTCGGCACACTGAACCTGCCTAAGCCATCCGGGCATGAGCTCTACCAAGAGGGAAGGCCCACGAACGCACAGCGGCTAACTAGCCGCCGCCTAGAATCACGAGGTGATTGGCCCACTGTACGCATGCCTCCACCCTCCTTCGTTAACAAAGTCGTTAACTTGTAGTATGATACCAATGCCCCTATATATTTAGAGTCTGCCGCTTATTCTCCTTAGTCTGGCGCACTTAAAATTAGTCTTATTTTGATGAATTCTCGCCACTTTAATACCCTCTTGCTACTCCTGTACCCAAAATCCTCACTCCATTTATCAGTATCCTTATAACGTGGCACCATTTGGCTCTGGCTCCTCCCAGGTCACCTGGCGAACTCTGGATAACTTTATTTCTCCCTTTGATTCAAAACCTATCATAGGACCGATTTCTCAACCCACTCTTGTCCGGCGCTTACCCCAATTGCCCTAGCTAGAAAACACTGCTTCCTGACTCCAGCGAATTCCAAAAGTAAGGCCTATCCCCAAACATTAATGCGCATGCCTGCTAACCGGCTTATTTTCCGGCATTTTCATGGCTCCCTTTCCAATAATCCCCTTGACTGCCAGCTCCGCCGTGACAAGGTCACATTTTGGCCACCTAACACTGTCCCAGTCCCACTGCTACCACATTCCTCAAACTGGCATCCTCTAAAAACCGGCTCATTAACTCCCAAGCTTCTGTCAACTTGGTCTTCAGCCCACAAATTTTTGACGAAGACATTCCCTCGCCGGCCAGTATAACTAACTCTGCTGAATTTACTCCCTTATCACAGCTGTGCACTATCCAAACATCTAATGTATCCCGCGAGTATTTGACCACCACCGAACCCACATCTTGGATATCAAGTGGATTTAAATATTCCAGTGAAATTTCCCTACTCCTCCTGAACTCCCGCTCACCGACTCGTAAGGTAAAGGAGCTGAGACTGTTATCAGTTTAAAACTGTTATCACATTATCTTGGTAACAGAGATTTGGCTAACAGACTACAGCTTCACCCCCTTTTTTTCGTTGGCGGGTTATACGCCCTTCAAAACCAATAGATTAAATCGTAGAGATGGCCTACGTGAGGCAGCCACAAAAAGCTTCCGTTCTCCATCACCCACTTCATGATTCTATCCCTGACACCATTTCGCTTCTGGTAAAGTTACCCGAGCTCTTAATCAACATAGGATGTGTATGCCGACCACCAAACTCGAACAGTTCTGATGTTTCTCCTCTAAGCCAAGTCTTTGTTTTTCTCTTTGGTCTCCCCTCCAACCGTAAGATAATTGCAAGTGACTTCAATGCTCCTAAGATTTCGTGGTCCTCTTTATCCGATCCGCCTACCCTACTCAACTATGTTTCTGAAACGCACGCTGAAGGATGGACTCGGCATGTGACTACGCCCACAAGGTTCCATAATATCTTAGACCTAGTTTTTACGCATAGCAGTCCTAATGTTAAGCTTTCAGTGCTAAAATCTTTCCCTGGGAGTGATCACAAGATGGGCACGTGTAGCTTCCCTCGCCCCAACAAACTTTCCTCACCTACGTGTACCCACCATGCTGTCCATTCCCATATGTTGACTCGTTGGGACGAAATCCCTGACGCTCTGCGAACCCATGTTTGGTCCAGTTTCTGTTTATCGCCTGACCCGCAGAGAGCGGCAGACGACGTTTACGGAAAACTTCTTTCTACCATCATTCGTCTGTCCACTCCGGTCACTCAACATAAACCCAAGAAGCCTAGTAGGGTTTGTCAGCTACAAACGAAACTTGTGAAGGCTCAAAAAATCCTCAACAAAAAGGGAGACTTCCCAATCTTAATGCAAGTCAACCGCTCGCAACAAAAATTTGTAATGGAGTCCGAACTAAGGTTAAAAAAGCAGAAAATGCTAGCTCTTGGGTCGCCTAACCCAGCTCGGAAAACCTTTCACATTTTCAAAGCTCGCTCGCAGCCCAAATCCTCAACTATTCCGAACTTCATAATATTTAATAGCTTACATATCGAGTCCCCTGCAAACATTGCAGAAACATTCAATACATATTTCTCTTCTATTCTCATTAATGACAATCGGAAACACTTTAAAATCCACCCAATTATAACTTTGGTTAGATTGTCCTCCGTCTCATTCGACGTTGCTGGCATCATCAAAGCGATGACATATGCCAGGCCATCCCACAGGCCGGGTCCTTATGGCATCCCATGAGTTCTGTTTCACACCGCCGGTTCAGATCTTCTTCTGCTCCTTCTAAATTTGTTCGCGCTCTTCATTTCTGGCGCTACTTTACTGTTACAATGGGAAACCTCCGTTATTGTCCAACGCCAGAAAAAAACTTCTTATCTCAAAACGAAAAACCTTCGCCCTATTGACAACACTCCAGTTCTATCCAGGCTTATGGAAGAGATTGTTAAAAAACAACTGGTTAACTTCCTTACTACTCACGACCTTATCAACCCCTCCCAACACGACTTCCTGAGGGGCCGATCCTGCATCACCTGTCAGTTTGACTTCTTAACCTTGGTTACCCAAAGTGCTGATTCCCGGTCGAAACTCATAATCTTTCTATACATGTCAAAAGCGTTTGACTGCGTTTCCCAATCCCGACCTCCGACCAAGATTAGGACTTATGGCATTAGAACTCCCCTCTTATCTTGGCTATCATATTACCTATCCGATCGTCCTCATGTAGCCAATATTAAAGGTTGTTTTTCTTAGCCGTGTGCTCTCAGCGGTGGTGTCATTCAGGGGATCCCCCTGGTAACCTCCTGCTCTATATTGATGATAAATCAAAGTTGCTTACTCTAAACTATGGAACAAACTACCTAGCTCCCTGAGATCGTGTTCAACTTTAGTTTAGTTCAAACCCAAGGTGGCGAAGTTACTGGATGTCCAGTTCTTAATTAACCTGACACTGAATAATTTTGGACCAGACGAGGCTCGCAAGCATGGGTTAGAATTCTATTTCATGGCCGAGCCTTCGCTGAGATCACCATCGGGGATTCATGGTATTCGGCTTCACCTCCTACTCCCACAATTTCTCGCACGTCCACGCTAATGCACTTATAGCCTCCGGTGTAGTGATGTACCCTCTTCACCAGTGGCTTAGGCAACTAACCTTTGAGCTTCTCCCAATGTGGGCTGACAAAATTTGTTAAACTTGCATGACCCTTGCACTCCAAAAGAAAGAGCCTGTGAGCCGGGCCTAGGATACTGGGTAATACAACGCTCGAGGTCTTATCTCAACCCACTCAACAAGGTCTGGCCAATTTTTCGCATTAGCTTTGGCAGTAGTTTCCACAAGGTATGGGCAGAAAAACTCCGTCAGTATAACTAGTCAACGCAATTTCTTAACTAACTTCTGTCTTGTTTAGTGCATATGTAGCAAGGCATATAAAAAGACGTGTTCATATCACATTCTCACTTACTCGCAAACTAATATCCACGTAAACTCTATCTTCTGCGTGTATTTAACAATTAGACCATTCCAAACGCGAGGTTCGGCATCAAAGAATGCCTCATTCTACTTAATATTCATCACTTCTCGTTCTTATATTTGCATGCACCAGAACCCTCGGCTGGAATACTCCCAGACTGCCATATCTCCCTTTTTCCGTTCCAGGTGTGTGCGTTTGTAATCGTGTCTTCCCAAGGGTATATAAACCATTGGCTGGCCCCATCCTGCCACGTCTCAACACACCGTGAAGGCAAGCTGACTCAAGGCTCAGATGAACCATCCCAGGATGGACAAATTCGAACTGCTCCAAGGCCACGATGACGTGGACACTACTTCTAATTTACGTAATTCACCAGCGTAACCTGATTAGCCTGCTGCACGTCTGCCTAGAAATCGAGGCCATATAATCCGGTCCACAACGGTTGTGACTCTGAGCGGACATGTTTTCCCAAATGCACAGTTTTACTGCTGGAACTACCCGCCCGTGTATAACATTCCCGCCACGTTGACATCCATTGCCACGAAGGCATCCACACTTAAATCCCTGTTCCAGATGCCGTTACCATCTTCTCTCGAGAACACCGCCCCCAATTTTCGCCTTGGCAATCGCGGCCATTACTATACCAGTAACTGCTACCAGCTAAACCCTCAAACGCAAACAAAGGAGCAACGAAACCGGTTCTTGCTTCACACTGGCTTACCAGCGTCAGATATATTATTCAAAGCACATCATATCAATCCCCACTTTCCTCAATGCTAACGGCGTTTCCACTGTTCATGTCTTCAAGCAATGGTTAGCCAAAACTCTTCACCAGTGTTCTTCGTCCCTCCGTATTTTCGAAAGGCTTTTGACTATTTTCTTGGCTCCAGGATCCATGGTAAAATGACTGACGTTCTTTTTGGTATCCATTTGAAGGCATGGTATCTCTCGGCCATTAATACTCTCCTCGCCAGCTGTTTTGTTCCGTCTTTGGGAAAGCTTTTACCTTTCAATCAAGGTCCTTATGGGCTTTCTTTATGGCAGCTTAACATTCATGTCAATTTTATAGGCCGGTTAAATCCAAATTCTGCAGAGACTTCCACACGCGGTGCCATCTTTCAATTAAACTCTGCTTCTGTAATGCACTGTTGGTGCGTATAAACACCGTGTTCCTCCTAGTATATCAGTTTTACTATTTCCCCTCATTTTGCATGCGTAGATTTACTTGCTTGCTCGATGTGACTTGCTCTACCCCTTTAACACTTGAACGTGCAATGAAGCATGTCTCTTGAAGTATTGGAGAAATATACCAATATATATATATAATGTCAACCATTCTCTTGACGAATCCATGTTCACATGACATTGCGTGATTGTAAACACCTTCAGCGCGTGTACTCCTCGCGCCTATTGTCATCTTATCCTCTTTACTTGCTAGGCGGGACTGAATGGGTCATTCTTGGTAGCCCCAAGCCTTCAACTACCCCTAAAGCTACTACCATAGCTTAATTATAGTTACCACATTTCAAGGAATATATGCAATATGTTGCGGGTACGTTGTCGCGGTCCAATAATCACCATAATCCCGGGATGGCACCCAAGCCAGACTACTTTCCTCTTTTGCATTTCAGATCCCGCTTTCGGCGTGGGCGTGCTGTTGCCGGCCCCGTCCTGGTAATGGCAATTCCAAATCTGCTGCTGCTAGGAACCTGCTAGTTAGAACCGCCGCTCGAGTTCTGGCCCACTCAACGGAAACTACGCCGATTATCTCATTGACAACCTCAACTCGCATTGTTGCGGTTGGGCAAAAACACAATTACTTCTGCCTCTGGTATGGCTGGCACACCTTATATTTCTCACCCGTACTGCTGACTAAGATCAAAGGCTGCGAGAACAAAAATGACAGCATGGTGGACATTCTTGGCTATTGTATTCAGGCAATGTTTTACACGACATTAGTGCACTTTAACACGAAACGAATCGTAGCTAGCTGCTAGCAAACAGTCTCAGGAAACTTCGTGTGGTCTTGAGAAAATAGTTTTCCATTTCTCGCTTCTCACTGGCGGAATTGCTCTTTCCCTATTGCTTTGCACTATCTGATTCCACTTTCCAGTATGGTTCTCCAATAACTCAAGATTGCGCTCATCCCCTTACCCCTTTTGCTTTCTGTCATTCGCATTTTCTGTGCATCATCCTTGCGAACATTTGATCTTGCCTCGCGCATGCTTCTCGCAAAATGAGAAATATACGTTATTATTACTAGTATTAGTAGTAGTAAAACAGGAAACTTCCACCTTTTATTACAAACAAGCCGCCTGCGAGAAGAGCTTGACATATCTGAACCGAGGCTCATAATGCAAGGAATATCAGCATCTCGATCGTCCAACCCGGTTCCTGGGATTCTTAAAATGTTTTAAATCGTCCAAGTCGTCGAACATTCCGGATTTCACAATCTTCAGCGCTCTGCGCATGATGTAACTTGTAAACATCATCGAAGTATTATGGAAAACCCTACTATATAGAATCTGACATCCTGAAATCTACCCATGATTACCTCGAATAAGTCATCTTTCACCTTATTCTACGTTGCTGGCGTCCTGACTTTTATAAAATAGGCCATCCACTCTCCAGGCATGGATCCAATTAAATCCAACCAGTTCTATTTTGCACCTTTAGACCAAACCTCCCTCCACTATGACATCTGTTCTCGCTTTCTACATCCCAAGCTGCTTTACAGACACAATAGAAGGCCACCATCATTGTTCCATTTTACAAAATGAGTCCTTGGCACGACCTTGAGAACTATCACCACATAACCACACTCAGTTCCTTTGAAAAGCTATGGGAAAAGTTGTCAAAGAACCACTGGTAAATTCCTTTACTCCTCATAATCTCCTGAATTACTTCAAGCACGGCTTCCTGGGGATCCGACATTTCCTCAGTCGTCAGTTTGGTTTCTTGGATCCAGTTATCCAGGTACTCATGCCCACCGACCGATGCTCACAATTGGTTTAGATAGGGAAGAGCGTTCTGCCTTCTTGCCACTCAATCTTATGACAAAATTAATGGATTATAAAACCGCGAATCCACTCTTATCATGGCTATATTCCCACCTTTCCGATCACTGTTTGCTCCAACTGCAGAAGGTTACCATTGGGATTATTCGGGTTAGCGATTTTGGTCTCCTCTCTGCCTCTCTTGTATGTACGTGGTAACTTCAATGATATTCATCGTGGCACACTATTCCTGTTTGTTGACTACGTCGAACTGGTCTACTATTTTGAAACCAAAATGCATAATGTCACCCATGCAATCGTGAACAAAGGCCTAAAGTCCCTGGATATCTGGTGCACTAAGAAGCGCATCATTTTTTCTGTTGAAAAACGTTCTATGATAACGCAACTGCCCTTATATCCCAGGTTCCGTCTAAGTAGAGAGCATGCTCTTTTCTATATTATATATGGTTAGGGATTTAGGGCTCCGTTAATCCTGCTCCTTTAAATTTCATGAGCAAGCCAAACAGCCGTCAGCGTAAGAACCGCAGCAGCGAAATCAAAGACATTCGGTGCCAAGGATTTTGGGGCCATTCGAATTCGAATTCCGAGCTAGATACCACCTTGAATTCCGCCAGGTGATATTCACGCACACGTCTAAAGTTGATTGAATCTCAATCGAAAAGTTACAGCGGGAATTCAGTGGAAACCCCTTGGTCCCACCCCTATCCTGAGATGCTGGGCCGGACGGCAGCTATTCGGTCGTGAAAAGTTGCAGCTTTGTCATGTTAAATTTAATTTTCCCTCCCCGCTTACTATCCACCACATTGTTATTTATTTTGCTGCGTGACGCTGTTAGCCACCGCACCCCCATTGTAGCAGTTACCATTGGCTAAGAATCCTTGTGACTCACCGTTCCATTATGAAAAATTCTTCACGGCTGCCTATTCTGGACTTTAGAACAAACTTTCCGGTTCACTGCGGTCACGCTTAAATTTATATCATTTCAAAGACAAGCTAGCAAACCTGCAGGACGTCCCGCCCTTAATCGACTAGACTGAAGCCAAAATTAGACTAGGTAGGATCCACTCACATCGGTTAGAATTCTGGTTTACGGCCGAGCGTCAGCCGAGCAATCCGGATGTGATTCTTTGGGCTTAGCCTAAACTTTCGTGACCCACATTCACAGCAGTAGCGTCATTTGCTCAGTCTTTCTTTTGGTCTACATGCCCTCCTTAAAACTGACAAAGATGATCGGACAACGTACCACTGGTAATGTGCTCGCCGTAAAACTGTCATCACAGTAATTAAAGGATCAATGCTCATTCATCCCACTCTCCGATTTTAAACAACCTCGGCATTTTTTGCTATTGCATCCTGCGCACCCGCTCAGCAGCGATGAACAGCCCATAGTTACTTACCGCGAAATTAAGCTAACCAAGAAACCCTACCTACCGGATGATTTAGGTGCACTGTTCCTAATCTGATTTTATTTACTCACAAAAGGTGAATCCCCATGACCACTGACGCTAACGGCTAAGTCATTGCGCCAACTTAATGGTAGTTTCATTTCATTAAAAAAGAAAACTAGCGTCAAAAGTAGATCAGCGTAGGCCCTGGTCAAAACTTTGTTTAGATTTTCAACACACCTGTTGAATACAAAAGCAATCCAGTTTCAAATCTACCATAGACACTTTCCCAAGCGTAACGCAAGTCCTTCAGCTGACCAAACCCGTGGCTAAGGGGAGTATGCGTTTGTGTCTGCCATCGATTTCTGGCACACTGATGCGTTCGTCTATGCCATATTCAGGATAATCAAGCTAGAATTTCTATACCAACATATGGGGTAACAGAATGGTAATGGACCTCTGGTCGGGGGTTAAAGTCCCGTGTATATTAACGCCACTTTTGTTCATTTCTCTCTTATCCTCGTTTCCGGCTTCTTTCAGTCACACTACTCTCCATAAAAAAGACAACGCAACTTCCTAGTCCCAACTGCTCTCACCATGCGCTACTAGCTTCTTTATAAATATTTTCGTATTAATCACTCATGCCAGATATTCTGCTCCATCTGCTTTTAAAACTCCCAGCCTTTGGAAGTCGTCTTTTTCTTCATACACCATGCTTCACTCGCCTCTACGACCTAAAAGTCCTTGTGCACGTCAAAAAACTTGATTGGGCTCTGCAGCAAATTCGTTCATGCCTGAGAGAAAGTACTACACTTCCTCTGTTTTACTCCTCCACGTGACTGCTCAGCCTTAACTTCCTCTTCCATAGTCATGTGCAGTGGAACACCCAGCTGCCGGAGAATCAGGGACAGGTTTTGCGAACGTAGTTGAAACTCGTCGTCCTAGCAGTTGCGGAATAAATTTCGATCATTCGGAAATTGCTAGGGTGATCAAATTATGAAAAGTTCGTAAATAGGCTGAAATAATCTTCTGATTAGAAACAAACGAATATAAAAATAAAACTCAGCTTCTAAGGAACTTCGCCGCCTTAAGCATTGGATTTGTCTCCCACCAGTTTGGATCCGATTCTGCGACAGGAGAAGTAACGCACTGCCGGTGTTCGCCCAACGCGGTGCCGGTTATTGAGCATCGGACATAGGGGGGTATTAGCGTACTGAACATTCCACATGTATCCATATACCGAATATTTTCTCTAAAGCACCAAGGGACATGCTCGGATACATGATCAATCTGTACAACGGTACATCAACGAGTATAGCTCGGGGATGGAGTCAAAGGGACGGAACAGTTAAGATTGAACAGGACAAACAGCAGGTTAATATAAGTAATGTCTAGCACATTTCTCAGCATTTAGATAGGCCAACAGTGCATACTGGAAGCTCAAAATTTGGTTACAGGACAGCGGTGCATGTCAAAATTTAGCAGAATTGTTCGAAATTTAAAAAATTTAAACGCTGACAAAAAAGGCAATGAATCGTAAGTGTTGATAGAGAAACCTGCAATCCTAGCCAAAATGACCGGGTGGAAGGAGAGAGAAGGGAAATATACGAGTAAAATAAAATGGGGACAAAAGCTGAAGGTGAAACCTTGCAGGGTGGCTTCCAACGCCGAGGAAATTGGTAAAATGTGTTTGGATGTTTGAGGCACAGCAAAACAATGGTGTAAATAATGACAAACTTTTGCTTGAGGGCGCCGCGAGAGAAAGCGTCACTAGGCTCACGGAGGAAATGAAGAGCAGTACGAAATATGCCAAATAAAATATCCCACAGCAACGTGAGATTAGGTTGGATCTTTGTATCTCCATTCAGTTGGGGATCGAATTGTTGCTGGTCCTAATGGGACTAATAGCCCAAGGGGCGACTGGAGGAGGTATCTGAATTTTTGACGATAGCTGATTGGCGGGGCTTATGAATGACTGTCTTTGTAAATTTTCACTGTTAACTTGATGGGCGTGATAGCAAGTGTTCACCTGTGAATGAAAAACAGCAAGGGTAGTGTTAGGTTGTTTAAGTTTTATGATTCGATAGCTGTTGTGGTTTGAACTTGATAATGTGGCGGCTGTTTTAGAGGACGTCAGCAAACTTGCCCGATGAGCATATGGAAGAAATGGGACTTGGAGTAGAAAATTAGATGGAACATATTTACATGTAGAGGGCTTAGTGCGCTAATGCCCAACTAAATATACAGCACGAGAACCAGTGGCACATCAGAACACGGTAAGCTTTGGATTCCCCCTTTCATGGGCTTGGGTCTGAGCTGAAAGGGGGCGAACAAATTGCTGAGGGCGGCGCATTTCCTTCACAGCCCAAATTCAAATTTTAGTGTTTGTTTCGTTCCTAGCAGTGGAGTAGTTGAGCCAATAAAGAACGTTTTCTAGCTCCGCTTCTCGATTAAAATTTTCTGCTTACTGGCAAATTTTTCTCAACTGCTGGAGCTGGTCTTTTTAATCGAAGTTCGTAAGCCATAGTCTTGCTGTCGTTACAGCAAAGGTTTCAGTGGGCAGGACAAAGGATAAGTAAATTGGAGATAAGCAAACACGGGAGAGCATAACTGGTATTTTGTTGCACCTCCCGGGGTGTGAACGAAGACACTACGATGCCTGATTGCGTTTCGTGACCTGCTCTGTGTCTTTTAGGTGGATCAGGTAATGGGAAAAAACTTATAAGAAAAAGGACGATTCATTATAATGATATGGTCAAAACGCTGAGGGGTTCAGGGGCAAGCAGGACACAATAAATGTCATGAGAGGGAACGCAGATAATGGAAGAAGTCTTATGCTGAACTGATGGAAGATCTTTGGATGAGACAATTGCACACCTTCCTCAAAAGAACCGCGTGTGATTGGTTGAGGACGGTAGGAGGGCAGCAAACGGACGAGACGGCGATCTCCGAACTATGTCCACGGCATTTTGTTACTGTGTTTGCTGAAACTTGTTCCAAACTTCATCATGCGGATTGTGAGCTAGAAGAACGACTCATCGCAGAATTTCATAAATCGATGGCTGACGCAGAATCACGCTATTCCAAGATATGGATGTTGGTAAGCTGAAGGATTTGAGTGACGCTTAGGTAAGTATTCAGGGCAGGCTTAAAATTAGATTGGCTTTGTGTGCATCAAATGTTAATAGAAAACATGGAATAACCAACAAGAAAAAAACGGGGCATTAAAGAGGACTTGACAATTTCTGTTTGGATGTTTAGAGGGGGTAGGGGAATGTGGAGGAGAATAAAGGCGGGTCGATGGAGAAGGGGTACCTACTCACCAGGTTATGTAGAGAAGCCAGGTTAATTTTCAGTCGTCGTGGCCGGAGTGGCTGAAGTTTGAGAGGTGAATAGCGTTCTTTGTAATTCAGAGTAGTCGAATAACCCATAAATAAGTTGATGGAGCTTCTCTCAATAAATTCAGTAAAAATCATGTCTTACTTTGACATGGAGTAAGTCAAACTGCCATATTCAGGGAGTGGTGGAACTAGCGTTTTATAAATGCAAAGTATGCTGTCGAATAGTTTCAATGTGCGAAAAAACAGTTTTATTTTGCCTAGATTTTGCTGACTGAATAACTGCGGGCTCTGAGAGGTTTATAGATACTGAGTAGTTGAGACTAAAGTCACGGAATGTGGATCTTTATGTGATAGGAGATTGGGGTCGCAAAATGGAGTCTTTGGGCAATGAACACTTATATGTGAACAGTTCTTTCTTGTCTGTAGAGGAGCTCATCGTCCAGGAGGTATACCAACCTTCCAAATCAGATACGTCAGTATTATTATTCGTATATTTCTCGGGAAGTTCGAGCGGCCTGCTTGGTTGCATAATCAAATGTTACAGGGGCACTGCAAGTTTCAATGAATAAGCAAATAAAAATTTTGGTACGAAATGCCAAGAAATAGTAAAACTGGCATATCAAGGGGAATAAAGTTTTTATACGCACCAACGATGCGTATCGCAGGTGCGGAGTTCAACTGGACCTTGGTGGCGGGCGTGGCGGTGTCTGCAGTATTCCGATTTAACGGGTCTATAAAATGGACATGAATGTTGAAAATGTCATAAAGAAAGTCTCCAAAGACCTTGAGTGCAAGTGTCTCTGACTTCAGCGCCAACTTCACTGGGATTAAGAGAGCAAATAGTTTTCATCTGCAAGCGGGAGGGTGACAATGTGAGACGTTGCATTTCATGCATCAGTTACCTGCATAAGGAATATCAGGGACCGAATACGCTGCCCTTTATGACGCCATCAGTTAAAGGTCTGAGATCAGCGGTATTGCTGTCAGCGGAGAACACCTGTGACATTTTAGTTAGTTAGGACCAGAGATAGAATAGAAGAGGGTCGGTGATAACAAACGAGCTAGCCTTGGATGTAATGTACGAATGAGGAACACGGTCAGTGGCCTCAGATATGTCACGGTAGAAGACTGCGATAGTTGTACCCTGATTTGCAAGGATGGTTGAAGGTTGACGAGGTTAAAATGATGGTTGGAACAGCAGCGGGATTGGAGGAATCAGTGCTGGTTGTGGCAAGGGAAGTTGGAAGTTACGAGATGGTTCCAACGGAAAATTTCGGAACTGCATCCATCAAATTGGAGATAACGCGCTTGTGAGGAATGAGGTGGTAGTTGGGCAAACCGTGCAAAGATACCTTCTTATAGCGCGGAATTGTTACAGAGGGCTTCCAGCTGGTCAGAATTACATCAGATTTTACTGGTAGATCAAAATGGTTGAACAGTACCAAGGTTAACTCAAGAACAGAAATAAAAACTGCACTTGTAGGGATGCCATCAGGGCTTTATAGGGACCCCGGTTTGAAATTAGCTGTGCCGTGCAATAATATCAACTTTAAAGACATCGTCGACAACGCAAGAATATTCATATTTTGTAGTTGGGGTGGGACACTGATTGTATCTGGGGCCAAGGATGAGGCCAAATATGGATTGAAAGCCTCGGCTTTCTTTTGGAGCTGTCACAGACCAACCGTTCGGCAAAATTAGCAGGTTCATCGCAGGCATACTATCACGGGACCATACGTTATACAGTATTGAAAGTATTCTAGAGTGGTTTTAATAATATGCTCCTTAGATTTTTGCATCAAAAGGAGAGGTTTACCGAAACGAAAGAGCGTGTAAAACAGTCAGCCTAAAGGAATAAACTTGGGAAAGTCCTGTGCTAATTAAAAGTGCCGTTGCAACTGAAAACATTTGTTTTTCAAGGAGGCAAGTTGTGAAGTTTTGTTTCAGGCACTTCGTTCGTTAATACCCAGTTCCTAGATGCAGCTGGCCATGTTGCAATGAAATTCATCTGCGGCCCTTTGTGGGTTGGCTGCTAGAGACCCTCCTCAGTCAGGTTGGCGTGCAAGAGGGGATAAGAACTTCCAGTTAAGATGAAGTGGGCGATTTGTTTCGGAAGTACAATTAAGGGGGAAGCATGGAAGTGGATCCTACCATGAACTATCCCGCGATTGCTCTCCGGAAACCTGCTTTCAAATGTAAATCGAGGTGTTGCGACCAGTATGTGTAGCGATGAGGTCAAGCATATTACTTTCGGTGGGTGACGGTACATGCCGTACCCAACCCCACGATTTAGGCGGGAGACGAATGGTGTTTGGTTTATTGGTGCCGTAATCATGAACCAGGTTACGCCGAGGATATTAAAGTCTGGCAACAATTTTGGATGTTGAGGAGAAGGAAGCAAGGTGGTCAAGTGCATCCGCTAAGATAGGTGGTTCTTTTTCAGTATGAAATAGAGAGCGAAAATTACAAACCATATGGGTGACACAGGACGCCACCTTGATAGTGAGTTATACTGATTCTTGGATCACTTCAAGTATAGAAAACTGATAGGCTGTGTCTTACATGCACAGGGCAACTGACCCGATGGCGGTAGTTTCTAGTACCTCTAAAAGATTGGTGTCCCGCAAGGGAAGTGAAGCTATCAGGTGCATCTTCGTTAATCCAGGACTCATTGTTGAATTATTGGTTTGCTTGTTGAGGATATAATAACAGACTTATCATCGGCAACTGTTGCCTTATTGGTCTGGATTGGACACGACGAGTTTGCTCGATGCCAGACATTTTAGATGAAATCTTCCCCCTGCTCCTCAGTGCATTGCTGGATGAACAACCGCTCCTCGCAGACTGGATGATACCGGTGTTAACGGGTTGAGAGATAATTTAAGCAGCTATAGACCTCTGATTCTGACATTCATCATGCTGAAAACATTGAAAGAGTTCTGGGCGTCAGGATTGTAAACCAGATGGAGATCGACAAACCATTGATGTTGGAGCGAAATTATTCTTGGTTAATAGTTCCTTTCTGACGAAGCCGACTACCGTCCTGAATAAAAAAATGATGGACACGGACGAAAGAGCAGAAGTATGCTGCCTAGTCTTCCGAGATACCTTCGATTGCGTGAGCCGCAAGCTTCTTGACCAGAAGCTGAAGGTTCTGGTACTGGATGCTAAGGTGCGCAACTGGATAGCAGATTCCGAAGGGTAGGTCGTCCAGGGGAGCCTCTCAGACATAGGACAGCTGTAGAATTAGTGTCGCGGGGTCTATCTGAGATCCACTGCTCCTCCCAATTTACGTCAGCGACGTAGGCAGTGGGTTGAAAAATCCTCGTCTCATGTATGCCGATAAAATCAAATTTTTAGGGACAGTGTCAGACGGCGGTCAATTATGAGTGGCTTGTCTCACGCCAACTTAAGAGAAACATGGGATCTAGGTGGCTTACCATTCTTCTGCTGCTTTTCAAGGCATTTCTGAAACCGCACTTGGATTAGTGTGTCTAAGCATGGAGGCCGTATTTGGTAAAATATAGGAATATGCTGCAACAGGTTCAGCGTGTCTATACACGCTGGTTTGTTATTTGATTCACATGAAATAAGGGCAGAAGCTGAGGGCGCTTGGCTAGTATTCCCTGGAAAGATGTAGGGAAAAAGTTGAATTTTTACATGCCTTTAAAACCACTAAGGGTATTATCGAGATACGGGGTCACCGGAATGCCCATTCCAGTTAAGAGGAAATCATACGTTAAGAGGAACGGAAAATCAGTTTTGCGCGTGCATGTAACCACCGGTTTGAGAAGCACATCGTTTGCCATACAATTGGTGCGTGGCTGGAATAAGATACCAAAGGAAAAGGTCCAGGCGGAATAAGTGCGCAAATTCAAAGGAAGGCTAGGTAATCTATGACCACCTGTGTTTGGAGAGGACAATATATGAATAGTGGAGCTGAGGAGATGGTCGGGAGGTAAGCATCTCAGTAATTGTTCCCCGCATGCAGGACGGGCAGAAGGTGTCCCCCTTCCTGCTGTTGAAGCATCGTCTGATCCAGGGCACTCTTGGTGCAAGTACCTGGAGGATCAGTCAACTCGGATAGCAGAGTCCGAAGGGTAGTTCGTCCAGGGGAGCCTCTCAGACATGGGACAGCTGTAGAATTAGTGTCGCGGGGTCTATCTAAGATCCACTGCTACTCCCAATTTACGTCAGCGACGTACGCAGTGGGTTGAAAAATCTTCGTCCCACGTATGCCGATAACATCAAATTGTTGGTGACAGAAAACAACGGGGCTATCGAGAAAGATATGAATAATGTTTACCAGTAGTCGGTACAATGGGATCTTTCGTTGAACTTCAACAAATGTCAGAGGCTCATGGAAGGAGAAGCAAATCCCCCTCGCCACATGGGCCCACCTAAGCATCGGGTTGCGATGGGGAAAAATCAGCAACTAAAGGACCTCTGGATAATCGTGATTGCGGACTTCATACCTATTCCGCATTATGAACATAGTCTGATATTTTGTGGTTTGCCTTGAACGAAGTCAGGAGCGCCGTTAAAACTAATTGGACCAGTATTTGCTGAATTTTGAAACATTTTTCCGACTGCACCTGGACTATTGGGTCCAGTAGTGAAGATCTTATTTAGCGAGAGACTGAAAAATGCTAGAACAGTTTTACCGCTTTTATATGCTTTTATTTGGACCCCAAAATCGTTTAAATTTGTGGCTGTTTTGCGGGTCACGTTAGAGTCCTGTTGCAAACAAGAGAAAAGGAAAGCTAAACTGAAGTGGAAAAACGATTGAAGCAGGGCAAGACTATAAAGATGGCAGGGAGGTCGTTCGTCACATTCATGGTAAAATAGTGAAGCAGTCTGCCATATGAATTGGTCAAGTTGGGACCAGTGCGTGAACTAAAAGTGCGGCTAGAATATGTATAATTTCCGAGCTTGGCGAAGATAAGGCACGATTTGTAGGACTGAGGAGGGTAGTCGAGTGGAACGCACTCCGTTAATCTGCTCTTCGCGGTTTATGAGTATGGAAGTTGGGTTCACACCCAATGTTCGCAATTCCACCGATAAGAAATGAGAAGGACAATCATCCCTTTTTCTGAGGCATCGTGTGATCCAAGGAGCCTTCAGTGCAAGAGCCTGGACAACAAGGCATCTCATCATAAGTCCCTGCTGTCTAACTGAATGTGGTATTGGAATAGAGTTATTTCTTGTCTGTGGCAAATGAACTGCACTGGTTCTCAGCTGCATTGACCTTGAACTTGTTGCATGATTCGGTTTTGTTCTGTGTTTCAGTTATATTGTTTCATCTAACATTGGGATCATTTGGCTGCCTCTTTCCCTAAGAAATATATGATTGCCTTTTCATCTTGGAATATTTGGCTTTTAGAAGTAATCGATTTACTTTCGGCTATTTTTTCCACTCAACTATTAGAGTTCTTGACAGTAAATGGAACATGAAAACACATGAAAACCAGTGCTCACTTGCACGACACCTGATTAATTTTTTTGGCTTCCTGCTCTTTATAAAAAAGCATAAATATATTCAAATTAACGTTACACTGATGGAAAATGCCTTAACGCGTGTTTGCCTACTTTATATATATATGTATTACGTGAATTATTGCGTTTTATTTAACTTTTCTTATAATAACGTATTGAGATATTTACCGTCGCTTCTTGCTATGAGATAATTGCCTCGTTTTGGGACCTTTAATCCTCTTCACAATCTTTTTCTAAGACGACTGGTGTCGTAGGTTTGTTTAGCTTTCTCCAGCTCTTCATCTATTTGGCCCTTATAATGCACCGCCACTCTGCTTTAAGCGAACGAGCTGTGCTTGTTTTTGAAATGATATCCACGTGGTCTAAAGATAGTCTGGCGGGGCCGTAAAAGTACTTTTTTCTTAAATCATCTAATTAAATTGCAAACTTTAACTTGGAGGGTTCCATTTTAATTCTGTATCTGGTTAGTTTATGCCGTTCATCCTACAAGGACCACATATACATGTATTATAAAATAACCATACAGGTCCCTGCATATGACTAGCTCAAGATCTTTCGTTTTCCTCGTTTCGTCAACCAAGCGCCATCTACTCCCATCCGTTAGATTTAATCCATACGAGATTTCATTCAAGAAGTGATTTTTATTTGAATTTTCAGTCATGTATCACTTGTGTGCCCTTGCTAGTACAGTTAATTTACCCATGGTCACTTCCGTCGTGTTAT
Source organism: Fasciolopsis buskii (assembly GCA_008360955.1). Taxonomy (NCBI): domain Eukaryota; kingdom Metazoa; phylum Platyhelminthes; class Trematoda; order Plagiorchiida; family Fasciolidae; genus Fasciolopsis; species Fasciolopsis buskii. The sequence continues at coordinate 101,922 of LUCM01003039.1, read as the reverse complement.
CTCTGCGCATAATATCTGCTTCATCCGGGAATATGAAACTTGGCAGTGGCAACTAATTGATCTCAGAACCCACCCACGGGGTTTGCATTTTATTTATGTGCTTTACCTCCCCCTGAAAATAGAATGCATAATCTTCTAGGACTTCTGCCAGAAGCCTACACAACTGACCGCCCAATCAAAAAGCATGCGTTGTCCAATTCGATAGTCAGCTACTGACCGAGTGGAAAGCTTTACTGAAGTGCGGCACTTCTGGTATCGTTGGATTAAGAAACAGTAACACTGATGTGAACGTATTCCATACCACCACTCGTAACAGCCTGGAAAAAAGATATCAATGACCAACGTGCGAAGGACTGTACTCCGCAATCTCAGGTACAGCTGCTCATAGATTTAGTAAAATAGCTGGCAGTATACCATCCTTTGCACCGATCACACCAAGCTGAGGTTGAATAATTTCCATCGTTTCGTCCTAGTTGGGTTCAGCCTTGAAATTATCCAAGAGATTGCGGCGTTTTGTTGTACACGGTTCTTTTAGAAACTCATGATGTGCTCTGAATAACAATTAATCCATAAGGTGCCTACAAACTTCCTCTATTCTTGTTTCCTCAGAATATTTCGGGTGATGCATCTGTGTCCTTGACCGCTATGTTCCAGCACGCAGGTACTGCAGTCTGGCCCAAAGTGCCATAATACGGTTTGCAGATACGCTTGCATACTACCTCTTCAAGGAGGGTAACAATAACCAGATGTATGTTTTATGGTCAGGCGTACTTGTTTGCATTTAATCTCTTCATTTTTTTAGTGAGATCTAATTATCTTGCTTCCAGAGAATAACATTTCTCCTCCTGTGGCAGTAATAGATTTCATCTTCTTCCTCCATCTTTCCCATGAGGTGCGGCCTAAGGACATTCGTTCTACTTTCCTCGTTCTATCACACTTCATTTTATAACTGCAAGATTTATACGTCATTCCTGGATGAACCCTTTGCTTTGCCTTATCAGTTATGCCTCCTTAGTTTCTCTGTAGATTTCACAGCCAGCCCGAGCTCAGAAGTCCCGCTGGATTTCACCTGCATTCCTGTAGTTTGTAACTGGCCTTATAGCCGCTAGCCATCGGTCCCCAAACTCTCGTCCTTTTCAATTGCCGTACATGGTGCTTGGGTCCACTGACCCAAATTACTTCAGTTTCTGCAACATTGTCTTGCATCGACAAAAATCTAATTTTACTTTTGCCACTTACCCCATGCTGCAGCGCCGCCGTCATTTGGTCTTTAGTCAAGCGGTCACGATGAATCCTGTCGCGCATATCGTGAAGAAATCTCTGCAAGAGCTAACAAAAGCTCTTGAATTTCTGGAAAGAGCGCATACTTGTTAACGATGTGCTCTCGCGTATCCAAATGACGTTAATTTTCTGCTTTGAATCTATCGCCTCCTTTAGTTGAGAGTCGTGGTGTACTTTAAAACTAGTATTTGAAAATGTACCGGACCAGGCCCCTTGATGGAGTCAGCCTTTTAACTTTTGTTGTATTCTTGGTTGTAAACAAACCTCCCCGTCAGTGACCAGCAAGCTTAGGATGCTAATTAACATCCACAAGTCAACGCTATTAACCCCTTGAGCCCGCTGCGTGAACTTTGATTGTCTTTCAAATCAGCTTTCTGGCATTTATTTATTTTTCAGAAAGCCGGCTCACTAGTAACTATACAAAGACGGTTGTTTATAGCCTGATTTCATATTCTGATGTGGAAAGAAATCTCTAATCCATAAAGCCACGTATTTACACTTGCTCTGCAAATAAACCGTGTATTAACGTTCGGTCTCCTGCGCAACGTGGTCGTCCTCAGGCAATTTTCATTCTGATATTGCCGTTATCTTCCATATTTTCCATAAAACTAATTATTAGTTCCGTATTTTCATTTGTAACATTGCCTCCTGTATAAGGCCACGAAGTTTTTAGGAAGAGAACCTCTATATCCTCTTAGGTTTCATCTCCACGGAAGAATACTCAACTAGTTGTTGCGCTTTCATAAACCATTTCGATTTATTTTCCGTTGTTTTTGAAATCTCTTCTTGCAGCTCATTACGTCGTGAACACCTAACCAGCATACATGTCTTGATGCCTTATCTTTTTTTAGTTTGCGGATAATAGGTTTTATGAGAAGTATTTACCCTCAACAGTAAATAACCTGTTATACACACTGCAGTCTTTACTTTTTATCTTCCTCTGTTTAACGGTGATTGTTCTACAGCCCCTAGCAGCTTTTAACAAGCCGAGACTCAAAAGCCATGGATCTTGAAAACCCTGCAATTTTGTAAGCATTGTTCTTGGACTCACCGCTAGGTTAGTAACTGCTGCACATCGCTTTTAATTTACCGTTAGAACACCAATGACTGTATGGCATTTTTAATTGCAGCAATAAGTATGCTCCATGGTATTCTCAGCAACCTATCCCCTTGAGTGTCATTTACTGTTGCATACCCTCTCTTGGTTGTCTCCTTACCAGCCACTTCGTAGCTCCTATCCGTCGTTCTCAATATATTTTGCACTATTCATCTATGTCCCTGAGAACCCTGCCGTCTGTTGTCTGGCTGCTCCTGCTTTAATGTGAAAATGCTTCCTCTTCTGATATTGTGGGATTCACTTCTATCCGATGAAGCCCTAATGCAAAGCGCCTCTTCCGACCGACGCAGCTTACATGTATTCTAGATACCGTTGTCCCTTAGTTCCGTGAATTGCGACAAACCATTTTTTCATCTATCTGGTTTTGTACTGACTGATACTTTCGGCGGCGGAACTGAATACACTAGCCTTTTTGAGCTAAGTTTACCGAGCCTACAGTTTGTCTTGACAACAGTTAGAGTGGTCTTAAGTTGCTTTTTACTTCCTTAAAACACTGGGATAAGTTTGTTCTTCAGTCTCCTCCAACTCAGCAGTTCCGGAACAGGTTCTTCAGACATATCAAGGAAACCGTTTTCTTGCCTTTTTATGACTACACATTTGCATTGATTACATACTAGCCCTAACCGTCTATTTTAAAGATAGAACATGGTTTTCTGGTGGGAGTTTGAAGCAATTGCGTAAGTCTTTTACCCACACTTTTCGAACTCTATTTCCATCTCTTCCAGTTAGCCAAAATTGCTGGACATGAAGAGGTGGGATATAAGGGCATGCTGCAAGAGCAGAAGTTTCCACGGGGCTAAATTAGATGATATCGGTTTTAGATAACACTTCCTTGGGGATGTTTCTTAAAAGTGTTGAAAAAGCAAGTCGAAAATTTGTGCAACTTAGGCAAAATAAAATCTTTCTTAACCCTGTTATTAAAGCTTACGAGGAACCCAAGATGATAGAAAGCTTTAATTCAGTTGTTTAAATGTACGAAATAGGTGTCAATATCCGGAGGACGTCCCTTGACTAATAATCAATGTATAACCAAGATAGTGTTTAATATGTTTACGCAATATTGCAGCTAGCAACGATTACGTCGGTAGGTTAAAGCTCCCCAAATAGACGGTCACGGCCATTGCTAACAGTGTCGGAGAAATGGTAAGGATTTTCCTGGTAGGGGTTTTACCTAAAAAACCCACAAGAGTTAGCTGGCGGCAGTGTAATAAGGCGATGGTGACCCTCCATCGCCCCTTGTTGTGTTCCAGTGAACCGGCAAGGTTACATAGAAGATAAATATGAGTCGCTCAACTGGCCAAAGACTCGTCTGGAATAGTTCCGCTGCCCTCCAGAAAGCGCTTGATTGCGCTAAAGTTAGAGGCACACTGACAAATAAAAAGGGCCTACTCTGGACTGGAAGACCAATCAGTACAACACTTCACATTGTATACAGCCTTGTACATTAGTGATCCGCAGGAAATTTTCTGACCCTTCTATCAGTTGCGAAAACGACCTTCATCTATAAAAATCGTGTGTTTATCTATCAACTCCAGTCACTCATTCTCCTACCCAGTTCTCCCCCATTATTTGTGTTCCACAGTCGGTCATGCTAGTGGCAATTCCACTAAAATGATTTTTGTCTATGTTCTTTAAAAATCTCCCTCAATTTTTCTTCAATCCTCATCGCTCCCTCCTGCTGTTGCACTTATTTTACCCCGATGCCCTCTTGAACTAGCCACATTCAATGTGCTAATACCGATGCATTTAGGTCAACAGGGAAGTTTAGTACTGGAGACCCTATCCATCAATGTGCACTGTATCCAACAGGCTCACATTCAATACTTTGACTTTGTTATCCGACTGGCAATCCAATCTAGTCGTTTCGTTAAGTTTGATCTTTGTCTTTCTAGGGAAATTCAGGCTGCGGCTTCTGGTTTTCCTGGCTTTGTAGTTACTCTTGGTTAGAGGGCTGAGGCTAAACTACTTGAATGTATCCACTTTGATAGCCGTAAATTAGCAATGATAATTGCAGCGTCATTCAAAATAAAAAAAATGTCGTTGTTCAAGAAGTGACTCACTCGTCTCAACGGACGTGCTAAGAGATTGCTGCCCAGATGTAGTCGAGAGCAATTTCTATGAAAATCTGCACAACCATTTAAACAGAGTAAGGCGTGGTGACATAGTCATTTTGGCAGGGGACACGAATTCTCGAGTAGGTCGGCTGTCCTAGAGCGAGGACCATCTAGGAGGCCCTTTTGGTCTCACTTTCTGCAGTTATGAAAAAAGGAAACGGTTGTCGGCTGCATGCTTGGACCATCGATTTTCTCTCACCAGTGCTGAATTTAGGTTTTCCAATCATAAGTAAACCGGCTGACGTTCCCCCTCTTTAAGTCACCGGTAAACCCAAATCGACCGCATGAATACTAGTTAAAAATGACTGGCTGTCCGCAAGACTGTCGGCCGTACCAGAGCACTCAGTGGCCCCGACTACGTTTTAGTATGCACTACGCTGTCCGTGTGCCTAGGTTGGCCCCCAACATACATGTCGTCAATTAGATTGTGACATGCTATTATATCCGATCCGCCTTTCACCTATTCCAATTGTGCTGCCTCAAAAGCTAGGATTACATCCACCTCCAAATATCAATGAGTACTAGTGGCTCATCAAGACTTTTCTGCATTCTATTGACTTAATGAGTTACAGTCTGATCCGCCGCGTCGTAACACCCTGGATTTCTGTTGAATGCCTATATTTTTGTGACACACGCCAGTCAATCCCGGCTGGTGTCCACTGTGATGAGCATGGCTCCTAGTAAAACACGAAATCAACGCAAGCGTGCGTAAGGATCACTAGATCTGGTAGTCTCGATGTGCTTTTGAGGGGGAACAAGTTGCGCCGTGGTAAGTTCTGACAGGCTGTTTTGACTTATCCGAGCTATCGTTAGGAAAGCAATAGATGTGAACGAAACGATCTGTGAAGCTGAGAGCTTGTCTATCCACAACCTTCAGCGCCTTATTGTACGCTGAGCAGGGCAATTTCAGACAATTTAGCTGGCCATCAGCGCCATCTTTTGTCGCCAAGTGTTCGGTAGTATGCTGCAACAGACCCAACGACTAAGGTGAAGATTCTCAGAGGAACCCGAGCCTTAGAACGTCATAAAGCGCCGAAGGCCGACGGCATTCTCCTGGCTCTATTTGAAGATGGATAAATGGAACCGGTCAGAGAAAGTCGAGTTTTTTTCTTGAGTGTCTGGTACTCACAAGAAATTACCCTCCTCATTAAGGAGAGTCGACTGGTATCCTCGTCTTGGATGCACGGATCAAATCCTTACCTTTAAACAGCTGTTGAAACAAATTTGTAATTTCCAAAGGCCAACGATCTCCGTGTTATTGGAAATTCGAGCAGCCTTAGATACTGTCAACAGGTCTGCACTATGGCACTGTTTGTTGAGGACTGGAGTACCTGAAAAGCAATTGTCGGTCTTTACAGCGTCGTACCGTCATATCTTGGGTCACTTTATTGCTTGTGCCCAGCTTTCTCCTTTTTTCGTCTTCCCCACTGAAGTACGCAAGGCTGCTGTATATCCGCATTTTCCATCAACTGCTTGATAGATGACATTCTGCAGAACATTTTTCTGGTCTTTTAGAGGGTGGGGCTAAACTCCTTCCGGGGCACAGAGATTTTGACTTGGAGTGTGCCGACGATTTCGCCCTTCTGAATGATAATGTACAGGCAGTTCAGTTCAACTCAGATCTCATGGCAATCGAGGTACCCATTGGCGTTATATGATTTGCATATTCCGATTGCAAGTAACTTCTTTAGGACTGACAAGAGCCTGCGACTGTTTACCCTTTTTGGTGGCCGATTAGAAGTGATCAATGACTTAAAGTACCTCGAGATTCTGATCACGCCTGGTAGAGTCACTGAGAAAGAAGTATCATTCCGCAGTGCGAAAGCTGGAGCGGCTTTTGCAAACCTAAGACATTAGTGGTACCTTCATGACATCCTACCGTCGCTTAAGGGGAGGGTATACAAAGCTACAGTTCGTGTTGTTCTGCTTTTGGAGTTGCAGAATCTGGCTTCTTTGTGTTGAGGAAACCCGACAACTTTCTGTTATCGATTTCCGATGTCCCCAAATCATTGCCTGGTAGGAATATCGGGTGACCAATGATGACTTGAGTCATCGTGTGCTTTTGGGTGCAGACAGTTGTTCCATGATTGAGGGGATGGCTAACATCGCCTTCGGCCGACTGGAAATGTATTGCGTATGCATGGACATCATGTACTTTTTCACGTTGTTTTCGCAATTGCTGACCAAAGCTAGAAAAAGCAAATTGATCAGGTTATGCATTGGCCTGGAGGCATGAATAAGTTACGGTTTTGGATTCGATTGGTGCTTATCATCTTCCGGGTTTGGATCCCATGAAATGAGGGTTGTTGTTGGCTGGTGGCGCTAATATAAGGCTCAGAGAGAAAGTTAGTAATAAGAATGTTGTGTAGCCTGCTTGTAGAATCCGTCCTCCTTACAGCAAATAACAACAAGAAATCACAAAATAAATAGGATGAACGCGTATGGAACGACTGGTTTTCCTTGGTTTATTATTATTTTTCCCTCTTTTATCCAAATTTCTTTAACGTTCTGTTTACATGTTGTGACAGTTGCACCATGTTTGATTCAGGCCGGTGTGTAATTTATACATACCTCTAAAATTTGCCTTTTACAACACGGTTTGTTTTGCATAGTTACTACCGCATTGAATAATCTGAACATTTTCTGCTAATATGAGTTTGCAAAGGGAGTACAAATTAAGGCTTCGTCTATTGGCTCGTTTTATTTTTCAAAAGAAATCACGGACAGGAATAAAATGGTTTGACCTTACTTTCATTGTCAAGAATTTGATACACTACACTTAATCTTTGCGAACTGAGAAAAACTACATGTAAACTCCATTGCAACTTTTCACGATTAAACTTATATTTGCTCCATTCTGCCTGCTTTCAATTGCTTCGTAACACTTTGTATTCACTGAAAAGTCGCCTTCTTGATTTATCCGGGAAAGGAGGAATAGCAACAGATTTTAGAGACGAATCTCAAGCCACCTAGCAGCAGAACATGTTTGTGTAGGATTTGAAGGCGTGCTCGCTGAGCGTCTTTAAATAGTCGGTTTTTGTTGAGTATGCGTTTGTTGTTATCTAAAATTTTGAGGATGGGGGTGAAAACGACCAGAGAATTTTTTGCCGCCCAACCAACTTGCTTATGTTTACATAACAGTAAGATCGGCTTTCATATACTGATAAGCCACTTTCAAGTCATCAATATGACTGAAAACCTTAGGGATCCCCCTCCCGCAATTGTATCCCTGCGGCTATTGAGACCGCAGTGGGTGTTGCATAACAGTGGGTGTTGCATAACTCTGTGGAAGATGACGTCCCATGCAACATCTGGGCTGTTTTGTTAGACCATTACGAATTTGACCGTGCAACCTAATCAGTTCGTCTAATCAAAATTTTCGGTTCCGTTGTTCTCGCCTCTATTAAAATATCCCACGTCTACAGTGGTTAATGAACTCATTTAATATACGTATGCTCAAAGTTTTCAGGGAAAACTGTTACTGACTCTTTTTAATATTATTTCGGTTGTGTGTACAATGTGGATACAACCGTGGATAGTGGTCGAATCCTGTTTGAGCTATTGATAATCTGCAGTCGTTTTAACTAAATTTAACTGAATAATTGCATTTTGTGCCTCCGCTGTGAAAACAACCACACTGGGTATCTGAAAGTTGCACGAATACAACAAAATTATGTCAAATTGGCCTCCAAAGTAGTGCAAATAACGAGCAGAAACAGAACAAATGATCTTGGTTTGAATGTCTTTTTATCCAACATGCAAAGCTGTCGACATTCAGGGGGTTCATTTGAGGTAAAATTTAGTTTGAATGCAGCCAACTTTGGAAAACAGTCTTTTCTAAATGTCCAGTGGATCAGAGTAACATGATTCATTTAACTGCTTTAATACTTGAAAATAGCGTGACATATGCCTATTAGTTCTTTGATATCATTCCTGTAGGTATCTCGAAGGACAGCTGGAGAATATGTACCCAACAATTTATTTAAAATGTCCATGAATCACATTTTTAGACAAGCATAAAGTGGAGAAACTAATTATCAGCAAACAATAATTTTTGAATACTAGCACCATTAAGACCTAGTACCGTACTTGAAACAGAATGATATGTTCTCTTTCGTTTCTCACCAAATTCAAAAAAGTAAACGGTTCTCTTATTCTTCCATCGCAAGTTATTCGGTAGTAATTTAGGCCTTCTGGTGCGTCTGAGTTGATGAAAAAAGCTTACATAATACGCGCATTCTTTTAAGAAGCTTGCGAAGTTCGCAGTAAAATTTAAAATCGCCCACCCCTTTTGTTACATTCATCCTAGAGCCACATTATTTCGGGATGGAACCTTTGTTTTGCTTTCTATCCTGGTCAAGGTCAACATCATCTCGAAAATTAATCACTCAAACGGCATTAAGTGGTCTTAGCTACCTCAATCCAGCTACGCCTTTAAGAGCTGAGAATAATGGAACAATTTTGACTGCGTATCACAAGCTTTCTAAACTGAACTCACTAAGGCCGATAACCGTGAAATCATTATTTGTATCAACCTGATTTTGAAAAATTTATTCGGATTTGACCAGACCTGTGAAATCGTACCCAGAATAACAAGATTAAATCCCCAGACAATCTTAATAAGAGCTGTGAAAATTGGCGATAGCATTTCAGTTTAAGTTATTTTAACAGACCCAAAGAAAATTAAATCACTCGAGAGATATTTCAAGAAATTATTATTCTCGGATGTTCTCTGCTCACTTTGGAACTACTCTTGGGGTGTATTTTTACTGCACTGCGCAAGTAACCCCCCCCCGGTCCCCAATACTTTTGTAGTTCGAATAACTCCACCGTGCATATGCTGAAATAGAAGCCTATCATCGAAGAGAAATGTATTGAAAATGCTGTAGACGTTTTAGGAAAATGAACTCTAGTATAATTTGGAGTACCTCTCTAACGTTTTAACAAAACTGGGCGATAAATTAAGTGACTGTTTCACCAGTGAAACTGTCGCTCATTTGTCCCGTTAAAGAAAACTTTCTTTTAGCCTTTTATGGTTTCCTCTGTATGCTGACAATTTGTCAGGGCTGTTTTCGCTGCGCTTCTCTGAACTTTTGCTGAAAAAAGGTTATTGTTTTTAAGTGAACCAAATTTCAGCACAGTGCAAACAGCTAAGCATGAGAGCGAAGCATTGCACATGCAGTTTTCTGCATTTATAAAGGTGCCTTTCTGTGCTATCTGTTGTGATATCGGGCGGATTGTACCACGCCACTTACAGTTGCTGGCATCTAAATCGTTTTAAACGCATTAAAGAACAACAGGAAGGTCACTACGTATGAACAAATGACGTCGTCATTCCTTTAAAACAAACTTCCATGTACTGCCCCGGCATTCATAGAATGCCATGTTTCGAACCTGAAACTCAAAGTATATATTTTGATTATAGGAATTATTTTATCTGCTGACAGGGACGTTACTGTATTGACAAAGTCCCAAATTACTGCAATTTACTAAACTTATATATATATCTATAACAAGGCCATGTTTTTTCATTCCACGCACTAAATCTTGCTGTGGATCTCAGGAAAACGCTTCGTTTCTTCCTTCTTCGGCGTAAACTACTGAAATATCCACGTGTACAATTTCATGAAGGTCTTCCTGAATAATTGACATTTTTGTTTTATGCCAACTTAAATTATGCATTCGCTTTTTATTGTCTTGGTTCTAATAATTCTGTTTTCATGCTGATTGGAATAATCACGAAACCGAAGCAAACTATTTATGGACGGTTACCTTTACTGCAACTGTTAGCCGCTGCGTCTCATGTATCAACCAGGTATTTGTAATTTGTTATTTTTAGTAAGAATGAGTCGGGTTGATCATTTTGAACTTGTTGTACGGAAGAAAAGAAGCTAACGATGAGGCACAGAGTGACCGAACAGATTTCCTATTTCTTTAAGCAAGTAAACATCTGCCACTTATATGTCTAAAGACTACGACTGAATTAATAAAACATTTGGAAATAATAGAATTAAAACCTATTTTCGTTTGTGGGAAAATTACATCCCGTGAAATAGAAAACTAAATTGTCGAAATACCATTATTGGTTTATGACTTGTCTCTGCAAAAAAATGGTGATACCTCGAGTAAGACGTAGATCGGATAAAATTTGTCCATATTCCAATGTTATGACCGTCAGGTGGAAACAAGAACGAAATTAGGGATTTTAGAAGACGAAATTTTTCGAAGCATGTCATAAACACGCGAGATGTTTCCATGTAAGATGTTCTGGTTATTACATTTTTTGTGTTAGTCAAGGGTTATGTTTCCACGAAATTATTCAGCTGCAACCAAAAAAACAATCAGGAAACGGTGTACAGCTGTTTTATCTTTGTCAGTAATCATTAGCAGTGTTTTCCCCTGTGCATGAACAAGAGCGCAATGTGGGCGGCTGATGATTCTCTAGAAAGATGGAGCAACTGTAAAGTGCTACTGTGGTCTCTCAGTGACGTGTTCATTATCGTTATTACACGGTGAAGAATTTCGTGCAATCCCATCTCGAAACACAGAGTGCTGTTTATCCAGGTGAAAAGTAATGAAAGATCACCATTGCTGAATGTTAACATTTGGCATTAATCTTTTCTGACGCTCATGCCAAAATTCTGAAAATAATACAATATAATATTCAGTCATGAGCTACAGCTAACGGGTTAAGAGGTCAAAATGGATTCAACAAACAGTTCATGTCATCTCCTTAGTAAACTCAGAGTCTGTGGCAATAATTTTGTGCACAAAGAACTGGGTTGTGTAATGATAATAGTATTACTTCGTTGAGAGCTAGCGCGTTCCGGTTAGTTTTGAGCAAGAGAGATTAGATAATGAAATGGCGTCACTTTTGTGTTTGAGGGTTATCAGTTGTATTGTGGTTGAACGACTCAGCATAGAATTTTATAATGGGTAAATCCTACCCGGGCAAGTTCCGAAAAGTTGCGCTGTCTAAAGAGAAATTGGAAATGAATGTTCCGAATTTATTGAGAATAGCCAGTTCCCATATCCGACACGCCTCCTTCGACTGGATGCGCTACAGTTCTGTGTCATCTTAATTATGTTGTTTTTTTTTGTACGATATTTGGTTCGATTATGTTCTCCGTTCGCCGCTAGAATTTACCGGAATTACTTTCGTTCAAAAACCTTACTGTTTCTCAACATATACTGGGATCCCGTAATGCTGCACCTTACCGGTCTTCTAGCCTGTCTAAAAGAGGCACTCGTGCTGGACGGCAGGCAGCTCCTAAATGCATCCCTAAGGTGTCCATTCCGGCATTGTTGAATACCAGAATTCGCTCTCTGTTCACGAAAATGTCGGATATGTCCCTCACATTTCAATCACCGATCCATGTTCACATTTGTGTCATCCGCATACAAGAATCTTGAATGGACCAGGACATTACTGTTTCACTCGTGTCGATAGACAGCTTCAGACTCCATTGATGGGACAGAGTTTCGGACAAGAAGAAGACTGGAGATGGTGTGGAAAAATACATGAATACCTTTTGGTCTGGCATGTCCGAAATTGTTTATAGGTACTCGCTAAACCGAACTGACTGTCTCATGGTACATTGTCATCCTAACTTTCCTAGCCATGCAAGCACTATCATAACGAATTTGTACATTGCCCACTTTCGCTGGCAGAAAAATATCGCATCATTTTTCGACTCTTTTCTAGTATTTATTATTTCTCTTGTTGAGGATAATCTGCATATTATTGTAGGTGATTCTAATTATGCATCTACTCTACTCTTGATTATGTTTGATTTGACCGATCTCTGCGTTTCTCCCGTCAGAGGCGGCTCCGTTTTTCGATAGAGTCATTACCAACCACCCCGATTTATTTTCCCTAAAATTGCTTGCTCCAATTTCAAGTAGCTATCACTGTCTGCCACTATTAAGGCCCATGACATACTCCAAGTCAGCTTTCCATTCCTTGAGGCGAACAAATCCATTCCAAGATGGTCTCCGTAACTTTACACACAACAGCCTTATTCTTCTTCAGAAATCCCTTTCGCTCGTATCTATCTGTTTCTGTTTTGAACCCCTGCTCAATGACAATGTGAAACTTTTCACAGAGAGGGCCAACACGATCATTGATATCTACTGCCTCTTAGAAATACTAGTCCTCTCAAATGGCCGTATCTCCACCCAGAAATCGAAATCTCTAAGAAGATGCAAGAAGCACTTCCACAAATCTCGTAATAACTCATGCGTGCGGTGTATTACCAACCTAATGCAAGCAGAAATCCAACACATCGAAACGACATTCACCAGTCAAATTCTGAGCGGTAACAACAATCGATTCCTATGGCAAGACATTCGATTGTTGTGTGGGAAGAAGAAGAAACATGCGAAATGTTCTGCAAATGTCGAAGCATCAGTCGTGCTTTCATACGTCCTTCCATTGACATCTCAGTCATACTTGGACAGGATGATGATATGACAGTTACACGTTTTTCTAGAGAAGAGGTGCTCGACCTTCTGCGTACCACTAAAATTACCACAGGAATCGGTCCTGACTGTCTGTCCTCAGCTCTTTTAAGGCATGGCGCTGTGGCACTGACCGATGCATTTACTTCTTTGATTAACTCATAATTAATCTTGTCTTCTATCCCTGACTGTTGGAGACCCATCACTGATATTCCCATCTCAAAATCTAGCAGTTCCTCTGCTTTGGAAAAGAATTTTCGCTCCATCGCCTTGATATCTGGTCTTAAACTGACGGAGCGTTCTATACTTACTCAACTGCGTTCTTTTACGTATCTTCCTGAAGACCCTTTCCAGTTTGCCTGTAAATCTAACAGGTCCATTATGGATGCTTTCGCCTCCCTCACTCACCACATTTGTAAGTCCTTGAACGCATCAAGGACGTCTGTGCTTTGCGCCTTCTTGGACTGTTCGTCAGCATTTGATTCTGTCCCACGGTCTGTTCTGCTTTACAAACTGGAAACATTTGGTTGTGCCAGTTTTTTATTAGCATGGCTGGCTGATTACTTTACTAACCAAACCCAGTGCACATGAATGGGCGGTAAAACTTCGAAACCATTGCTTAACAACTCAGGCCTGCCTCAGGCTGCCGTGCTTTTACCATTCCTCTTTTCTAATTACATCAGCGACTTGTCAACTAGCTCCCCTTGTCATATGTTTAAGTATGCTGATGATGTTGCCCTTTCAAGCCGTTTCGAACAACGATGATTTTCAAAGTTTTCCCAACAACCTACCTTCTGTTTACAATTTCTCTGCACTAGTTGGTTTAAATCTTAACATATCTTAACATTTCGGATGTCTGTTTTCTATCCCTCTTTCTCGATCGGCCTACCCATCTGAAAAGTATTCCATCAACTCAAAAATTCCTTCTAGAGTTGATTTCTCTAAAATATCTAGGAGTTACTACTGATAAAACCTGCATAAGACTTCTCACATTTCCGCTTGTGTAAAAAATCTCCGACGGTTTTCATTTCAAATCAGGAAGCTTCGGCACAACAAGGTGGAACAAAGCATCATCTCCCGATTCGGATACCAGTGTGTTTTGCAATTTTTCTTTACTGTTCTTCTGTTATTTTTCCAGGTTTACTTAAAAAAGACTTTAAAATTCCTAGCCTGGCGTCTTTCTTACCGCTAACTTAATCATCTCCCAATCTAAGTGATCAGCATTTATCAGCATATGAGAAATTACCCACCAAATGCTTTCTAATCCCGGGGATCTTCTGCACAACGATCTTTCAAAATGCCTTTCTCATATTTCTGAAAGATCCGCTTTTCGGTCTATACCCTCTAAAATAAATATCTATAGGAAATCCACTGTCCCATATTCAGCGTGAGTTGTGACATAATGTGACCGGGTTCCAGCCGAATTCCTGAGTAACCTATCATAATGTGGCATGATTATTCCTCTACTGGTTTCCCTAACTTTCACAAGGTGATGAGTATAAATGTTTCCCCATTTTATTTTTACCCTCACGTTTTTTGGCTGAAATGCAACATTAATTTTGTACCCAAAAATCTGTACAGTACAATATCATAGCGTTTCTGAGCAAGGTAACCAAATACGTTGAAGCAGAACAAAATGTATTCATCCCACTTAACGAGCCCAATTAGATCTGTCGCATTAAACATGGGGATTTCTGACGGACAAATGCTACGAAGACCAAATCGGAATCTTTGGCAAAACCCCAAGGTTCATCGCGATAATCGGATGTCATGCCGATGCCTAGGACGGAACGATTATATGATCCAACATGGGTCCCAGGAAGCCGACTTAAATTTGCTGTTCTTCTGAATGATCGATGTATTTCATCAATCATAAAAACGCCGATGAATGATGATATTTCAAAATTGATTTTGCAATGCAAGTTAGAGATATTTTGCTAACCCTGCAAGTTTTTCCAATGTTTTGAACCTCTTCCGATCACCCCAGCTTTTCGGTTTCTCACAAGGAAACGGAAGACGATTGATTTAATTTTTAGACGTCGAATTTACGAGGTCATCGAATGGAACCATACGGCACTTAATCCACAGGAAAACTGCATAGAGTTGTCCGTATTTGCATTTTGCAAGTTTCACATCCCGATTGCGTAAAAAATAATTTGGTACGGACTCTTTGCCATTACCCATGGGGGGCATTTGCTCACCTGATGTGCTTCAAGTAAAAAACAGACTCCTTTGCCCAACACTACTTCGCAATGATTACCCGGCGAGATCCATCGACGTCTACGGTCGACAAAAACGAATATCTGACGCAGTCTAAAACATGACGAAGAAGAAGAAAACATCTGGCCATACTCTTAATGGTGTTCGTCACTCAGCCCAACCATAAGCGGCAAATTTTCAGTTTCAGTCCTTTACATGTTGCCAACTATCCGAATGTTTATTCCGAACGAAAGTCAAGCTAGTCGGATGTCACCTTGTGCTTCGCATCTCGTACATCAGTCACTGACAGTAGCCGTGATACGCCCATTGACAAGACAGACCGATGATTTACACAAAAAGTGTCAGAACATATTCCCGATCAGAACGCAATGAGCAGTTATCCTGATCGTGACCCCGGATAACCAATTGCAAAACAGTTGATAACAATCAAACACAAAAGTGACGCCATTTCATTATCTAATCTCTCTTGCTCAAAACTAACCGGAACGCGCTAGCTCTCAACGAAGTAATACTATTATCATTACACAACCCAGTTCTTTGTGCACAAAATTATTGCCACAGACTCTGAGTTTACTAAGGAGATGACATGAACTGTTTGTTGAATCCATTTTGACCTCTTAACCCGTTAGCTGTAGCTCATGACTGAATATTATATTGTATTATTTTCAGAATTTTGGCATGAGCGTCAGAAAAGATTAATGCCAAATGTTAACATTCAGCAATGGTGATCTTTCATTACTTTTCACCTGGATAAACAGCACTCTGTGTTTCGAGATGGGATTGCACGAAATTCTTCACCGTGTAATAACGATAATGAACACGTCACTGAGAGACCACAGTAGCACTTTACAGTTGCTCCATCTTTCTAGAGAATCATCAGCCGCCCACATTGCGCTCTTGTTCATGCACAGGGGAAAACACTGCTAATGATTACTGACAAAGATAAAACAGCTGTACACCGTTTCTTCCTGAAACAACTGAACAACGACATCAGCAATGTTTTTTGTCCAGATTGCCAAGAGCCACCTATCAAACAAATGGTAAACTGGGTGATGAGTTTTGTTACGGTCAGCGTCGCAACAAACAGACCAGCAGCCTTCCGCTAACCAAGCAGACGGTCTGCCGCCATCAATCCACTCGGGTTGATGGAACATTGTATGTTCAGCAATGCAAGGTGATGCCCAGATTCGTGTCCATAGTAGCATAGTGGCAGAGCTCCTGGTGTTAGGTCGAAGATCACTGGTGGCATGGAGACTCACAAGATCAGGCAAAGTTTTCATTCCTAATGTAACTTTCTCTTCCTCCTACCTCAAAGCTGCTGAGCATTAGAGTGACCGTTCCGTCATAATCGGATTTTTATCTTGCACAATTCTCTAGACACGTCACAAATGGATAAAATTGTCCGCTTTTTGATCGTCGCAGCCGCCACTCTTTATCCTCTAATCTCCGGCTATTCACACACCTGCCGAAGTCCACTTTCCCAAACACTAGTGAGTTTCCATTTGTCCCTCACATGTTTTATTAGACAATCAGTATCATATAAGCGAAAGCGGTCCAAAACTTGCGGTAACAAATATTGTAAACTACTTCCGCATCACTCCTATTTATACGAATCAATTCCTGCGTGCCCCTTTCAGTGACCAAATACAGGTGAGGAGGTTTGTTCTCCCAGTATGTTTATCTTAACATAATTTGTGATTGCGACCGATTTCTACTTGCTAAATCAACTACTCTTCAGCCACCCATTCTCGAGCAGTTTGTAGATTGTTTAGAAAAACAAAAACAAGATGGCACTGTTACAGACCGACAGCATCACTTGCAGATAACGAATTATTATGGCCTTATTTTGTACATTCCGTTATTGATTCGTCTAGTTTACTTTCTGTATGGGGGACTCATTCGATCTAGGTCAGTCCTTTTTCAAGAAAATGGTGTTTCCCGTACAATGTGTACATTGGTTCAAAACAAACTCCAAAATAATTCGTTAAGTAAATTCTAATGCTCGTACTGCTCTAAGTGGCATAACGCAGATGAAGAAGTACTCATGTTTGATTGTATAAACAATAATATGACAAGTTATTGTGCTTAGGTGTGCGGATACGAGTAGTATATAAGGAAGGCTTGCATGATACGCAGTGGCAATGCTCTTCCAATGAGGTAAAGGATTAACCTGGCTTAAATTAGTAACTTAACACAAAAAATATCACTATCTAAGTCACAGTAAACTTGGTAACAACAGTTCAAAATTTTTGGGGAAAATCTGTCGAATTTTAATACTTTTTTGTTGAATTGCTATTGATAGTTCAAAGTTTTCTTATCTGCTGAAAGTGAAATAACATTAATTTCAAGTACACTATGGAATATGGCAAAATAATGGTTAAAATGTATTCAGCACTCCGATCAAAACTGAAATAACTTAGTGCTACCTAAAAAACTGTTTGACAGTATCTTTCAGTTATTATTTTTCTGGCTGATTGCACGACACTTTGATCACATCATCATTTTGTCTTTCCAGAAGGAAATTGTCGAATTTGCGTTAGATTACTGGTCAAAAACTATAAAGCCAAAGAAGCCATTTCAAGGAGTGTTCCGAGCTTCAAGGTTAGCCATCGGAAAGATTGCTTACATTAATGAAAATTTTACCCTATTGGTTTTCAATTGGTCATCCTTAGCGTCGGTTTTCTTCTAGGCGATTGCTTTGACTTTAGAACAAATAGTATTTATGACGTGCACGAGATAACAACTTGGTTTTAAGATGAACAGTATCATGCTTTCGTGGGAATAGATTTTACAAAGGAATTTTTCGTACTAAGACGGTATGAGATCGATAATCCGGAGGTCAACAGCCTGATTCACCTAAAAATAAAAAGACATGAATCATATGTGAACAGGGGCAGACGGGATTCGGGGACACGAAAATTAAATCTGGAAATGATTGCACAGTGCAAACAGTACTGTGCGTTTTTGGAAATCTCCTTGGAATTAACGTGTGAAGGTGCAAGACAATCATATTCAAAACACGCAAATGTACGGGTCTATGGGTGGTTGAAGTTAGGAAGCGTGACGATTGATAGAACTATGAGTATCCGATACTACTTTGGTAATCCTCTCGCGACTATTGGTAAAATGAACCTCGACAGTGTTGTATGCAAATGTGGTTCTGCCTAAATCACGGCTTCTGGAGATGTCTTTCGTACATTAGATGACGTAAAGAAATAGATCAAAAGCTTCGTATTCACTGGATTTTATAAAAGGACATCTATGGAACTGAGGGTACTCATGATAAGGGTGTGAAATTCGAGTGACGCCTAATTAAAAAATCACATTAAGTATACATACTAGCCTAACACAAAAGTGTCTCATTTTAGTAACGTTTCTATTGACCCACAGTTTGAAAGGGGAAGCGTATTCGAAAGTTGGAAACATTGCATGATCCACCAATAGGTCGGGAAATCGGAACTATTATACATTCGCAAAAATTCAGTCAATTGAAACGAAGGATGCTGAACAAATGCGTCCTATGGAGTACTATCATGAACAACATTAGAGCAAGCAACATAGTTAGGCGGAAATAACAAAACCCATGAAAAACGACCGCAATCAGTTTTTGGCTGCCGTGTAAGGAAGAAAGCAGTTGATAATTGGTGCGATATTCACGAAGCTTGCTGTCCAAGCCACATTGACCGGAAAGGTAATATTTTACACTAAGGTGGAAAAACGTTTCTGGTCGATGATTGAATGATTTTAAACCTTAAAGATCTACTTTAATTTAGATCGTTTTTTCTGAATTGATAGTGTATGAGATAAAATAATTCAGTAGAGGAAAACTGCGTCAGTTGATACGAAAGTTTGGACCCAATTTATAGTGATAATTACAAGGCACAAAAAATAGGCTTTAACAAACCAGTTTAGATTGCTCAGAGCACATTCTGACGATGTTGTAATTGTTTACAAATTCGGCAAAAACGGAGTTTGATTACAGGCACGTGGTCACGTGTGATCAATTGAACTCCAATGAAATGGCCACCTTTATCCAGGGGTGATGATGAAGAAGCGTTTTCCAAATACACTGTAATGACAGCACGATTCTGCTGACTCACATACGGAAATTTTTATTTTACATTCGGCTGCATATTAATTATTAACGCTCTGCTTGCACATTTTTGTTGTTCAGCGACAGAGTGCAGTCGACCTTTCGGTCATCATGGGGAAATCCTTATCGATATTGAGTGTTTAGGTATGAAAATATCAGGTGTGCCTAATTGGGGTTATTCTGCTGCGTTAGTCACGAATTCGTTTTAATCACATGAACAGATTTAATTTCACGTCAGCGTAAATGATTTATCAAGATTGATTATCAATATTCTCTCAGTGATGTTCTCCCACCTAAATCTATTGCACACAATTATATGATGTATAGAATATTAACACTTTTTGTTCTGTCATTGTATTGCCACAACTATGGAGCCGCATACCAGACGTAGGATAACACATTATTGATGGAGAACACAAGGTATCGCGTACCACGGTATAGACACGAGTCCTAGGCTCTGTAATACCATGGTAACAATGGCTGACCGGACTGAGTACGTTTCAGAGTTCAGCGCAGAATGTGAACTAATCGAACCACTGATTAAACAAAATCCGAATTAGGTCTGTCACTACGTGTATAGGAAACATCGAGACTGGCGGCTTAGGTCTACTGGCCTTAGCCAATGTTGCAAACAGGCAGGTCATATGCAGGTCATAGGCACAAGGAGCTCTAGCTTGTACACACTGTTTGTTATTCAGTATGGATAGTGACGTTGTGATCTAATGTGAAAGTCTGACATCCAGCCGTACTCGATGGTGCGATCTGTCAGGCAAAATACTCGGTTAAATTAATTGAAATAAGATTAAGGAAACCTTTTGTCCGAAGTAAACTTATACAGTATTGTTAGCTTCTTTTGTTTTTGGAGATTTGGTGATTTCAGCAGCATCTCTCTTTTCTGAGTGATCGCTGACGGTAACGTAACCTTGGCTGCAATTGCAGTAGATAACGACGTGGCAACAACCTTATGTTTACATACCCTAGTCCACAACCTTCCAGTGGGGTATTAAAAGTGTCCAGTATCAGGTTAAGTAGTAGTTCTTGATGCTGGATATTAGCTCCTATAAATTGTGGCATGAAGATAGCTGAGTTTCGTGTCGTATCCAGCCTTCCTTAACCACATATATTTCATATAACATGGACCGATCCGTTGTTCCATGGTGCCTTCTTTTCGGTAATTGTGACCCTTTCTATAGTCTTTGGGGCACAAAGTTGAACCTAGTTTGAAGGCAGCTAACACTGATTTGTTTTTGTTTAACAGCTCTTGAATTTGATGAGTCCATGGCATTGTGGATGATGCCATGCAGGCTCACTGGTTCCTGAACCACCCAGTGTGGATAGATTCGGTTTTGTGCTGTAAGCAAACAAGCGATTTCTTGAAGATGTTAGCAAATCTCAATGGATTTGAAGTTAGTGTTGATCGTAGCTCAGGATGTTGATTTTCTTGGTGTCCTGGTTGTTTATCTTGACGGTAAGCCCACAAACGATCCTTCAGCGATCGAGGTGACATAGTCAGTGCAGCAAATTCTTCAACTGCATATGATATGGCGGCGATCTCATATGCTAAGTTTGTAGCTGTTCCTCATAGCTACCGAAAGCGGGGCGACGAACTAAGAGTTGGCAGATTCTGGTAATCTGCGCAAAGGAAACACAAGGCAGGGGGGAAGGCCGGGGTGTTTCTGGCGGTAGTTGATGATCCTTGAATAATCTTTGGACATCTTGAGTGTGAATTCACCAGCACAAATTAAAAGGTATCTATTATATTTCCAAACGTGAATCTTGGACCAGGGTTCTGTGGGTTCGGCCATCAATAGGCAATTTTTCATCAGGCTTGTGCTCTGTATGTTAAATGAAGTAACTGTTAAACCTGAAAAAACGAATGAAACTCTTGGAATGATTTAAACCTGGACGAAACGGATGAAATTTATTTACCTCATGTATGCATTGATAGCAGGTTAACAATCCCACTTTTGATTGGTCATGCTCTTGATCAGCTCAGTAAGTTACAATGCACTGAGTAATGCCGCATGTAATTCAACTTCGGCTGAAGAAAAAAGAGGCATAAGAATTTATACAAGGAATTTTATTCAGAGAAAATGTTGTCACAGAGAATAACATGATTGGACATGACCCATTGACGATTGCTATCATTTTATTGACAGGAGCACAAAAAGCGACTAAGAAAGTAGCAAACACTGACGCGACTCAGAGAGCTTGAAGTCTTGGATCCCAACTCATCTTGTCCGTTTTATGGGAGACCGCAGTTTGTTGTCTCCCGGCTCTTTATCGCGCTTGATCCCTTGACACCATGCCTGGCTCCATATCGATTCGAGTTTCAGGGTCATTGTTACCCAGGCGTTCTCCAAGTTTGTAGTGGCTCATGTTATCTACGGGTACGCCCTTTATGCTACTTTTATACGTGGATCTCCTGATTAAAACATATGAAACTTTATCTCCGCAAAGTTGAATCGACTTACCGTAAACCGAGGTTTTATTGAACCAATAACAAAGACTCGAAAAAAGACCTCTTACAGTGCAGGTCCGAAGCTTCCAGTCAAAAGCTTACAAACCATCCTTGGTTAATATCACTTGAAGTAAACGTGGGGTGCAGAAAAACAGGAGGGAGAGACGAATTTAGTACCTAGGAGACCAGAGCCGGATGCTATTATGAGAACAGGTTCTGTAGTTGATATAATTTTGCTTAGCGAAGAAGAAAAATTCTGTTTTTGTGCCTCCTTTGGCGGCTCCGCCATCTTGCCTCGATTTTTAGGCGAAGTTGTTTACGAAGTTTACATTCTATTAAGTTTTCAAACTTCACGTCAAACACTTCTCAAATGTAACTACTGTCCTGCTGTTCAAAAGCACATTTTTTGACTGTAATATTATGCTGTTAGATATAAGCGCCTATATTTCGAAGTAAAACAGCAGGAAACTTCCAGAAGACAAACACTGTGAGGTACATGCTCAAAAATGTCCCTCTGAATGAGATCACCGAATAGATGAGGGAAATTACTAGTGGCAATTTCACAAGTTGTTCTTAGATCAGTGTAGATAATGGACAAGTTCTGAATCCAAATGGTCATTACTTTTTATTAACTTCGGGGCTTCCTAGTTGCCTGTCAGTTCTACGGACTTTGAAAGTAAAAAGGTGCACATTGTCGCAGGTATACTTGTTTTGTTTCAAGATTATTTGCCTTGTAAAACAGGATGTACTAAATGTGTTCTTTTTTCTCGAACCTCAAAGCATACCGCGAATCATGCTAATACGTAAAAATATATATGATTTACTGAAAATGAAAGGGGGGATAGGTTATAGATCTAGCAGTCAAAATAAGTCCACTGTTGTGTGTGTGTGTGTGTGTGTGTGAAACGAGTGGTGGTCGAAATTATAGCTTAGGGGTTGCGATTCACACCCATGACCCACCCACATATAACAGTAGCCTTGTTTTGACTACTAGAACTGTAACCTATCATCCCCTTTTCGTTTGCAGTATATCATATATAATGTCATATATTGGCATGATTACGAATAACTGAAAACGAGTTTGTTCGCCCCACTGTATTGTTTCTCAGTGTGCTTTGTGGGATAATTCGCAATATCACGAAATGTATTGTGATTCGATATCTAAAAGAAAAAGTAACTAGTAGTGGTTCGATTAGTGCTGGGAACATTCTCATTTGTGATTAGCGCCGATAACCAATTGATGTCTAACCACCAGTTGATTTCGGCTTATTTTTCAGTACCTGGTCATTTGCCATGTGTTAACCATGTTCCTTGCAGCGTTCTACTCTGTTTGCTTAACACCGTACTTGGCAACCATTAGAGTAAACTATATAACTGGCAGGTTGGATGCGAGTCAAATTAAGGTTGTTTCTTGTACGTAGATTTGCGCGATGTACCTTCTCACATCATTCCGGTTGATGCATTGTAAAACGGTGATATCACCAGTGTTTGCGGTTGAGTAAGACGGTCGAGTCCAAGAATGTGGCTCGGCTTTGTTTGGTTAACTTTTGTTCAGCGCAAATGCACTCCAGCCTTTGAAGACTTCACTGCTACTTGGTGTACATGGTTGTCGACTGTCATACATCATTCCCGGATAGCGAAAAGAGCGATTGAAACCAACAGCAGTCATCCGTCAATGCGAATCAATCTTGTTACGTTGTTCCCTGGATGCTGCAGAGCGAAAAGGACCAAGCGACACTGCAGCAAATGACTTTTCAATTTATTCACCAGAATTTTCGTGACTCATATCCTCCCAATGTTTTAGTCGGAAAAACATGCGAAAGTAGATACAGGCTCCTTGCTGTTGTTGCTGCTACTTTGGCACAAAGTGCTTCCAAATAGGTTACCATTTCATTGGTTCATATTTTATCAATTTACTAGAAATTGGTTGACAATTACACTTTCTGTTGTAATTGCAACTTCTTTGGAAACAGAATTGCGTGTGGTGTAACCACATCTAACCAAAATTCTGTTGCCGATTTTCATACGCTCGCAAAAAGGCGTCTTCCTTATGTTTGCACAATCACATTGCTAACGGCAAGTTAAAAAATGTAATCGGTTTATGCATTCAGGATGAAGCCTGGTTTCAAGAAAACGTCTGCAAACGAGGTTTGTTGAACACGTATGGCAGCATACCAACAAACTACGTCGCTCTGCTGTGTGTGACTGCAATAGATACTATGAAGAACAAAACTGATGACAGTAGATATGTGATCAAAAGCGAAGTTACTCTGCATTTAGGTTTAGTTGGAACAAAACAAAAGTAACTATCGGAACAAAATGAAAATTACACCGGATATCACTAGTTAGTAAATTGTTTATTTATCCGACGAAAAATATGCTCACGAAAATACTTCGGTTGAAAGACAACAACTTCCACTCATCTGACTTTATTTTATAAGAGTTAAATTATTTGAGAAGTTTATCACTTTGTTATATGTGCCACTGTTATATGTGGTTAGTTCTATTTTGTATTTCTTGCCCACAGGGGATGTATTCGTAACGAATATGAGCTTCACCAAGATACGGACGGTCAGGTTTATGAATACTGCCGAAGTGGATGTCGGGCGTCTGTGGACTGTTTCGGCACACCGATTCCAAGATACATAACAGATGTGAGAAGATCAGTTTATTCTTAATGATTGTGCTTGTTTATGGTTGACGCCGTTAAATGCTACCAACTCATTGCAAATCTGTAGCCTGATAAAGGAGGACGATGTCCAACCGTGACACTGCTTGAGCAGAAAGAGTAGAGCGTATTTTTAGAAAAAATTAAGATTGATTAGATGAAGTTGATCGGAAGAATTTTTCACAGGTCAGTGAATTATGATCACCGATCACTGGCTTCTTACTGAAATTGTTCAGTCAGGCAAATAAAGTGAATTACATCCACCTTCATCTTGTCAATATAATTATTGACTTGAGTCACTTTGAGCTATCAGGTCACGTGACCGGCAAAAAATAAATTGAACATGGTGTGCGCATTTGATTTATTGTCTAAGATGAAGTGAATTTATCCTACTTTACTCCAAAAGTGCCGATCGACAATCCTAGGCTACTAATAGAGGTTAGTTAACAACAAAGGAACATGTGAGAAACACCCGTGCATCCTTGAACAACCATCATGTGTCACTGTTACTCACAAGGACTTTGATAATCAACACTTATCGCTTGTACATGTCCTACATATGGCAACACGACAGCAGAAGACGTTCAGTGAGTACATCAAACAGTTAGGGTCATTAAATGCTATACTTAAATTTACATTTGCCGGTTTCGAATAGGAAACAAGATGAGCAAAAAATGCCCGGTTTAAACTCATTTTCTAACGGTGTTTCTTAGTTTTGAAGCCAGAATATGAATAAATATCCGTGAGGAAGAAAATTGGCCTTCTGTAGGTTTGTAGATAAAAGGTCCGTTACCCATTACGATGGCTTTTGGATTTCCAGATTACCTGGGCCTTGACTCAAGAAAATCCATCATGTGTGACAGCTGACTACATGAATTCCTCAACTCAAACTACCCAATAAATATGTATATGCAATTGCATTAGGCAATAACGAATCGATGCAAATTAGACCAGAAATGAGGAGAGAAGGTTATGTAACTAAGGGATGAAATCAGGAAAATGATACAATGATATTCAATCAGTTGTCCCTAGCTAGCTTCAGCGGCGGATGATCAAGGAAAAACATTATTGTTATGACCGGGCAAACATTCGATAATAACAAAAAACGAAAAAAATGTAGCAACTTTGTTATTGTAGAGAAAAATACCACGCAGATCAAAAAAATAAAATAGAATTGGAAAATTTCAGACAGAAGTAAGATTGGTATTTTCAACATATAAACTGTAACCCGTATTTCCATGAACTCAGAAATGTCGAATGCTGGTCGATGGTAAACCGACGGTGACCGAAGAACCTCCGGGACCGGGTTTGTCAAACACCGATTACGTACTTTTTGTGGATGCAGCAAATACCGCACTGTGTGGTGATGGAACACTGGCCTACACTGCCATTTGCCAAACTGAATCAACTTTGGACAGGTAAGTAGGGCAGAACTTCCGCTTTGGGTATTTCAACTAGACCAGATTGTTTCCTGTGATGCAAATTTATCCACGATTTCAAACAGGTTCTTACACTCGTAGTTCACACTGAATGTTTAAGTCCCCCGTGGAACTGAGGACCAAACGACTCAAAATTACATTCTACATTTTGTGCATTCATGTTCAGTTGCCATTAACATCCGAAAGTGGAGAAGAGCAATAATCCCACCTCAGTTATTTCCCTCAAGGATATCTTATTACGTTTCTCAAATCAGTGAAACTAAGAATTAAGTCAAGCACTAGTTTTCCGGAATGGACATGATTTCAAGGTGGATTGAAATATCGTTATCTTCGTATGAAACATGATATAAAGAAACCGCTCCGGAAAAAGTTAACTTGTAGCGACCGAAAAGTCGGCAGTCGCTGAGCAATGCGATAATTTAGTGTTACTGCTTGCCATTTTATATAGTACATTTCTTCCTCTAGGGTTTTACTCAGTTCCGAGCAATCTTTGAAGTGACTCGTTGGACTCGATTTTCCCAAAATCGAATTCGTGCCGGTGGTAGAAGTCAACAGACTAGTAATACAAACCAACCACCTCACGGTAAAATACCGTGAAAAATCGACCCAAGCAAGATGTTAGTTATTACTGTGTTCGAAGAATACCCTAGACAGGAGGTACTCGGCAGAATCGACACTGGTAATTACCAAATAAATCAATTTAGTGGGTGACCCTGGAGTTTAGTCCTTTTGGCAGTTTGTTTAAAATAAGAAAGTTTTAGTCAACCCTACATGAAATTCACGTGAACGTTTTGCCAGCAATTTAAACGGATGCAATTTAAAATGCAATCATAATTTCAGTGCTGCCTAGCATTTCCTTGTATGAATGGATGCTTTAGGAGTCCCTAAAATATCGGGGATGTCTTCTAACCCTTCTTTTCTCAGACGACTATTTTTCTTTATTCAGCTGAAGTTGCGTAATGTGTAATTGATTAGGGTCATCAGCAGATCGGTGACATGCCTAACTACGTGAAATGCTGGAAATGTGAGAAACTATCTACTGGAGATTACTTTGGAGGATATAGTTTCACTTCGATCGTCATCACAACATTTCAGCCGGAGGAACACTGGCTCGATTCCCCGGTTCTGGGTAAACTTCCTATCATGGCAAGCCTGAAATCAGAATTTTCTCAAAACTGTTCACATGTGCCTCTCGATGGGCTTAGTGACAGCTTTATTATGTTTGAAGATCTATGCATGTTCCACTTAGTCTGGCATACTTTGAAAGGGCACTGGTCTGTTCCGAATTACCTCATGATGTACGAGTAGATTAGCAATCAACATAATAATGTTTCAACTTGAAGATCGCGTGACGACTTTCCACTTGAAAGTCTTTCGTTGGCCGTGATCTCGTTTCTGATATTGGTATAAGTTATTTTTCCATCAGGGAAATTACTACACTTAGCACAATAGAAACACAAGTTACGGCGAAAATTCATAACTGTACTTTTACGTGATCGTCAAATCCAGAAGGCAGGCTAGTATACCAAAAAAGGGTTGTGCGGACGTAGGCGTGTATGTGCATGCTTGTATGTAAAGTTTTGTGGTGTGAAAGTGTATAAAATCATGGACCCGTTCCTTTTTTCAATGGACTATCTCAACGGCACTCTTCCGCCTTTTGGTTGACTCAAATCATCGAGTTGATCTGAATCTGTCACTAAAGATACTCTGCCAGGTTTCGTCAACCAATCGAAACATGTTCGGAGACGGAAGTCACCTATCGTTGAGACCGTCTTTGTCAGACAACTATCGCCTAGCATACACACCCGCTGCATCGCACATGGTCGCCGACCGCAAATACATTGACACCCACGTTTCCACACAGTACATTTGGATGTTCCGTCTGATGGTGTGAATCTGGTGGCCTCCGAGTTAGAGTCAAATTAAGGCATTTGGAACTTGAATGAATTTGTATTTTTCTTCATCGCCCTAGGTTTGACCGTCACATGAGTTCTAAATGCCTGATTGTTTATTTTGTAATAATGGTTCCCTTGGACCCGTCCTTCTATTAAACGAATTCAAATGCGAAAAATATAGTCATCACTTAAACGAATCTTATGCTATACGGGCTCTATTACACACTTTCCATTAGTGTGCAATTGAAAATCCGCTTGCGTGTTGCGCATCCTAAGGTACACCGAAAGTTCATTGACTTTCATGTGCGAGACCGGTGCCTAGGATAGCTCGGTACTAAAGAACATATCCAGCCAGCCGAGGATTATCCACTCGACTTGGACTCGCAGCAATTCTCCTTTTCACGTAACGACTGGTTGTTTGTATTATTTCAAAATACCGCAGATATGATAAAGCAGGCAATGGCTAGAGATGCGCAAACTAAACAAAGTTGTATTCATTGGCAGAAGCATCGATGAAAGACATGCCATTGGGGTTAGGGTTTGCCCGATGCGTTGCATAGACCGAATTGTTTGCTAAGTGATTCGATTTGTCCTTGCCTAGTTGGATTCCGGCGGCTCTCGGTTTCTGACTAGAGGCAGCGGTCATGTTTGGCTCGAAGTCCAATAAAAGTAAATCTGAGTGAATGTAAGCTAAGGATCCAGTCAAAACCAAACATGCTCTAGTTTTAATTAGGGACACGAAGAGCAACCCAAAAGATGGTCAAGCAATGCCATGTTCAACAGGTTACTTCGCCCAGGCATCAGTGCAAAACATCCTTCCCGCTTGCTTCGAACGAATGACTGGATTGAAGTACTACTTGATGGTGCCCCTACAAATTCTGTAAAATACTTCTTTAAAATAAGATGGACATTTGAAGAAACCAAACACAAAATTTTCAACATGGAAAACTTAACTATTTTTGATGTTTTTTTTTGATTTATTTACTGCAGACCGGTGATGGGTTACATAAATTTCTGCACCAGGAGCTTAAGCTTGAAAAATCCGTACCTACGGGTATCACGTGATACAGCACTGCACGAAATGGCTCATGCATTCGTAAGTACAATAAACTGCTTTTTGGTTCTCAAGATCCGGTTTTATATTTTCCAGTGTATTTAGAAAACCGGCAGCGCGGAAGGTGTATATAAGAATGGAGTATGGTACACATTTCTTCATTTTATGGAGTATCCTATAGAGGCACTGAAATAAAAAGGAGTGTTTAATATTCTGTTCCAGTCTACATTTGGCAACGCCTTACCCAGCGTCAACTTGCCCTGGTTTGGGTTGTTACTTCAAAGCGCCGTTTACTCATACGAGGAAGGAGGACAAAAGTTGTAGAAGATTAGGTTCAAAAATTGCCTGGAAAGGGAAATATCTTGAAAGCAAAAAATGCAACCGATTGCCGCACTAAGCCAAATCATATGTTGCCTTTAGCCACCTGGTAAGGGGTTGTCATGGCCCAAGGTCGATAGTCTGATTGGACCCGCACAACCTGTATTGTTGACTGACCACCGCGGTGTATTTTCCGACCGCTACGTGTTACGGCGAACAGCGTTCAACCAGGAAGGCTTTTTTGGCATCCGCAAAAAATGGCATAACAGTCATTAATCTATTCACACTCATTTCCTAGGTCCTAGTGCTTCATGTACAAACACTGAGTTGCAGCGATAATTCTGCCATCATGTTTCTCCACTACTGTGAAGAAAAGGGTGTTCGAACACTGAAAGTTTTCGTACACCTTCTGTCCTCGAAGAAAATATTACTGATTCTTTTGTCAGGATTCACCTTACAATTTCTGTGTAATTGCGAGCTCTGATAGAATGGTGGGTGTCAAGCTGACGATGCAGATGCATCAAACTGACAAATGCATGTTAAAAGATATTCAAGCAAGGCTTATTTATTTTCTTTTTTTTCTTGAAACTCTGCCCCCAATGACGATGTGAAAAACTCAGTTGGCCTCATTGTTTTCGGCTTATAAAATTCCGACGAGGACATGCAAAGCTCTTTAATTATAATATATGTATATCCTGAAATCGTGCACGTGCCATATTCACAAAAATGCATACATACTTTTACGTAATTAAACCTGAATGCTGTCTTTTGAAATATATTTAAGAACCCATTGTTCCTACTTGTTAACTAGGTAAAAACAAGCAATTACGAACCATTAAATGAACATTGCATTAATGGGCTTACTTAGGCAGAGCCTAGTTTTCAGGTTCCTCAAACACTGATGGGCCTTGTGATTTGCCCATATTACAGTTGTTATGCCAGGCTATAACACTTCCGATGAAGAAGACAGTTTGCCGACCTTTTGATAACTTGAGGGAGCTTTCTTGAGTCATTTTTCACAGCCTTACTGACCGGATTTAAGTTTAATATATTTACAACTGCTGATATCTTCGCCATCTTAACTCTTAGATATTCTTTTGGCTATTTAAACCTCCAGGTGTCTTATAGCACTTCTGTTTAAATAATTCCTCCCAATGTCATTTTTCGCGTGCTGGCGAAACGGGAGATAAGTTTTGAGAATAGTAGGCACATGAGACATATCCTTAGCCTGCAGTTATGTAGCGGGTGTTCTAATAGGCTGTGCAAATGACTACTTCCCGACCCATGCCTTTGTATGTGGACGTTGCTAGTGAGGTCATCGCTATCTTTCTTGTTTTAGTAATAATGAAAATCAGGTGGGCTTTGAAAAGCACTGACTATTTGGCCAAAGAAAGCGACCCTAGCAACAAAAGTCAGGGTACTAAAATAGACTTTTTTCAACACCACGAGAAATGCAGGTTTGCTGACAGTTAAGACGCGGTCGAACATGACGGAGTTCTTACTGAATATGAAACAAGGGTAACAAAATTCACTTAGATAATATCGAGCGGTGGTCGCAGCAGAGAAAACCTAATCAAAAATGTATAGGTAAGCCATAGCCGCAGGCGGACAGAATAGACGTCAAATGAAGCTAGGTGTAACAGTTTTCAAACTAAATGTCATTATAGAGCATAGTTCACATTGGATTTCTTCCAAATCCACGCAATCGTTGATAAAGCTTCTCCGTTCATTATTCACTTAATTATGATTTTGACGGAAAATTAAATCAAAGTAAGGGCTCATTAAATCTGCCAATAGCTCTGTGTTATCAACGCTGTATCATTCATAATAAAAACCAGTACATGGCACATCGATTTTTCGATACACTCCTTACGTCATTTGGTCCTGATAAGGGAAACAAAGTTTGCTTGTAACGTCTGTTTAGCATGTCTTTGGGGGCGCGAGATCCGTGTAGTGACGACTCAATGCTCTCATGCTTAAATTTGCAGGGTTTCGACAACGTGATGTTTGCTTTCCTACGAAATGAAAACGGCGACCCCAGAACACCTAGGGACAACAAGACCGGGATGCCTATTCTGGGACGATATAACCGAGGCACGTACAGGCCAAGGTAATTTAGTTTTTGACAATGTTGCACCAAGGAAGCATTTAGTGAAACATTTCTGTCTAATACAGATTTAAGCTGAAACGAAAAAGATGGCATTTCTCTTATAGTGTTCGAGTTTTGCTTTCTTTTATGCAGAAATATGTCGGACCTAATTTGGAGTGATCACGTTTTAATGTGGGCTTTCGGTTTGTCACTGGTTAGCTAACAGATATATTCATGCTTTCACGAAGAATCAATGGACTTTTGTGCAAGATGTTGTGATTGTAAGGAGAGCCAGATAACGCAGTCAGTTCCATGACCAGGAGTTAAATGACCGACTGATATTCCACTTACTATCTAGTTATACTAAGCAAATCAGTTATGCCTGCGGGAAAAATTGCATAGATGGAGAATACCAAATGATGCGAGAGCAGTCCAGTCGATTCACTTTTTCCCGCGTCGCTGCTCAATCAAAAACATAGCGCAACTGTTTAACATTATGTGGTGATTTGGGGTACAAAAATTTGTTTGCTAAATTCGTAGCAGATTGTCTGTACTGGATGGATCAGATGGGCCGGAAAGTTTCCACTCATGAAATCCAGACCAACAACTGGTTACTCCGATCAGCACCTCAACAGCTGAGCGATGCGTACTGTAAACCCTAGAGCGAACGTTTCAGCAAAGCATAGCGACCACATTGACACTATTAGGAACAAACTAATTACTGTACCATAGTCAAACCTCAACAACGTTCCTTTCGGAGCCTTTTACTCCGTATCCTGACAAGAAATCATTTCAAAGACGAACGGCGTCAAACAAAGTCAACTACCGCGCTCGTGTCAGTGGAGAGAGTCCAAGTTGTGTCAACGATACAGTCAAATTGATGCAATAAAACAAAATAATGGGATTTATCCCAAAGAAGATAGTTAGTAATGAGTGAATAGTACTTGGGGGGAGGAAATTCCAACGTTTGGTTCAAATGCCTCGTAGAGTCTGCTTATGCATAGAGTTCCAATTCTAGAACAAATAAGAACTGAGACTGTATCTCGACACAGTTCTACTGATAAGGACAAACGATTGGTGTGATAAATAGTGCCAACCTCGACTCATGAGGTTTCTACTCCACGAACTAATAACTGAAGTTATTCAAAGAATGGTGCATTCTTTAGATACCGAAATGAGGTGACGACTCACCACATACAGCTGAATAACAAGATAGCACGCAATTGTGTCCAGTGGGGGACAGTCCGGAAGTATGCTAGTCTGTGTCAGATACACGGAGTCTGTCATATATGCATACACGCGATCTAATTATGGAACAAATTCACTGATGGACAGAAAACCAATTGATGAATGTAATCATGACCCCACACGGGGTGGATCGAGTCAAATAAAGGTGTATATGTGTGCGCAAGTCGTGGTGCAAATGAACGGACGAGTAGGGTCAGTCAGCCTGAAGGCAATGTGAATGTCAACGGTAGCATTTCGACCAATGAAGAAATAAAAATTAACCATGCACAAGGAGAGACAGAGCGAGAGAGCATAAAGTGCACAGCACAATTCAAAGGTGCTATAGGGAGTTCGTCATTATGTAGGGACAAATCAAAATAATTCTCTTTAGATGGTTAGACTGAATTAAGAAGCAGAGCGTCTGTCTCTCCGTTAAAAGAAAGATTGCCGATCTGATACCAGTGCACTAAGTCAACATAAGGATGCGAAAATTTCAGTGTGGATTTCCAGTGACCGAATAGTTTAATAAGCGATTCAGGTAAAAACCAAATAGGTGCATGTTGCAGTGTGTATTTGACACTTGATCGACGTATTTGCGGAAGGTTTTCAGAATATCTCATGGAATACATATGGGAAAATTTGCCTCGGCGTACATGGTTACATTTGGTTGGTTGAAACAGAGAGAAAAAGTATGATTCGTAGTCCAGTCCACTCTCTCATTGTGCATCAAATGAATGAAAGTCTCAAGCATTCTAATAATATCAGGAATGCTACAGAGCACGATTGGACCGGGGACGTTTGCGGTTCTGGATAAACTTTTATGAACACACAATGGCGGTTTGCACGGGCAGAATTTGCAGGTTTACGTTATGTTTGGGACTAGATACTTGACGGTTTTTGAGTGTCTGCCTGGATCTTCCCTGGAGGAAGTTGATAATGATTGTACATCACCATGATGGAATGCCGCTGGCGGAAACAGCGGAATCCGAGACCTAGATGCCATAATGGATTGACCTTGGTTGTTCAGCCACTACTTACTAATCAGCCATTTGAACACCGTGTTTGTGTAATCCGGGCTGTTCAAGTTTTGATCCTTGATAAAGTACCCATTTAAACAACACGGAACGACAATAAAAATTTCATAAGCAGTACAACAAAGCGTACACACGGATCGTTTCCATTGTAGGTCCTAGAAAATCTAATCCCGAATACCACCTTCGATACGGGTTGAATTCTGGTTAGGGCATCTTACTGGAAGCACGAAACGTAATGTCGGATTACGAAAGGCAGCTGAGGACTATGAAAATAAACCCTTCGTCCAGCTGTTTGGGGAGAAATGACCTAGAGTTGTTGTTATTGCGCCTTATCCAACGTCATTCTGATAATAGTGTTAGATAATAACCATAATCCCAGGATTACCACATGGGAGAGCACGAAAGTAAATAAAATGTTACCTCGATTACAAATTGCATGTGCAGTTTAATTCCCAAATTTTCGGAATACACCTGTTCTTGCAGGCAATCAGTACGCATTTGGGAGTATTGAATCCGAAACTGTATTTCATTGGATTTTGGGAAATTCCAAGACAGAACTTACCCAAATTAACTGCGGCACTGAGTCACATCACCTATCATGTGCAAGCACCACTTGAGTGGATCTCTTGGACTTTCAAGCGGTAGTCTATCCGTAACTGCACAAGCCAGTCTATCGTACATTTTGGCTGTTTGTTATCGACTGGTGGCCTCGAACTACCTTCCAGCTATTGCCTGCTTCGTAGAACACCATACAGTGAGGCGGTCTTTCTGCGACAACGCGGAAAACGTCTCAGTCACTATAATCTATGCTCATGCAGTGCCTTTTTCATATACAATCCTAGGACCCACTACCTTAAGTCTAAACTCTAGGTTACTTACAAAATCTCGCCGTACTCTACCAATACCATGAAGGCAACGGTGTTGAAACACCGAAGTCTTTGTATATCTACTCCAGTGGCCACTTTTTTTCAAAGCCGTGGACCAGCACCGACTTCACTGCTGATGCCTATACCCCAACGTTGGCTCTTAACCGGATCAAATGGTGATTCCCAAAAGCGTCAGATTGGTAAATACCGGTTTAGTTATCAGTATCAGGAGCTGCGCGTCTTCTGATATGTGACAAGTACAAGTGACCAAGTAGCCAAATTCATCCAACTCATCCGTTTGTTCCTCTGAACAAGGTGCGACTTTGAAAAGCATGCACATCATATCAGAACACCGCTTGTCGGTACTTTTGTGCATTTTGTAGGGTGACGTCATTTTTCACTTTTGCTAGTATTTCATTACAAAATATCGATCAGCGTAGCTTCTTAAGACATTCGCCCGGTTAACGCTTCAGTTTTAAACAAAAGGTACCATCCGTACCAGTGCATCTTGTCGATCATAGTTATATATCACGTCCAAAGAATGCCAAACAACTGCGCATTACTTAGAACGTCATCTATTTTGAGATTGTGGCATTCGGTGGTCATGCGGCATTAAAGCTCAACTCTCGACTAAAACCCATTGAACTATTCTGCAGCTATTTCATTTTGTTAGGAATCTTCATCAGTCCATAACCACTGATTCTGAGTAATTGTAAATGGGGAGCATCAGTCTTTATGGCATCCGAGCATGCATTCGAAGGTTTATCAAACTTTGCTCACCTATCGATTACTTAATTGCACGAAGCGGCTAGTAGGCTTTTTCCTAGGCGGCACAAAATTCAAAGGTAACCTTTTCGAATGTGTCTTGCGGTATTTGGGCATATTATCCAGTTTGGAAACGGAAGATGGGATGGTACAAAAGATATTTCATCGTGCGACGTCAAAGAGCAACTCATCTCTGTAAGTCCTGAACAAAAGGAAGCACCAGTGCAGTGTTTCCACCTTTTCGAAATGGTGGGTTGAAGGTTGACAACGCATTATGAATAGTGTTCAATATCATACTATTCACATAGCAATGTAGCATTCATTTTTCAAGCCATTTAATAATCTGCGAGTTACATCTGTACTTGGGAATTAATAAAATCTGAATCCCTTTTGCAAATGGTCCTATATGCAACAGATTTGCAAAGGTAAACCTTATCGTTTTGTCCGCGAGCACAAAACTAGCGAACTTCTATCTGACTTATTTTACGTATTCGCCGCGGATCTGCTGTTGATTTTGGCGATATAAACTGACGGTCAGCTGGGCTTACGAAGCTGGATTTCTATTTCTGTCTACAAATATGAGAACGTGCTTCAAGTATTTCTCAGACCAAAGCGAGTGGGATAGCATCTCTTCTAGCCAGCTGAGTTGATCCATTAACTTCAGCTGATGAAACCGGTTAGGGACCTTCTCTAGACTCCTTTTGGTTAATCCCCTAAGATCCCGTCCAGTTATAACTCGTCCATTTTATGAACAAAATGAACTTCAGCGGTGCATGTTCTCGGCACCCGAACTGGCACGTAAACCAGCGACGAACGATTCTGAGTCGAATTCCATATCCATTTAGCTACCGGACAGGATCTGAACGGTTTGTTGAACTTCACCACATAATGTTGCACCTATCCGTCACTGATTTGCACGGTTACTGTCCGCCAGCGATCAACCCCTACTGATAGATGACTGCTCTGCATGTAGCCTAAGTACGATGAGGCGTTCGGTTCGGAATCATTCGTCCTTGTTCGGGTTTGCGTCCCAGTTCGGGTGCAGTCGATATGCACTGCTCATGATTCCTAACAAGCTGGATGAAACAGCTGTGCAGTGCTTCGATGGTTTCTTTATGGTGAGTTGGGCGATCATATCACATGGTGAATTATTTCATTAAAATGTACTTCGTTTACTACATCCTCGAACAGTTCCTCAAGTGCAACCCTTCTTCCATTCTTTGAGTTGTTCATTGATAAACCGCTGTTCGTTTTCCGTTGTGATCAGAAACGTATCAGTTAATCGATTGTTTACTCAATACCATACAATACAATACAATACAATACAATACAATATTCTATTTTAGCAAGAATGTGTTGGAAGAGAAAACCGGCGTATGGATATCTGCCCGAGGAACGTATAACAGAACCCGAACGTTGCTAAAAACTCCGAAACTTCTAGTAAGTAGTGAAAGCTTGCAAGTGGCACAGTAAAGCTTCGAAAATTGTTCGGAAGCGTCAGTTCTTATAACATTTTAACTCCATCCAAGCTATTTGTTAGCCCGGAATTCTTTTTATAAGAGTACAAATACTGGTAGCTCCTAAATATTCCGGTCTTGTTTTTCGTCAGGAAAAACCTCATTTTAGTCCCGTATTCCTCGTTTCTATAAATGGCAACTTCCATTTGATTGACGCTGACTTCAAGCATGATTCCGATGGCCTAGTAACACAGTTCGGTTCATCTGATTTTGACTGGCCCCACGAAAAGAATTTCAGTTTTCGGCATAGTTGACGCCTAACGTCCCATTAGGTTTTCACTCACCAACAACTCCTTCTCGGTCACAAATTACCATAATTTGTCATTAATAAGAACAAAATTATTCATATTGTTTCCGCATTGTCTATGTGTACACAAAACAAGTTCGATTTTTTTCCCCACAAACGTTTCTCTTCTGCACAAAGTTTAATTTCATGGTATTCTTCCCTTTGTTCTCAATCTTTAACTGTGAAACCTGTTTGGAAATATTTTGATACCAATCGGAAACGATTTATATATACATGAGGAAATTAAATTCTGCATGTTCGATGTGGCTAAATAGAATGCAGGTGTGTTTGTAAAAGACTTACGTTAGCCGCGGTCTACAAAGCTAGTTCTGTCCAATACGAAGCCAAAGTTGTCCATCCTGATGACTAATTTGTTGAATACTATTCGAGAGCAATAAGTGCAAGTTCTACCGGGGAGTTTGATATTTTGTAGTCAGAAAACCGCAGTCACGAGCCTTCAGTTTGAAAATAATGAAGTAGAAGCTATCTTTGTTCACCGGCCAGCAGATTCTCGCCTTATTCATTTGTATTTGCATTCTAGATCTACAGTAGTGAAGTCGTTTGGTGATGAAAATTTTTAAAATTTCGTGCAGATCTTAAACATGTTTTCAGCACGCCTAGTTACAGGTTGTCGTGTACTCTTTACCTGTGGGGCTATTTCTGTTTTCCCAAAACTGAACTCGGTCGTGCACACGCTTCTCAGTTGCTATGCTCCTTCCGGCTCTTGGTCTCCCATGTCAAGCCTTTTTCACAAAGAAAACCACACTGGAGGCTAATGTAGGATGCTAAATCCAATGTCCGTTACTTACTTTGCGCTAAGGATGATAGATTTTCTGGCACGATTATAGTCGGAGATAGCCATCCTCGAACATCCTGTCCAGTTCACATACTAGCTAATTGTTGTACCTAGCAGGAAATTGTCTGAGTTGTTCACCCGATCACAAATGGTTCCGCTCCTACAACAAAATTAGTTACATTTACGTTTTTGATTACTTCCCCAACTTTGGGCCATTCCCATAATATTACCTAATGCACAAAATAGAACCACTGTATCCGCCTACATGGTTTGTTGACTAATTCAATGAAAAATCAATGTGCACCGTGATAGGGGAAACTTAACTCAACCCCGTAACCAACAACTCCGGTGTGCAGCAAAATGTCGTTCTTTTCTGAAGTTTATCTTCCATTCACAATAGTGACCTCGCTAATACCTCACCTGATTGGTTTCTTGCTATACAGTTGGCTTGTTTTGGTTTTGATTTCAACAGAATTAGAAAAACTCTTTTGAACAATAAATTTTGCATGCTAAATCTGAGCTCAGATTAGATGCACTAAACGTTCACAGTGCATATTCACATTCTCCTGACCAGCATCGCTTATGAAGGCCTGAGCTCTTAATAAAGCCACTTCTTCCGGAGTTCGGTCAATCGAATGCTTACCAATGAGTATGATGAGAATCGTTGGTCTAGATTTAATTGCGTATTGATGAGCAGTTGCGCTTATCGTATCACGTTTGTAAACTCAAATGTTTTTGGACTGCACAAACTAACATGCTCAATTGTGTTTGCTAGTCTGTTCTCCCAGTCTAACTTTTCTCTCGAAACATTATTTGGCCT
This sequence comes from Fasciolopsis buskii, assembly GCA_008360955.1. Lineage (NCBI taxonomy): Eukaryota > Metazoa > Platyhelminthes > Trematoda > Plagiorchiida > Fasciolidae > Fasciolopsis > Fasciolopsis buskii. The sequence continues at coordinate 63,402 of LUCM01003039.1, read as the reverse complement.
TCTAAGTCCACCTCATGGTCACGGACCAATCATTTTGATTAACTTCACTTCTACTGCTGACTCTGTTTACTTACTGAAAATCACAATGATCCTTGCGCTCACCTTGCCAAAATCTTTCTTAGATAACGCTTGTCCACTACACTCCGACTTTTTATGTCACTTCCACCCATCAGTACGTTTTAATTTTCAGTTTATCCTTTCCCTCGTCAACTTTCATGGAAAACGCTGCGGTTCCGTATATAGCCCACAACTCCTGATAACTATCAAAGTTATTTTTCATTTGTAGTTGATCAGTTCCACTTCACCTTGTCTCTAATACAGTGGTAGTGAATAAATGGTGTTTTTTGTTAAAATTTTTATGTATATGCCAGGAAACCCATGCAAACACAATAAGCCTCGAATGCGAAATAAATATGAATCGAACCGCAACTTGTTTTAGTCAGGTCAAAATCGTTCAAATTGGGCAAGTTTCTAGCAACCAAAACAATGACAGTTAGGCTCAAAAGTGTATCGCAGTACCCTGCACTCTACTCCAGTGGTCTATGACTGCGTGTCACCAATTGATTCGAAGCACGCGCTAAGCAAATGTTTACTAGCTCTAGTAATTTTTTCGATCATGGCTAAAATACGAATGTTTCGTAAAACTCAGAAATGCAACAAGAAATGATTTCCATTTGCCATTAACTCCCAGTTTGCAATATTTTTTCACAACTATACAACTTCTGTAACTAAACAGGCAACTTCAGATCATTTCCGTATTTAACCAAAATTTTCCGAGGACAAAATTATCGCTATTCGTAAGTTTTCGAGAAAAATTACGAATGACCTGATTTATTCCAGTTATGAATCACATATTTTCCTGGTGCAATGATAGATCTACAAAAATGATAAAAATACGAGCACATTAAGTCACAATCAGTAGATGAATCATTCTTAGTGAAACTGAAAATGGATTGACAATTGATCAGCGGAGATTGCGATGCTGACGTATTTAGAAAATGCACTAATCGGTGCGAATCACTGTTGTTGAACTGCTTATCCACTTTATGCGAAGCACATGCATTTGAGTTTCTGCTCAAGTATTAATCAAAAGGTCAAAATAAACCGTAGGAAGGAACAAAATCTGGTTATTTGAAGCTAGAGAAACTCCCTCGAGTGTGCCAGAGAAATTTAGGCAAAAAGCAACTTATCTTGTGAAATGATGTTAACTCCGAATCCTTATGAGTTCTTTTATCAAGCAAGCCACATTAATAAACTTGTCTCGGGTTCTTTCTAAATTGGTAGAACGAAGCGATGCATGCCTTGATAAAGACTACCCACTGTAGTCAAACCTTCAGTGTATTACATCTACCAACAACGCTGTGTTATTAACATTATATCATTCACAATAAAAACTAATAAGTGATGCATCGATTTTTCGATACACTGCTTACGTCATTCGGTCCTGGTGTTTACAAACTCCTTACCAATCGGATTGCTCTGGGAAACAAGCCTGTCAACTGGATCAATCAGTACTGCGCATCGCTTAAGGGATTCAATTTTTCAGTGTTTAATTTATCGTAGTTAGCAATGCTGAACACTGATTTAGTATCAATTGATCATTGATATTAGATGCTAGCTAAGCTTCTTCAGTTTTTGGACCCTTCAGTTCGTCTAATTTCCGCCGCCAATTTGCTTTTGATTGACTTCATCCAACATTTAGGAAAAACTGCTTGATTAGATATGGGAAACCCGCCCAACGAGATTCTGTCACAAGCAAACCCATTCGCAAATGCTGAGCATGTCATTTCCTTTATGAACAGTATACGCTGCTACCGATAACGGGTTAAAGTTAGCAATACATACTCATGGTATTATGCAAAATGAGAATTTTTTGATGCTTTCCACTTCACTGCAGATTCCAGGTAGACGAAACTGTTGGTATAATGGGCAATTCACTCACTAAGAGTAAATTTGCTAGATTCCCAATTTTCACTACCATTAATGTGAATAGTTTTGAAGGTGTGCTTTTATAAACTAATTAGAACCTACTTTTCTCTCCCCAGCCGTATCTAAGGTATGCCCATCTACGCAGTGAAATCTTCCATCCGTTTTCACCATTTTTCATAAATCTCTCTCTAAAAACTGTTGAAATATATCGTTTTACGTCCGAAAAAACAGGAAACGGCAAGAAATCATTTCGGATGCCCCTCGCTCGATGGAGTGGAACTGGAAAATCAGGGTGGCAGTGGAACCGCATCGGCCCATTTTGAAAAGCGAATCTACTTGGTACGTCCATGCGCCTTTATTCTCGTAGCATCTGTTATCAGTTGACAGTAATTATTTGTGTAAAACTTTTAAATTGGTTCTGTCGAAGTACATTTAACCCGAATAGTGTAGCGGCCTCGGTGTCCATCTCAATCATTTCACCCTTTGGTAGCGCCCCAGGTCGCGTGCCGTACATGCACCTTCCAGTTAACTCCTGATATAAGGTGTAACTGTGCACTGTTTTCGTAATGGATTTAGGTTTCAAGACTTTATGAATAAAATATTTCAAGGTTTTAAGTCTATCCGGGGAGAATGATTTTAAGATTACTGAATCCTGAGGAAACGAATGTTTAAACATGTTAACTACACTGTCCATGGGAATAGCTTATATGGTTGAATATTGAGCGACACAAGATGCAGCTTATCGGAAATGTTCTCTGCCTTGAAAAAAAGAATGCATCACGTCTCAACTTCAAAGTTAAACTGTTGAAGCATTGCTGTGTCACTGAGCCAATCTACTGATGAAAACGATCTACGTCACGGAACATCTTGTCTAAACCACGGCCACAATGGGTTTATATTGAACTTTGCATTAGAATTACTGTTTCGTTTCCGCTGTTGGTAAACGCAGTGGCTACATCTGTTGCAGAGGTTGTTTTAAAATCATCAGAATCACGAATATAAACAAAACTGACAAGCTGAGTAGACAGAGAAAAGTTTGCACTAGAAGTGGGCTCATTTTATCTCGTAGGATGAAAGGCATTCGATGTAAGATAGCGCGTCAAATTTAGTCATCATCGTGAGAGATTTCATCAGCAAAATTGAAAGTCAAATGGTTAGCACTTCTAAAAAGGAGAATTGTTTGTACAGTATGGACTGGAAAATACAGTGAAACGGTACAAATCAGAAGGTCGGCGTCACGATCTGTGGTCTACAGGGTAACCTCTTATTTACCGGGCAGATGTTCCAACACTGATCTACTGCAGTCACAAATCCTGAGCACGTATTACATGAGTGACTCACACGACAATGACACAGTAATTAAACCGGTTCTGGTCACTGGGTTGGTATTGCACTTGAGAATTTTTGTTGTGACTATTCTGCAACAATGTGCCGTTGGTGTTTCGAGCTTTAGCGAGGCTTTCGACACTCAGACTGAAGAGCCGTTGTTATTCGACGTAAACATGACCTAACCCTTTTGTTCATGAAATCATCGGTCATCGTGAATCGTAGCCACGATAAGTTGATTTCCATCTGTGTAATCCCACGGCGCCTACCCATCGGTGAACTTTGGTTTACCAGATGTCACCCTACGTAGTAGGTAGACAACATAAGATTGGATGGTTTCTATCTTTATTTACACGAGGGTGCTATGAAAGTCTAAGATGACCATCACAAGGACGTTCGAGATCAAGTTACCAGTTTTAAGTTGTGAGTGTCTTTCAGACTTCTGCGCTAATCATTTTAATTAACAAACGAAAGTAAGAGCGCAGAAAGAAGTGAAAAAGAAATGTCATTAGCCTTTCTGCATCCATGCCTAGTCTGTAAAATATCACGGATACTACTAGAAACAAGATTTCTGATATTGTGCAGCATCTCAAGATTCGCTAAACAATTCTAAATAACCCCTTACTAGAAGGCAGATTGAAAGTTTTAGCCAAAATCATTGTGCTACCACCCACTAGTTTGGGATAACCTCAACCCTTATGCCAAACTATAAGTCACCCAGGTTGGTATTGCTTGGGCTATAGCAGCCTGTAGACAACCTGACGCCTGAAGTGCTAACCCCTCATTGCAGTCTTGTTAACTGTGCAGTAGCATCCCTTGGTTAGCAGTCAACTCTCTTCCGGCATCAGTTTCTGCTTGAATACAAGCTTCCATTTGATTTTGCTTTTATGAAATAATTCAGCATGTGATACCGTCGCTCAGCTCACCATAAAGAAACCATGGAAGCACTGTACAGCTATTTCATTCTTGTCAGCGTAATGGCTAAGGCGTTCGAATCAAAATCGTTCGTCCTTGTTTGGGTTTGCGTCCCAGTTCGGGCGCGGTCGATATGCACTGCTCATGATTCTTAACAAGCTGGATGAAACAGCTGTACAGTGCTTCGATGGTTTCTTTATGGTGAGTTGGGCGATCATATCACATGGTGAATTATTCCATGAAAACATTCAATCTCCTACTACTAATGTGATTTTGTTTTGTCAGCCGCGATAATGATGGCCTTTCGTTGTCTCCGATTCTTCTGATATCGCAAAATCGGAGTTGTCTTTGCGCACGGGGATTCTTCTCTCCTGGTTCATCTACCGTGTTGATATTATCAGTATTGTTTGCTCGCCAGCGTGTTTGCTTGTTGTCCTTTCAAAGTCACCTGTCTTAACTTACTGTTGACTTGATATTTCGTCAAAATATCTGTTCGGTGATTGCAATTCTTTTATCCTTGTTTAGGCAATCTATTTTTCTTACTCCTGATTTTCTCGGACTGTTTTACTATTTCTGAAACAAAATATTCATAGATGCGTACGTTCTACCTACTGCTTGCAAATTCAGGTACATTACCAACGGAATGATGTGGTTCCCTGATCCACCGATTAATTGATTCACAAACGTATCACCTAAGTAATATTTGTGTTTTTTCTTTTTGTCTGATGTTTTCTTGTCACCATTCTGTTATTGGTCAAGTCAGGTTTTGCATAGAGCAAGCTTAATTTACTCTCGAATTTATGATTTTCACTAAATTTTCTGACACACTGACAAGTGCATTATGCTGATTTTTTAGAATGAACTCATGGTAGGATCAATCTCATTCGATGCTGTGGTTTCACCGTTTGTTTTGGCCTTTTTTCAAGATTCCGGGTAAGCTGTTCAGTGAATAGTTGCCGCATTTTATTTCGCGTTCCCGCTTAGGTGCAGTTCATACGATTCAAAACTATTTTGCCACGTCGACTGTTGCCGTGATCTAGCTAATTTGCCCACATTGTTATTAACCTTATTGCGGTGAAAACAATAACTGATCATTTCGAACACTTAATTTAGTTGGCAGAAAAATATTCCTACCTGTCATTCGTTAATCTTCATTGGAATCCAGAATGGGCGGGATTTAGCCAGAGTTCGCTCGCCTGTTTGATGCTCTCACATTTACCTCAACGACAAAATATAGCTTTATCGACTAATACTGTGCATATCAGAGTTTGCATTTAGATTTGTTTTCGTTGATGCATCACCGGATCCGATGGTTACATTGACAATGAAAATATGCCTGTCGGTAATTTAATAGATAGATGTATTTTGTCACCTACTATTTCGAACCTAATTAGGTCGATTGGAGTCGACTTCGATTGATAACGAAAGCAGCAATCATTCAGTTTATCAAAAAGGTAGGCAACTAGAAACATTGTACATCCGACGACTCGATACACAAGTATCGCCGGCATTCCTGTTATGCTCAGTGCTAATAGAGAAACGCTTGACTGTCGTTAAGAATGAAGAAGAACTGGAAATAAGGCAAGGGACGATATAGAATTAGCTGAGGAAACGTGATTGATGGATTCCTGATCAAGAAAAATGAGGTAAAACAATCGGCCGATGACCTGATTTTTTTTTTCGGTCTATCTGCTTCAGTCGATTTACCTGACACTGCTCTGTTTGATATGTATACTCATCAGAAGGTCTGTGAAGCTTGTCCATGTTAAATAAGCACCGCGAGTGAGATCACGGGAAATCAGTGGTTCATCAACAGTCACCGTATTCTGCTCAATGTAACAATTATTTCGAGTATCGATTGCTCTTCGATATTATTATGGAATAACTGTGTGCCTTTTTTGACGTGAATAACAAGTAATGGGGATTCTCCGATAGTGAGAATATCTGATATCCAAGGAGACAAACATTCAGTTTATCTGGAGACAGTAATTTCGAAATTCACGATCGCTGTGCTAAATTTAACACACACGCATGAACACACACGTGAACGAGTTTGCCACCCATCCACTGCCCGTCTATTTAACTGACCAGCCGCAAGTATGCCAAAGGAATTGCCGGAGTTCCTGTTGTATTTATGTTCTTGGAATGATGTAATAACGCGGTTTGTTTTTTGGCCCAGAATATGATCGAGATTCTACTGCGTTATTTCCACTTTCTTCCCCCACCTGTTCGTCGTGTGTATTGAACAGGATGGTTAATATCGACGTCTTACTTCAAGTGCGCATCAAGAAACGTCACTGAACACGAAATGTTTCATGTCACTTATTTAATGACCGCCAGTGGTTGCACACCTATTGGCGACAGGTAAATTGGCGGCCAATGGAAGTACTTAATTTTCAATCCCATCATTATCCACCATGAATAGGTGTTTAATATTGCTGTACGCAAGTTCCGAAAATTGGTGAAAACAAACCTCGTTGGGTTGGTTTGGATATGCCTCGGCTCAGCTTTTCGTTCTCAAATTCCGTTACAGTTTGAATAGAGGGAATGTGCATTGCTGACCCCGAAAAGGGATAAAACAGTTCAACAATGTTTTCAATGGTTCGATGAGTTTTGTCATTGCGCAATAAATCACATTTTGGCATTTTTTTGCCTACTATTGACTGACATAAAAAAATGACGAAGACAATTATAAGTATGCATTTTCGACACGAACATTTCAGATGGTACGATGTGGACAGTTCGCAAGTTCAGGATTATCGTTGGGCAAAAGGAGCTGGTTGTGATTTCGTACTCAAAAGTTGTTACGAATACATGAACATCAAACGATCTACGTGAGTTCCTTAATCAACGCATTCTACACTGAATGCATGGTTGTTTATTCTAATTTTGTTCAAAACTATCTTGAAAAGGAATCCGTATTAGGCACCGGAATTATCCGAATTCGGATGCTTCAAACGTCCGATGAATTCGCAGTCCGGCGGTATCTACAACTAGTTCAGTCCTGTACCATCCTGTCCTGGTTGGTGGCTTCTCAATTAGGGAAACTGAATGGACTGAAAACGTACCAGGAATCTTAATTCCATATGCCCATTTCAATCCACTTTTAGTGTAACCGAAGTCGTCTGTGAATCAGACGGGCATCGATACCGAAATAATTTCCCGTGTTCTCCTTGGTCTCCATACAACTTTAAGCAATGTCACGCTCATGCAAGTTCACATACACGAAATGTCACGGGAAAAATTTAGTTAAGTTCAGATTTTACAAACATTAATCCCATATGAGTCCAGCCTGACTTTGGATGCTACACCACAGCACCATCTACTGAAAAGCGGAAACATATCGCGAAATAGTGCGAGAAAGCGAAACTGCCAAATATGAAGTTAGACAAACATACCGAAAACGTTACTGGTTGCGATACTTATCCGTACCACATTGCACCCAACCGTTTATTTTGGGGACTCCTTGATCCCTAACCCAGTAGCCAAACTAGATCTAGACGGGATGACCAGTGGTAAACCTTCGTATACTTTTAGTCGAGTTACCGACTGGCCACCTCGACCTATCTAATAACAAGGACAACAGGTCGCATCGAGGCATGCATTTTGTGGACTTGAGCTAGACAAGTCCCAACCAAATTAACCTGTTCTTATTTATTGCCTGTTCTAAAGGCTGAACCCTACCCCAGTACCCAATTCCTAACCTTTGAGTTACTGAGAGAATTCTTTCACCACATTCTACCAGTTCTGCGAAGACAACTGTGTTTAAATACCAAAAGTCTTCAGAAATGTTCTGTCTCAACGTCCAAAGTTATAAGCCGCATCATAAAGCAGCTCTTACGTCTGCTATATGTGAACTTTGGTCGATAACCGGGTCGGCGGATGACGCCACAGGTGCCTCAAACTGGCAAACATGGACACAAAGCTATTTGCGTGTGCGTGGATACTTCATCCGATATTCGAACACCAGTTGAGATAAAGCTATCCAAGTGACTAAATCTATCTAACTCACCCAGTCTTCTACTCCAAGGCCGAGGTTCGGGTTTAAGCACTTCCAGTTTTGCAAAACATTTCACACTTTAAACGTGCGAAAAGCAACTCCAGTGTTGTTCAGAGCCAAGCAGTCCTGAAACTTTCCTAGGTCCTCACTCAGTAGCGTAACGTCATCCACATATTCCAAGTCAGACAGACTCCTGTCCGTACAAATATCAAAATTACGATTCTTCCTTAAAAGTAGGGCGATTTCTACAATGTACCTAATGACAAAATTGAAAAGACGAGAGAAACCACTTTGGTAAAACACCATTTCTTGTGATTAACTCGACTGAATAATCGACACAAGCACGAACGAGGCTTTGGCTGCTTGAACAGAGAGATTGTGAAAGTAAAGCAAATTTTCCTGGCACGCTCTGAAATGTAATGCTTCGGAATTGCACAATCTATTAAGCCCAAACTCGCTTTCAATTCAAGAAAGACGACGTTTGTGGGTCAGCAGAAACTTTATCTATGTTCTAATATTGGTCGCATAGTAAGGATTGGTCAATACAACTCCAACGGGATGAGAATACAACTTCATTCTGAAGCGTACACCTTGAATAACTATTACATGATCAGTGAATTATAATGCCCTTGAGGAAATTGGGTGAAATTTTTACATAATAATCCCTCTGTGGTTTTTACACCAGGACATATCACCTCTGTTTTAAACCGATACAACCGTCGATTCATACCAATACTTAGGAACTCGTTTCCTTACTTAGATTGAACGCAGTAGTGTTGTTAACTTCGATGTTGACATTCGGCCTCTGTAGCTGAAGAAAGACGGCAACAGCATATCTGACCCAAATCTGCGATATCTTTAAAGAAACTTTCTTCTTGATGACCTTGATTTGTAGTGGAAGCCCGGTGTCTAATCTCATCGCTTCATTTGGATTCGTTGATTGGAAATTCACTCTCGAACTTGACCGACTAGACTGTTCCCCGGTGCTCTGCAGAAAGCTGCGGATGACGCTGAGCTGTTAGATTCCATTGCATTTGGACTCTCTGGACCAGTTTTCCTAATTTGTCAGCAAATGTTAAGAGTATTGTTGATTCCCTCAGATTTTTCTAATTTTCCATGTTTTCCAATTCATCGCTGCGCTTAGACTACGGTTCAGCTGATGCCTCTGCGACGCGCGCGTCTCCAGAGGGATGGATCTGCTATCCTCCAACAGAGCAACTGGTTTCGAGGACACCCACCAGTTCTGAGATCTACATGACAATGAATCCTGCGTATCAGTCGCCGCTGAGTACAGGACTTCTCTAGTATTCTAACTGTGTTCCCTTGGACGCTGGGTATTTCATGTTGACGGCAATCGCACTTAGAGCACCGATTGGAATCGAATTTCATGATTGTCATCTTAAATCAGCTATGCAGCGGTGTGACCTTTTTATCGGTATAACTGCAGAATAGATGCAAAAAGCGAGCACGAATAAAAACATTATCTGAGACCATCAATGTGGACCGGATTGGTTTGACTGATCTGCATCACGGATGATCAGTGTTAGTGAGGTCAATATGAGTCTAACGTTGTGACGGCGAAAGAGAGCGTCAGGTGAGCCGACGTTGCTTTTTATGACCAAAAGTGGCACTCGACAAAATAGTCTGTGGTCACCGTTTTCCGTCCAATGGAACAAAAGATCGGTCTCTGATTTGCCGTTCCATCTTTAATTAGCTTTGTTTGGCTCCGAAGTCATCAACAGTAACCGTTAACCCAGCGGAAAGTAAACTTCGAAGTAATCAGGGTGAGTCCCAGTGGAACTCGTCCTTGGCCTTAAGAAAGCCGAAGAAACTGGAAGCTCAAGTAAATTCGGAAACACGTAAGGAACCTTTCAAAATAACTGCATACGAAATGCAATCAACAGGGTCCAATTCAACAGTCCGTGCTCCCCTCACACGCTCGTGCATTCTGAACGCCAGCATTTCCACGGCAGCTCGAAACAGCAGTGTGTGACTCGCGAAGACTGAAGCAGAACATTGGGGATGTATCTGATCTACAGAGGGTGATTATGAAGGTAGGATAGTGTATACGCAATTCAGATAAGCAATTTACCCGTATTTTAAAAGTTTCAGTGGTTCTACCTAGGGCGGCTTGTTTAGCTTTGTGATACTGAGGCAGAAAATTGAATCAAACAGTACAGATAGAACACTGAGATCGAATTATTTCCTGCTCTGCCGTTAATGTTACCGTCACCAAGTTTCGTGGCTCCCATTGTGGTCCTTACACTGGAAAAAATTACGGTTTCAAATTTCCTTAGAGCAAAGTTGCTGAGGGCATTTGGACGAGTGATAATTCGCGACTGTCGGCGCCTCAGAAGAGGTGCTTTGTGGGCGGCCTAACCGCAGCCTAACCGAAGTCTGGCGCACCATATCCTAGACGCACAGGAACAAGTCTTTTCGACTCTCACTTGGATAGTGAATCTCATGAAAACCGTACCCCAACCTAAGTGTAAATCGTCAATGCTTTCTTGATTGGCGTTCACGAATGACAATGGCATTTTGGTCATTTTTCAAGCAAGAATACAATCTGATTCCTAAAATCCAAGCTCATAATTCTAGTCATATTTTTTTATTTTAAAACCTCACACCTGGGTTCACCAGTTCAGCGTAGGCGGGCGAATCACGTTCAGATTTTCTAAGTTTTATCGAAAGTAGACCAAGTTCGCGAAGATATTTGGGATAGCTCTTTCCTTCGTGCACAATGAAAGTGCCTATTACCAGTCCCCGAACCTGTACTAGACAGCCTACACTTTTCGCAGGATCATAGGGCAGCCTGCAGCTGTAAGACATAATGCAGCAGGAAACATTCTCATCTTATGCAAACGACCAGCACATCTTGCATTCTATGCCTTCTGGCAGCACACAACCCAGGCCACAAGTCCCAGGCCCTACTGGCGCGGGACCGAATAGTGCTAACCGACATGTCGAATTTTGTTTGTGACTTCCATCCGAAATCGTCATCATACAGCGAAGCGGTAAGCAACACACATCTGGTGTACGTTCGCAGCTAACGCTTGGATATTTCCAACAGTGAATTGCAGTTCCATATGAAATCCGAGGGCACACATCACCAAAACCAATTGCATTTTTCAGATAGGTTTAGGCGTTTACTCTTGGGTAAAGATTTTATAAGTAAGATAAGATTTGCCACGTATTGGAGGTACGCGGCCGCTTCTCGGAATTAAGCCAACTGGAGAGGAACATTGCGCTGTACCACTGTGTTGGATTTCCTTGTCTGAAATGGATAGTAAGTCACAGAATTTGCATCAGCATTGTGTTCTCTCTTCCTTTGATTAGACAAGTGAACTGTTTTATTAGAAAAAATGAGGTCCATTCTGTGTGTCAGGCATGCGCCAATCGAGCTCCCTATGTTCGTCCAAGAACTAGCTTAAAACAAAAAAACCATACTCGAAAAATTCCATGACCTGGAACCATAGGTGAAGCTTATCCAATCAAAAGTATTCGTTGGAACACTCACAAGTCAAACTAAACTCAATCAAACAACATCGTGTGTCAAGTGTCAATGTTGTCAAATTCGTCAAGTTGTACGTTACAATCTTGTTATACTCCACGCCAGACGACAAATGTTTACTTCTCAGTGAAATTATTGCCTGTACGTTCGGAGTAAATAACATCTTTTATCAGCGAAAATCGATACGACTCAATGAGATTGTCATGAATTTTTCGTCTGCACTGGTTTTGCGGTTGTTCACAATCGTTCACGTGAAAAATCGATAGGCAGACCAGTGGTGAATTCATTAAAAATCAGATTCAACTTGAATATATATTTTCCTCTCTCTGCCCAAAGCACGATTTTGACAGTTTGTGTCAACCGCGTGCATAAATTCTAGAGTAAAAATTCTATTCAACAAAACCGTCAAAAGTAGAACTTCTTTTTATTCACAAGTGGCCCGCTCACTCACTCAGTGGTTTTTAAATTCCGTTGGTTTAGGCAAATCTTACCGCTATCTGATTATTTCCAACCGTCAAAGTGAATAAACTAGATACCAAGAAAAAAAAGCAAGGCTTGCTTTGATACAATTTTCCGCGTACCAAATAATTCCGCTAGGCCACTTCCTTTTTCTCAAGTCCAGCGCACACGTTCTCAGAAGTTACAAGGAAGTGGGCGCGGTAATCAGCACATATTTCAACTTCCGTTTGTTTAGTAATTCAAAAATTTTGTGAACTTAAGTGTTAACCATTTAAGAATCTTTCAGTGCCCATGAAATGGTTCGTCATGGATTAGCCGTGGTCAACTCCTCTGTGAGACTCATGGAAGCATTGTACTACTGTTCCGTTTAACATGCTTGTAATGTTTTTATCTATATCTAGTAAAGCACCTCGGACAGATCTTGATGAGAATTCCCAGCACGATTGGATCAGTTGGTCAGAGCTTTTGTGCTTTTCGTCGTCGAGCTCCGCACGAAAACTGCACCGCAATCCGATTTTCACAGTGTAGCTGAGTCGCCTACTATTTTAATGCATCACGCATGGAAGGTGCACGATACGCACTAATGCGCATAATCTGACCTGGACATCATCTTGCTCACTTACGTTATACTGTAGTCTCGTGCTGCCTGATAATTCGAATGTAATTTACAAAACACTTGTAACAGTGTGATCAGAAAGGGAGTAGATGCGGTTAGGTTTCTCTAGGAAATATTTCTATGCAAAGTAAATAGCCCTTAGCAATCACTTGTAACGAGAATTTAACGGGATTACATCCTTATGCATCGGCTAGCTGGTGTAGAAATAAAGTGAGTGGTTCTGTTTCAAAATTCGGCAACCCTTGACATATGGTGGCCCTCCAAAGATGTGCCCTCATAACATCATATGTCTATGATGGAAGATTCTGTGCACATAACATAACCGATCAGAAGTCAGCGAAGAAAATTTGAATTTCTTGTCATCGCGCTTTGTCGATATCGGGATGGGTCAGAGATGTGACAAATAATTAAATAAAATATCACTGAGTGTGAGAACGTTTAGCCTAGTCATATTTCGAGAGGCCAGGATATCACCAATACGATATATGACTCCTTTATTTGAGAAATTTTCGGACACAAATCGTTGCCAGTAGTTGGGCGACTTGCACGATGGATTGATTACTTGACTCTGTCCAGGCAGAGTTGTTCATCATCTTTTCCATTTCCGTTAGTGGCTTGATGCGCAATATTGTATCGCTAGTACACGATACACGTTTTGAAAATAAGGAGTAGATTTGGTTTTCAGATCCGTAAGGCACACACTGTTCCGTAAGAGCGCTTCAGGAGCTTTGCTTAGTTAGACCAAGACCTTGGATACTGAGAATGTTAACAGTAATCCAAAGTCAGATTGAACTGCAGCGAAGACTAAGTCACCAAAAGCCATCAATCAAACCGAAACGTCATAATACTAATGGCATAATCATTATTCTGCCCCTCACACCGGTCCACATCGATCGGTCAATAACGGATCGGGCATAATCTTGCCCGATAATTCAGCATGCTCTTGACCAGAGCAGTTCAACCCCGGTAACGATCGCTAAAGAGGCTTATAAGGTGGTAAATAGCTCCATGGTTTCCGTTTGCGAGTCCAGCATTCACCCGGTACACACAACCACACCTAGATAACCACTGAACATCAGATGCAACATCATTAAAAAGCAATGTATCTGATCATGTGCTTCTGCATCCACGTAGCCACCAACAAGGGAAGTCGAAAGCAAGTTGGTATATTTTGAGATCTTAGTGAATAATAAAATACTAATGGACCACCGATATTCGGTTTGTCTGCAAAAGCCCTTGAAAATATCGCACTACCCAAAGTACGGCGAAAGATTTGGATCCTATATATTGGTGACACTTTCGTCATTGACAGACGCTCTGACGTCAAAAGCGCGGACAACAATTAGTGACATATTCGATAGGAACCAGTTCGCCATGGGGTAGAAAATGACAGAAACCTTCCTTATCTGGAGGTACTGGTAAGAAGAACCGCCAGTAGAGCTCTGGAGATGTCCGTGTATCACAAACGTACGCCCACGAACCAATTACAAAGCTTCGACAGCAACTAGTCTAATGTTCACCAAGTATCCCGTCCGTGGACACCGCTCAGCAGAAGAAAAACAAATCGCCGTGCGATGGAAGTGTAGAAAGTGGAAAACACAAACTACGTAAAATAGTTCACCATGTGATATGATCGCTCAACTCACCATAAAGAAACCATCGAAGCACTGTACAGCTGTTTCATCCAGCTTGTTAGGAATCATGAGCAGTGCATATCGACTGCGCCCGAACTGGGACGCGAACCCGAACAAGGACGAACGATTTTGATTCGAACGCCTTAGCCATTACGCTACCCGGCGGGCTCTGAACGGTTTGTTGAACTTCACCACATGATGTTGCACCTATCTGTCACTGATTTGCACGATTACTGGCCGCTAGCTTACAGCAGTCGATCCCTAGTGATAGATAACTTCTCTGCAGGTAGCCTGGTTCGCGTCCCAGTTCGGGCGCGGTGGATATGCACTGCTGATGAAGCAGCTGTGCAGTGGTTTCTTAATGATGAGTTGGGTGGTGATATCACATAGTGAATTATTCCATGAAAACATTCAATCTCCTACTACTAACATGTACCAAAACAAACTTCCCGAGCAGCTTCAAAGAAACGGTTACCCATGATTCTTCATAAGGATAACGTTAAACTGAGTGAAAAAAAGGAGAGAAAGGTGAGCAAACCGCAACAAGAAAATAGTGCTTCTCTTCACCAAAATGTATCTGAAATGAGTGCAAGACTGCTCGATCTGCAAGGCATCACAGTCATCCACAAACCCGCCAATAGTACGAAAAGACTCATTCCGAACTCCTAAGAAGAACTCAAAACCGACAACAGCAGTAGTGCTATACATATGGTCAAGTGTGGGGACTGCGACAAATGTTATGTGGGTCAAAATGAAAGAAACCTCGCTACGTGAATATATGAACACAAACTTGCCAAAAGACGTGATCCCGATTTCAATAATATTCGGGTAGGAGATGTATCAAATCTGAGTACGGTTTAAATTGTAGACGAGTCGAACACAAGACATTCGAGAGGGTTTCCGAAACCTTCCAATTTATCGACAAACTGCACTAACTGGCAAACTGAATTGAACCAAATGAACAATCTACTAAAAGGCAACAATGAAATGAAATGGGTGTCAGATTTTTGGAGTCTTAAGCAGGCGGAACCATTTTCAGTTGCAATATTCGAGACCATCTCCAACTGAAAGATGTTTTACAGCCACGTCACTAAAACAAATAAAATTACCAAAATTAGCAGCGCTGCCATAATTAGTAACGATGCTAGTTCAAGGTGGAAGCTATAGCAATCCTCGAAGCGGACTCATTCTGGAGTCAATGTCAAATCGAGAATAGCACTGTTAAGTACAAATGAACAGATAGGTTATCGCATACTCATCGATGATCTCACCTCGGCTGGTAATGAAACGTTTGCGTTCTAACCACCAAGCTCAACGCCAACAGAAACAACAAACAAATCCCTAGATTATATGAATCCTGCATTTTCCGCTCTCTTCCGAGTGGGATTTTAGTGCCCAATGAATTGTTCTAGTTAGAATATTTTTCGGATAGTGTATATCATTGTTGGAAAACGAAGCACAATATGGAATTTCCAAAAATTGACGTTTTGGACCGCTGAACTGCATTTGAACATTGTAGAAGTTTGCAAAACTGCATATCGCATGGACATATTCCTGTCAGAGCTCAGTACACCTCAGTAGGCGTTAGAAATTAGCTTGACAACCAACCAGTACGACGAATGCGAGAAATGCTTGCAGTTGTTCATCCCGATCTTGAAACTTGTTTGTTATAATACTGGTCAGAACGCCCATACCTTCGCGAGACTTTCTAAATCATATAACATTTGGTAGACTTATATTTCAATCGTGCTGAAGTTTTTCTCAATTATTACCCTTTCCGCCTCTTACCTTCAAGTTACTGTATTAATTGCGTCACAAATCACGTGATTCTCTGCAACTGGTTAACAGCCAACAAAGGAATGGCAAGTGTTAATCTTCCTCACCTTCGGGAGTAATCGAACTAGCTTTCGTCAGGTTGAGATACGGTGAGATTGACTGCCTGACCACCGCCGGTCAAAATATTGCAATGCACACTTTGTAAATTTAAATGCTTTATTTCGCAGTTGTGTTGAGTTTTTTGTCCAGGCGGTTGATCGTTTGGTTATGAAACTCAAATCTCTGTCATGCAAATGTGCGGTAGGCAGGCCGTTTAATCAGTTTGTCGGTGATGACTAATTCCAACAGGTTCTTATCAACTACTAAGGGCTGATTCACGTGTAGACTTCTGGTACCTCATTTGCACCGAACGATTACTAGCCCTAAAACAGCAACGGTCCTTTGGCCCACGGTTGACGGGTAATTGTTAACGAGACGGAAGCGCGAGACAGACATCATCTGTACGATTCATTGATCGCGTTCCTCGTTAGCCTGTGTCTGTGGCATGACGGACAAAAAACTGATGATCACTGAATGTTAGAAAACGATATGAAAGGCTGAACAGGATACAAATCTCAAAATGGAAATTTGCTTTGTTGAACAAGTGGAGTCAATCGCCAAAATCAGCAATTGACCTCAATTAGCGAGAAATTCACTGTTCTACTGAAAAATGGTCAATTCGTATTTTGTTTGCTGCCCAAGTGCTAGATCTGGTCACTCATACTAGATTTATTACGTAAATTGATTTTCACAGTGGGCAATCAATTCTACCTTGGTGCGATGATGTCGATTCGAATAAGACAATATGTTTGGACTACGCCAATGCTTTTGGTCTGTGCAATTTGCGTCGAAGAGAACAACGATTATCGAAGCGAAATCAATACTTTGTTTCGATTGATGGCGTGTCATCACATCAGCTGCCATTCTATGGCGGAGAAGATGACTTAACAGACTTTTGTCCCTATTGGGCCGTAAGTACATTGCTGCATTACAGTTTATTTTCATCACAGACAGTTTTTCATTGACTTTTGTTATATAACAAGTGGATTATTAGGGGAAAATAGTTCTGACGTCGTGATGCATTGAAATTGGTGTTGTTCGCAAAGTTTGAAATGAGATCTCGCAGAAATTAAGTCTGCGCAAAATGGATCTTGGGAATAGAAGTGTTGATTAATGTTAAAAACATCAGTATGAATTTCAAATGGTTTTTGTGCAACATAACGGCTCAACTCACCATTGATGAACAGTTAAGAGATTGAAATCAACCTTCCACTATTGTAAACGATCAGCCACCAAATTCCTGTGAGGTCGTTTAGTCTTCTCTTTTTACTGAGAAATCGTCCAACGTGTAGGGGCCAATTGCTTGGTTGGTAAATGTCTATGGCCATGACAAATGCAACGGTGAGCAGGAGTGGCATCATATAGAAATGCTGCCCCCTAAACTGCTCGACATCCGTCTGGGTAGCACAGCAGCTGTAATCTTTGACCAGCGGTCGTACTTGGGAAAATTAGGGGCAAATTATCTGCTCATCATATGTGAATTTTAATAGTAGTTTGACCGTTGATTCTGAGAGATTAACGAACTGGAAAAGACAAAAGCCGTCTAGTGAACAGGGAACTTAAAAAGCGATTTGAATTACTTGAGAGCACTACTCCGACAATGCCTTCGATTTGACCAAGGCTGAAATGCTTAAGTTTTTGGACAGCTGAGTTAATCTATGACCAACAAAATCAAAAATAATAGAAGCGCTTCATCTCCAGAAAAGATGCGGAAGAATGAGAGAACGATTTTAAGATTTCTGTAACTGAGAAGGTTGGGAAAACTGTACGAAAACTTGTGTCACTCACGAGCGAAATGAGAGAAAGTTGAATAGGTAGAGACTTTGATCAGGAAGAATAAATTTGGCAGAATTGGGCCACTGAATACCACCACGTGGTAGACGTTGACCTCATGAGTCATAAGTTAATCCGTTAGAAGATTTATGAGAATTATAAAATAAGGTGAGAGGAGACGATCAATTTGTCTATAAAACAAAGCCTAGATGACTATTTATCTCATATAACGCATCACGTGAATTACGAATTTGATAAGGTTTGAACCGAGGATGGTAAACTACAGAAAAACCTGGTCTTTAAACAGACATTTCAAGTACTTAAATCCACCTACAAACAATTCCGTTTTCATTTGACAAATTAAAATGGGTCACGCGGTCCTCTTGTGAAATGCGTAATCGGGCGAATGACGAACAAAAACCGACTACTCTGACCAGGCCATTAGTGTACCTGGTGAAAGTGATCATGGGTTAAACCGACAAGTCCGATCTGGCGATTTAGGATCGAAGTCGGATTTGGGTGTCATGGAAGACGTGGAAGATGCTAACCACATCAAAAAAGCGTTCCAGCTTTCGATGTACGGGCCATGTCAAATTATGAAGTGGTTAAAATCTTTCGAGTGGAATAGACATCCTCCGAAAGTTTCTTTTAAGTCTCTTCATCAAGGTTTTGAATAGCTAGTACTTTCAAATCTGTCTCACTAAATCACCGAAACAAAAGAGTTTCGTGTCTTTCCAGTACACTGAAGAGTTCTTTGTTCGAAATTTAATCCACTGGTGAGCTCGTTCACTCCTAGATTTTAAAGTTTTTCACATCTAACCTGTCAGTTCTGGATGACTGGTATTGACTAAATGCGGATAATTTTCGCCTGTCGGGCAATAATGTGAATAGAAAATCTAATTCCCCTAGTCATACACCAGGCATACAAATTATGCTTGTGAACCCCTTTAACTGTGCCCGATCTATAACCGGTTAACCAGAGAAAGTTCAGAAAAAACCGTGTAGATTTGCATATCTGCTTCTATATCCGTCAAACCCAGAGTAAAATATGATGGCTGAATCACCCGGCTAGAAACGTTTGCTCCCTCCGTATGACGGTTAGTTTGGTTGAACCTTGGAACAAGTGGCGTAGTTATTTTCATTTCAGCCGATAATAAGCTGCTTATAAGTTATCATTCTCTATCTCATTCGTCACCGAGTAATCGAAAGTGGGTAAAGTCTGATGGTCGACTTAGTACAAGTAGTTGACCCTTAGCCTAGAGCCATTACGCTTCGAGAAATTCGCAAAGTTGTTGCTTGCACTAAGTTTTCGCGTACGGATAACGTACAACGTATAGTAAGTAATGTGGCCTTGTTTTTTTGCACGGCTGTTCATCAGCGGCTCTGCTTAATTGCTTACTGAAATGTTGGTCAAAACCAAAGTAAAATTGGATTTGAAAAAAATCTTTCGTTGATCGAAAATCAAATTAGCAAGTTTTCCACATAGAAACTAGATATTTTGTCTCTTTCCTTCTTTACTGCAGCCGGTGATTTTCAGTGGGGACGAACCAAACACATTTTGTAATCATCCCGAGAACTCACAATATGAAAGTTAGTGCTCCTTCTTATCAGAGTATTTTCATGGCATTACTCTATTTGGATAATTTCATAAAGACCGGTAATGTTGTTCTGGACTTCTTCTAAGGGTGGCTGAAGTGATCGATCATTAGATTCATTTTCTTTTCAGAGGGGAGGCGCTGGGAAAATTGTCTGTGGCTGTAGGATTTTGATAGGAAAGCTGTTCCACTGAACACTTGTTATTCATACAGCGTTGGTGCACAGTGAACCTTCATTTCAGCTTAAATGCTTGCTTATCGATGCAGGTCCAAGCCCTCCTTGATAAGCTTTAGGGACCGTATAGCGTATACAAGCAGTTTCAGCTAAAATATTCCAACTTATGCTTAGCTGATACACAAGAAAAGGAAACACAGACTAGTTCTGTCGATTCTAAAAGTTTTCTTCATTTCCGGTCATATTCTGGTTTGTTTTTTCATTCGCTGGCAGCGATCTTACACCTCAAAATCGTCAGCTGTTTTGTCATCTCAAAAGCGGTATTGTAAATTAATGCGCAAATGCGGTTTTCCGTCACAGTGAGACCACACCTTGACTTGGTGCGACGGCTTGCATGCATTCATGATCTAATGAGCTATACAGGATGGCTTATCTCAAGCCGAAGATTCAATCGTGCCTGGAAGTTCCATGGGTAGAGGCCTGACGAAGCAGTCTCCTGATCCTCCAAGTTGGGAGTTAATCTGAGTTAGCACCTCAGTCGGACAAACGAGTGGAGCAATAATTGGCCCAAGTGTATGGACTTCTATTCAGTTATTCCCCGGTGCCTTGCGGTCAGGTTCTTGTCAGAACCAAAGGCTTTGGTTGAGAACCCTAATCGTTCTTCTGCTTAGCGGCTGGACTCCCTAGCAGTACCCGTCCATTATTCCCCATGAGTTACAGGCCTACAAATAATTCCATACTGCATCGGTCGTCGCGCAGGATAATCAGGACCGCGCTGCCCATTGCATCCAGCGCAAGTGGGGTGGGTAGTGATAAGTATGCTACTGCTCAGAATCCCCTGTCCTTTATTCAACCTGTATCTTCTATTTCCAACTGAATCTCTTTAGCCCTTCTGCCCACCCATAATGTCCCCACTGGTAGTGTAGTAGGTGGTTTTCAGTCTGTTAGCTCACATTTTCTCAAGCCTCGTCAGCCTCTGCATCTCGGTTCCTTCAATGTGCGCACTCCCATGCAGGCTGGCCAACAGGCGTGTTTGGCTCAGACAGTGGACTCACTTCTGATTGATGTCTGCTGCGTGAGCGAAACACGAATTCAGGATTCGAGTAGAGTAATTCAGCTAACTGCGCCGAACGTCTCGTCAAGATATTTTCTTCGCACTTCAGGAGACGAAGCAGCTCAAGCTGTGGGTCAACGTGGTGTAGGAATAGTCTTGAGTGAGAAGGCCGAAGCAGCCCTTTTAGACCGGATCCCGGTCAACAGTCGCTTGTGCTCCGGGAGATTGCAGGGATCAGTCGGCGTCCGAAAGGATAGTGGTGTTAAGCGTAGTTTATTTGTTATCTCGGCATTCGCTCCAACAGACTGCAGCACTGACACGGAGAAAGACGAGTTTCACGATAACCTCGTCACTCTTGTTCGGAAGAGCAAACACTCTGACATTGTAGGGGCAGCAGATGACTTTAATGCACAAGTTGAAAAACTGAGTGCATCGAAGTCCTGTTTAGATGGACGATGCTCCTTGCCTGCACAGCGAACAGACAACGGGGAAAGACTTTTCCAATTCTGTGCAGATAATCATTTATTCCTATCTAGTACGAATTTCCGACATAGTTCGCGTCGTACGGCGACATGGCAATCTAACTCAACAGGTGATTTGAGTCAGGTCGACCATATTACAGTAAGCTACCACTGGCGCGGTTCTGTTCAGAACTGTAGGTCGTAATGGACCACGTACGTCGAATCGGACCATGCGCTAGTTGTAATGCGATGTTTGGTTCAGCTCAACGGCCTTCGACACACGCCACGAACTCGATTGGTCATCGAATGTTTGTGATTTGGCTGTTCGCCTCAGCTACGGACAGAAACTAACCGTGAAATAGGAATTGAGGACTTCGACAAGCAGTGGGGACAAATCCAGCAGGCGATGAATTTGGCAGTAGGTTTCGCCTGTGGTCCTAGATTTGGCTTTTACCGAAAGGGGTCATCGAAGGGTCTCACAAGGGTTGCTGAGCCTAATGGAGCAAAAACACTAGCGTCCTAACTGCACGGAGGTGAATAGGATGTGTCGACAGCTACAGCGTCAATTGGCGACAAACCTTAAGAATGACCGGGAAAACTGGTGGGTCAAGATAGCCGATGAGATGGAAGTAGCGGCTGATTCAGGTAACAGGGAAAGACTGTTTAAGCTTATACGTAGCACCGGCGGGAGGTGAAGTTCGGTTAGTAAAGTTGTGAGCAATAGAAATGGAGAGCTGATCCATGGTAACCAACAAAGGCTGGACCGTTGAGCTTAGGACTTCAAGAATCAATTTAGCTGGCCGCATGCTAACGTATTTAGGCCGACATCTGCAGCTGCGAATCCTTGGGATGTGTCTGTTGATCCCTTCAACTGAATTTGAAGTAGAGTCGAATATCCAACTTCTGAAACGGGGAATAACAGCCGTTTTCGACGAACTTCCCACAATTCTTTTCAAATTGGGTGGAGAAGTGCTGATGAAATCAGATACTTACTTGATTCGTGATATTTGGATCGAGGAGCGTATTCCGTTATCGTTGGATGATGACTAATTATGCCCATGTTTAAGAAGGACATACAGAATGACTGCAGCAATCATCGAGGGGTTAATTTAATTCCGATCGTCACTAAGTTCTTGGCTTTGATAATGCTGCGCCGTTTGACACCGATTCGCGAGAGTAATATCCGCGAACAACAGGCCGGATTTCGTCCAGGTCGGGGTTGCATCGACCAGATATTCACTCTTCGACAGATACTCGAAACGCGCCACGCGCACCGCCGCCCTATGATCGTAGTCTTCCTAGTTTTGAAAGGTGCTTTCGACTCCGTGGATCGACCGGCACTACTCAGTGCTTTCCACCGAAGGGGTATGCCAACTAAGTTTGTAAACCTGTTGCGAGCATTGTACTCGCATACCTATGGTCGCGTTAGGGTATACGGTGAACTGTCACGTTCATTCGAAACAACTAGTGGCGTTCGACAAGGGTGTCCCATCTCTCCATTCTTGTTCAACTTCGTCATGGACGAGGTGATGGAAGATGCTTTAGGAGGTCTCCGGGATGTAGGAGTCGAACTGGGAAATGGAGGAAAGCTATGCGACCCAGATTACGCAGACGACGTCGTGTGCCTATTCGAGTCTGCGGACCATGCACAACGGGCACTAGATAGACTGTCGAGATCGGTTGTTCGGTTTGGCATGCTTTGCACCTTCAAAGTGCAAAGTACTGTTACAGGACTGGACGAAACTAGTCCCGAACTTGGTACTGGATGGAGAGGAACTAACGACTGTGGACCGTTTCACCTACCTTGGTAGCTGCGTGTTCAAAGATGGTAGCTCGGGATTGGAGGTAAGTATGCGTATATCCAAGGCTCGGGCAGCTTACGCTGGACTGAAGCACTTGTGGCGTCGGCCTGATATTTCACTGAAATTGAAAGGTCGTGTGTACTGTGCTGCAGTGCGTTCAGTTCTGTTGTACAGTTGCGAGACGTGAAGTATGCATGTGGGCGATGTTCGTCGGTTGGAGGTTTTCGATAACCGATTTTTACGTAGTATGGCTAGGATTGGATGGAGTGACCGGGTGAGTAATTTGGCGGTCAGGAATCTGGTGCTAGGTGCCAATTCTTTGAGCACCTCATTTGACGTAATTGATTGACAGTATTTGCATTTATCTTTTTTCAAAATCAGCTGAAATATTCGCTAACGCTTTCGATCATTAACTTCCGTTACTCTGATTTAAGGATTTGTTATTTTTATTTGGTGTCCCTGATAATCTTCAAACTTGGTCGATTTTTTTCGCCAATCACCATTTTCAGTTTTTCTTACCTAACTTTTCAAGATTTCCAGGTGGTGATTTTCATCTAATTAGAAAACGCAAACTCGTAGGAACTGATTATATATCTGCGTTTACTCAATTGATATTTGGAAAAATCATTCAACGGTCCATATTCAACTTAACTGTGCCAATCTGTGGTTCCAAATCTGACCGGTTTTCATCTCAACAGGCAATACTTGAAAGCGTAGAATTGGTCGATGAGTGTTATTTGACTATCCCTTGCAGGCTGCACGTTCGTTACCGCATGTGACAGACATGAGGATATACGGCGTAATTTGGGAAAGATCAAATGCATTCATTTCAAACGAAAATAAATGAATAATAAAGTCGATGCACAGCAATTGAATATAATCAGTCACCAATGTGTTTAGAGTGTTGTTATTCCCTTTTTAGAACACCGTCGGTCAAAAACAAGCACCAAGTTTTAATGTGAACAATTTTTCGTCCTCTTCAGGAACTGGTTGATGTTCAAACGAGTCTTGACTACAAACTATTTCGTCAGTAGTATGTTTCGCATGCTGATGAATGAACAAAATTTCCCCCGAAGCATACGGTCGGTTAGGTTATTATTGCCGATCGTCAGGTATTCGTACCCTTGAACTTTAGGCTTTCGACCTTGGATGAACTGAAGACAATCGGTTGCATATTTTACCGGAAAGAAATTGCCGGGGTGAATTTCACTATCGGAAACTACAAAATAAGCTCAGATCGAGTGATGGTGGCACCGCTGGACCTTGGTGACCGAAGCATTTTACGGCCACTAGAAAAATCTCCAACCATTTGTATGATTTCACGTACCAACACCAAAACTGGAGAAGAAAGTGGAACTACCTGTAGACCAGATCAGGGAAAGTGTATGTGACTTAAAATCGATCTGTGCCTCACGCGATCATTCTTCTTTTCAGAGTTCCGACAGATACTCTCAATACAAATTTGTTTATCTATGGCGCTGAACCATATTTGTAATGCTAATTCACTCATTTCTTGCCATCTGAATTGGAGACAAATCCTTTGAATACAACTTGAATCGTGAAAATGTTCACGAATGTATTACGTTTTGGTGTTGTTGAACGCTTGAGTTGTTTGTGTATTGAAGGAGCATTTTCAAAATGCATACATTTGTTCCCTTTTATTAATTTCTCAGGTGTTTAAGTAAAATGGTTATTTGATGAATGGCGAAATTATTTTGTCAAGATATGCAAAAAAATTTGTCTATAAATCTGACAATCCTATTCAGATAAGAAGACCAATCTACTTCTCGAGGGATACGGGGAGGACGCAATCTGTTTCAACCACAATCGAAGTAGACGCTGGAAATCCTATCAGTGCAATAGGGTACAAAACTACCCAGCAGCAACGGCTTCTTGTCACAAGGTACTAAGTCACTTTTTTATCGCTTACCAATCAATGCAATCATTTGTCTATAATCGTACTTGAATAATACATGAGTTCACCTTCCTCATCTCTCTTTCCAGTTCCAATGCGTCAACGGTAGTGGTCTGATAGTTCAGATGGGCGACAAATGGTACAGCTGTCCCGTAAGTGGAGGTTCAGTTCGAGTTGACACTGTTGGTAGGACAGCCTATGTTCAAGGTAGGCTGGAGTGTCCAACATGCACAAGTTTGTGTGGGGTGAGTTTAACAGCCTTGTGTTATTCCGAAAGTTTCCTGGATTTTCTGGGACGTAATACCTTGAAAACGTTTCAGTCGATGGGGCTTGTTTGTCTTGATTCCCAAAAACTAGTTGAAAAGCCGAAAAGTGCAAGCTCGCCGATCTCGACCCCGGGTGGAGAAACTCCCATCGTTTGCATCCCAGTGAAAATAGAAATACTCCCAAACAAATGGATTTATGGTGGTCAATTAGACTACTATATCCTACTCAATGAAACTATCAAAGAGTTTGAGTTCGAAGCATTTTCGTAGTTGCATCAGATTTACCATTGTCAAAAATCAGCCAGCCAAACTTCCTAATCTAACACGTTGGCGAATTTGAACTCCTGGATTCTGCGTGGTAAATTTGGAAATCCTGCTCTTGCAATCTAACTGACAAAATTTCATTCTGGTGAAACCCATGTGCATTTGCAATTAGAGTCCTCAAGTAAAAATGTCTGAACACCGTTCGATGTGGCCTCGAAGCTCAGCTCATATGGCATACGTGATGCGAGCTCGTGGGTTATGTCCGTGTGTAGGTTTGAATCTCGCCGAGTTGGAAAACTTTTTACATCTGGATCAATTTTCTATAACCGTGTTTTGCTGTCACTACCTCAGACAGATCACGAAATACTGCAGAATGTATAATACCTGAGTGTGGACGGTCGGATAAGCCAGCCAATTAACTACGTGTAACAACAAAATCCGAACGCAGAATCTAATATAGATCTTAATAATTTAATCTGATCTGGGGGAATTAATTATCGAATGGTTATCTGACTGACCTGAACTGATAAAAATCAAAAACCAACGTGAGCTCAACAGCCACATCATTCGGGATAAACATTTACATGGTGTAACTATTTTGTCCTGGTTTAACTTGGATCATACAGTACAAATCGAGATGAAGAGAAAAGTGTGTGGTAATAGTGGTCGACTACGAGAAGAAAGTACCTAGTGAGCGTGACTTATCCACCATAACACAGGTTCGGTCTTCGATAATATTACCACAACCTTCTTGTTGTTGTCCGACAGTGTCTCTGTTTCAAAGCAATTCATTGTGTTCAAGTTAAAAATCAACATATTTTGTAATTGCCGATAGGTTCCGTTTCAGTTTCTAAATTTTGCAACATTTCACTCCCCCATAACCGACTCCGACCTGGGTACCCATAGGTATTTATAATTCACGGTCTGTCGACAGCTCGGGTTCAGTTGTGTTGTGGAGGAAACAGCACTCGGTTTTAGGTCAGGGAAATAAACGCCAATTAAGGATGGTTCGGGTGCATAAACTTTACGCGTCATGCAACTACTACCTGATATCGCTATTATAACTGAATGAGGACCCTTTCAGTGTGCTGCAAACGTTGGTACTAAGCAATCTTTGGTCTCAACCTACGCAAACGCATTAAGTTTCCAGATGATTTTAGTGTATGAGTTTCTCTTCCGTCATAACCCCGTTCCCCTATTTCGGCTTAAGCATGAATATGGCCCAATCCTCCCTGGTTTGGCAGGATAGTTCATTCGTCACAAACTTTGTCAAATATATAGGTACATTTGCACAGGAGCAAAATGCAGGCCTGACAAAAAGGGATTTCGCGACTTCTTCAGGGAGTGTTATGGTTGTGTTCCGTGGCCACATGTGCTGTTTTACTAAGCGACAAAAGGCGTGATTTTTCGTCCTAGTCACTTTTATCGTCTATGTAATCTTTCTAAATTAATAAGTGTTGGATTGGTACTGTCCACGAGTTTATTTCCTTACACGCCGTAGGATGTCGCGCTACTCTTGCCGACTCCCATAGAACCACACACCTCACAGATGAATTCAAATCCAAAATCACCCTCCACTTCGGGATGTATCCTGCAGACTAAGCTTAACTGACCTATCCATTTATTTGCTACGCTGCTGGCACCGGTCTCGGATCGACTGAACCCAGAGACAACCTAATTCTACCTAGTTAATTGGTCCATGAATACATCTACTGACCTACTGCAGCTGCATGTTTCTGAAAACAGGCTGATTTCATTCGTATCAATTATCTCAATCAGATACAATCGGCTTCTTCAAATACGCACTAGTGGCTCAATCTAATCACCTCGTTTTTGTTCATTCCCGATAAAACTGCCCTGATGTTCTGTACCTTTCTCATTTGTCAAGACCGTCATCTGCACGAGACATTGTGCCCACCAACTCCCTAATATTTCTTTACAACGGTTCTTTGCCATTTTTCCCGAAGTAAAATGGAACTTTCACTTTCCGCAAAACATTCCTGCAATCCGTTGTGAACATCGCCAAACGTAACTTTTACTTAAAGACTGCAGTAACGTCCACAATTACTTTGACTGTAAAACGAACTTTCACTGGCTATCCTCTTAGGTAGACACTCAATGACGACCGATGGCATACCGCCATTTCCCGCACACGCCGATGACAAATACCTTTGATCGCCAAGTACAACTCTAATTTTACTCCTGTTATATCTCAATGAAGCTTGAAACATCCACGTCAGTGGATGCTGCTATTTTTACACGATTCCAGTGAAAATCCAACAAACCAAGAGGACGATAGATCGTTCTGAAGTTTCCGAGTAATCAGATTTCAAAGTGTTATCTCCCAGTCTACCACAAATTTTGCAGTTATTTAAATCACTTTTCAAAAATAAAAAAGAAAACAATTTGGCATCTTGATTTAGAAATGTAACACAAACCTCCTTGGTCTTCATCTCCTGATTAAATTGTTTCCTATCTTTGAAATTTCAAATCTGTCGTAATTTTGTCATCATCTGGGCAACATGTAAATTTCTTGCCTTCCTATTCCAATCTCTTTTTGTGGGGAAAATTGCACCATTACCGTAGTTTGGAGCGTCTTTTCGTAACGACTTCAAATTAGGGCATTTCTTAAATCCACCACGACTGTTGTACTAAACGTTTTTACTTTCCAACTTGTTAACAGAGCATTTTTTTCTTTTTCTCATTTGCAAGTTTCGCTTAGTGACCCTGCTTTCATCCCGCTTGTACATTTTGCCTTTTTTGACAAAAGCACCAATTTTGATTTTCCCGAAATTTGTACGTTCATAAATGGAACAATGATGGATTGGAAAAACACGCAGCACTTCAATGCTGTTCACCCCGCATTCTGCAAACATTGAGAATATCTCCCCAAAAGCACAGATACCGGAAACGAAGCCTTGGGGTGTAGTTAAATGCATTTTTGTGGACAATTCAATTCCTTTGATAAAATGCTATATTATCCACGGGTTTCAGTAAACATCGGCAGTTTAACAACATTTCTCCAGAATTTGATCAGCCCCGCCCCACCTGCAAGCGCTTTGGATTCTTGTTTGCCGGCCGAATTTCTCCTTGTCCGCCCACCGCATATTTGTTGGCGTCTATACAGAAGTTACCCCTTGCCACGGATTCAAAAATGTATAATTCGAGCTCAATGTAATTCTCGACAGAATATGTGGGCACTGAGTCCATTTTTATAGTACACTTCTTAGGATCGTTCCAGCTTCACTGAATGACAAACGACGGTTTATGCGTAGCACGCATATGCGAATTTCTAGAAGCATGTACTACTCCTGGACGAGTCATAATCACATAGACAACTGACCCGAGTGCGGATAATACTGCTAATTAACAGCAATCCGACACATAATGGAAACGTACCCTTAACAATAAACCTTGACCGTGATACAACTAAAGCAATGAAGAAGAAACTTCATGAATGGCAGCACCGGGGGCCCAAACGACGGACAAAGAAACAAAACAGGAAAATAATTGCACGCTAAAGATTAATCGACACTAAACAGACTTTTGTGCGCTTTGTTTATTCATACTGATAATGTTCTTAGCGTATTAGCAAGGGACGTCATTCAACCTATCAGATCCCGATGCGGCCAAGAGAAAACTATCGATCAGCTACTGAAGTACAGACATAGCAGGAGCGGAGGTGACATCTTACAGTGTCCCACTTGGAAGCTTGGAAGCAGAAGGATGCTGGGTTTTGTCCCAGCTTAATACCACCTAGACAGCACCAGACAAAGCTTGCAGTGCATCAAAATCCCGTCTTCGGAAGGCACACATTATGTGAAGCTCCCGTCCTAAGAATATACACTGGCTGCTTAAATGAACACAAGTAACCTAATTACGAGGGAAATTTTCCCAACATCCTTTTTGATCATATACTTGTCTTTCAGGTGTTTGTTCGCAAAACCAGTATCCTGGAAGAGTTCAATTCATTGAGCACGTTTCCTTTTCCCAAAGTTAGATGTTTTTATCCACAGCAGTAATTACTTCCTGCGCTGGCACTAGCCGGGAGGCTTTGTGTCCATCGACAGTCTCCCTCGAGAAGTTCACTGCAGTTGGGACATCTTTGCAAGTCTTACAATATTTTTCCTCCCTTTGGTACAAGGTTTTGGTCCAGTGTGCAATAACATGGTTGCATCCATCTGCATCTGCCTGAGACAGCAAAATTACAATGGTGTTTCCACTAGTCTCAGCACCTAGAGTAGGACTGACTTACTTCCTCCGTTATGTTGGGTCAAGCCATGGCTGACCATGTATCCAGTGCTGCTCACCGACCGTTGAAATCAATTTGAATTCCGTCAGTCTAAGCCAAATTTTTTACATTGGTGTTTGGTTGCTTACTGGAGTCCTACGATCAGTAATTAGCGAGGCTATTAGCATTCGAGACACAAACCTTGTAATTCCATAGCGTTGGTTAGAGTTCACCAATTCAAAGCCAGATCGTTTTTGGCGGGGTTTTTGGTTTTCATCTTGGCTGCGACTCCACTATTACTGGGGAATTTATTTTTATGTTCATTTTCACTAAATCTTTTGTCTAGGAGATCTAAATCGCTAAAACGTGCTTCTATGGTCTTATCTTGGACAAGGATGCCGTCGATTACATTTTGGATGAATCAAACCTTCCATAACGATTCTCAGAAATGTGACAGGCTCCTCTGCCAAATTAAACGGGCACAGTCCATAGTTCGTTTAATACATGAGTGAGAACATAAAATAGTAATAATATTGGTAACAGTAGAAATTATAGCAGTGATACTACTTGATTTGTTTTGGGTGCATTTGCGGAAGCGTATTTAGTGAGGTACGTAACATTACTATCTCATTTTAGCATGAAATGGCGGAATTGGTAGTCAGCCAAAAGTAGACATTAGGATTTCGTACGCCGCAGAAATAAGGATCCGGAACTTCTCACCCGGTTAAACGCTGACATTTGAAGTTAGTCTGTAGTTGTCACCTAATGCGACATAAGTCAGACTAATGAGTTCTCGAGCCCACTCAATGGAACGCAGTTTATTGTTCGAAGTTTGCAATCTACTAAGTGAAAAGAATGCGGCGCAGAGTCCAAGCTGAGAAATACTTCAATAAAGAACGGTGAATGGATTTGGTTGTCTTTCAGAGACTTGTTATTAGAGTTAACGATGGCAGAAACCGCATCTGCTGCACACGGATTTTTGTCTGTATGCGGACTGATGGTAACTGCCGATGGTAGAGTGGACATTGCAAAACCGACCGCTGCTGACTTCACGCCAGTGTAAGTAAGAACATCTTAGGTTGCCGACAATCGGAAAAAGTCTTTCTTTAAAATGAGATTGCGCGCAAAAATGCAAGACTATGCTAGCGTAATTGGCTTGCGAAGTGCGGAACCTAGCCTATCCGAAACGGCAAGGGCTCTTACCTTGAGGGAATTAAAATTTTTTCGGCTTCCGCTGACCTAATTGATTCAGCTGAAGAACTAATATCTGCAGAATACGAAACCAGCTAATCAGTGAGTACAACAATCGAGAAGTAGGTGGATACGGCCTCCAGTTTTTCAGTGTCTGTGGATTAGACAGGATTGCCTTTCTGCATGCTAATTAGTTTACTCCTGCATCATGTGCCTTCCAAAGAGCAGGTTAGCACAGAGGGAATCGAGGCTTTGTATCGGAGCTTTTATGGAGAGTGAAAGTTAATTCAGTTGGTCATATCATCAGGATGACAGGCAGTTCTCTTTTCACGATGAAGGCGTCTCAGAAAATAGGTCTATATTAGCCCATGTGGTAGAAAAAGAAATAATTCTGAATAATACTTGGGAAACGTGCTTTGAAACGCAGTCAATGTCCCATAAATAAGCTGTTATTTAACAACAGAAAAGTCATCGGTGACAACATCACTGGATTTCCTTGAAACCCACTGAAGGAAATATACGCCGAATCTGAATAAGTTTGTGGTTTGACTAGCCTGTAACTATTACTGGTACCTAATGGGTATAATTTTCAGGATAAAACTAGATGAAACAGTAGCTTAATACGTGGCCCAATACAGAGGACCTCCTGAAAGGAACTTGCACAATGTCTGCTAAAGTGAGGCAGAATTGGATGCATCAGTGAACATGGTTGAGTTTTCTAACAACTGTGCTAACGTTTATGAGAGATGAGACAATCACCGATAAAGTGTAGCATAAAACAAAGTTTCTGATGAACTTCAAGGAGAAATAAAGTATGCATTCTGGGACGCAAAAAACGAAAACAAGCAATTTTAGCAGTGAATAACATTCTCACAATACTTGATCTACCACAGCGCTTGAAACGAACAGAATTCACAACATAACGTTTGCCACTTTCCGCAACATTCTGTACACCGTCTAGGACGGATCCTTTGGCTTGCCAGTGATTTGGAAGTTCACGATGTACAAATTACTTGACACCATCAAATGAGGTAGATGGAAAAAATCTTGAAACATTCCAAACAGAAACTAACTTCATCACTTCAGGTGATGAAAGCATTCATATTGCTAGATAGTTGTATGCCCAAGATCAGTTTTCCCAGTGGTACGCGTGCAATTTCAATTGTATGTACGTGATCCCGTCAGGTCAGATTGGTTCTTTTTTCCTAAATGTTTTGCTTTTTGGACTGGTCTTACATAAAGCATTGTTAGCTTTTTGATTCCTCCCTTGGATTCTGGTATTTCTTCAGCTACACCTGAATCTGTGAGACATTCCACTCTAGGTAGAATATCGTTGACAAACATTCAATCATATAACGAATATTCACCTGGAATTACCAGAAGTTGCTTACTGGTGTTTCATGACTCTGGAGTCTCTAGGTTCCTTGATAAATGAACTGATGTAACACTCTTTTCTAAGGAAGAAGTGTTCATCTCCTTTGCTGGATAAAAATAACCACAGGTATAGGTGCTGACGGTATGATTTCATTTCTCCCGAAGTTCGGCACGGCTTCACTCACCAACTTATTTACTTCCATTCCTAACACCTTATGC
Organism: Fasciolopsis buskii; assembly: GCA_008360955.1. Taxonomy (NCBI): domain Eukaryota; kingdom Metazoa; phylum Platyhelminthes; class Trematoda; order Plagiorchiida; family Fasciolidae; genus Fasciolopsis; species Fasciolopsis buskii. The sequence goes on along the minus strand of LUCM01003039.1, from coordinate 30,817 downwards.
AAACATTCCATTCCCGATTGTTGGAGACCCGTCACTACTGTGGCCATCCCCAAATCTAGTAATTCAAGTATTGCAGCCAAATTTCATTGTCCCATCGTTATTAAATCATGCAGTCTTAACCTGACAGAACGCGCCATCCTGAGTCGTCTAACTTGTCATAGTGTGCCCGATGACCCCCTTCAGTTTGCGTACAAACCAAACAGATCCGCCTTGGATGCTGTAGCTTCCCCGATTCATAATACCGCCAAATCTTTAGATGCATCCAGCGAATCTGTCCGATATACTTCCTTCGATTTTTCCTCTGCATTCGGTTTTGTTCCACGGTCTTCGCAATCTTGAACAGTTCGGCTGTCCAAATCGCCTCTTGGCATGGTTATCTGACCATTTCACTAACAGAACTCAGTGCACAATACTGCTTTGACAAAAACCTACCCCATTAGTAAATGATTCTGCAGTCCTTCAAGGAGCTATCCTTTCTTCTTATGTGTTTTCAACATATGCCACCAACCTGTACCTTAGTTCCTCTGGTCAATTCAGTTATTCAGATATGCAGATGCCATTATCCTGTGTCAGTCTGTATCTGGGGTCCTGAGGATTTCTTGAACTTTTCCAACGACTTGTCTCTTATTCATGGTTCTTCTGTTCGCTCTGGCTTAAATCTTAATTTGTCTAGCTGTGTTAAATGTTTGTTTGCTTCTTCTCGGTCTACTTGCCCGGCTAACCCTTTTGAACCACTCACGACAGTAGATTCAGTCAAGTACTCGTCTCACATTTCCAAATCTGAAAAAAATCTTAGGAGACCATCATTTCACATAGAAGGACTGCGGCATTTCGAAGTTTAGCAAAACATCATCGCTCTACTTGTTCACCAGTGTTTTTTTCCCGCTCTCCTCCATTTTTACCCCGGTCACATTTTCTGGTCTGCTAGGGGAAGACTTCAGGACCTGTCGTCGTAGTTTGTCAATCATCTGTGGTCCATCTTACATAACACTGAAAGAACTCTGCACCAAACTGTATAGTATGCATCTATCCGCGTGCGAAAAATTTGCATAAAACGTACTTGCTGATCCGTTAAATCCTTTAAAACACAACGACCTATCTAAATGCCCTCCTCCAATCAGGATACGTTCTGCCTTCCGCTCCATGCTTTCTCGTATAAATATCTATAAGAACTCAACTATTCCCTACCTAGTCCGAATTTTCGCCAACTGAGAATAGATCGTGACTGATTTTCTACACAGTTTGTCGTGAAATTCCAATGATTGTTATTCGTTACGTTCTTTTTTTTACCAACTTTATCTTCTGCTGAGTTGGCGAATGCATCTATTTTCAACTGATATAGGGACACCTGTGTTGGCAAAAGCTTAATAATATACAATGCAACACAATACTATAGTTTTGTTCAATATTAAGATAAACATTGAAAACTGTTGCACTAAAAAATCTCGTTTAAAATAGATTACATGAAACAACACAGGAACCCGTTAGCGTTATCACGAGTGCATATTATTAATGCGCTAATCCGAATCAATTGGTTTGGCTTCCTTGGCGGCAATTTCAGTTGTTTTGGCTTTAATTTACTCTACTCCGCCGGAACAACAGGACAAACAGCTACCGTTTTCCCAGTCCTTGCCCAGTATATTTAGGTCGGTTACCCTCATAGTTTGTCTATAAATGTGGTAGACTTTGACAATGACTTTTGTTTGTAATTCACTACCAGTAAACACTGACAACCCGAACCATTCTAGAATCGTTAGTGAGGGACCTCGAAATACTTCGTATCGGTTCAAGTTTTGGAAAAGCTCTCCTTACATAGCTCCTTCTTAGCTGGTTTTCGCAACTTTCGTTAGTATTATTTGCTACCATAATGGACAACTGTTCCAACGGCAACTCTGGCGCACAACATTCAGTGTTGTCCTTCTGAGTAACACCCACGCGATAGTCTCTTCAGGCTTCTTACAAGCATTCATTTATTCCTTCGTATTAGACGGTCTCCTGAAGAGTCTAGAAACCGTCTTATGAATGCCTCATTCAACTCACTATCTCTGAAGTTCTTTTCTCAGATCTCAAGCCACAGAGAAGTGGATTTATCCTCTCATTTCATGTGCTTGATATTACTGATTCTTTGATGTGGCGTTTTGTTCTGGTCTTCACATCACGCGCAGGTTCGACCCATACAAAACTCTTCCGGTTTTAGGTGCTAATCTAGTGTTTTGCTTCTCCAGGTCACTTCTATTCTGCATCTGTTCCAGTCTTCAGCATCTCATTATCTTGGAAGCAAATGCGTTCTGACAAAATATCGCTCTTTCTCTCACTTCCTGAAATCACTTGCCCGGCTATCACAGAACGATAATTCAGGTGCATGGCCCAAATATGTGCCTGAGAGAAGAGAATACAAAACTTGATGATCAAAAATAATCCGAATATAGCGTAAGAATGCACGAGAAATCGTTAAGCTCATTCACCACAGGCACCAAAGATCCAATGCCATCGTGGATGTGTGGAAATTTTGTTTAGTAGCTTCGACCAGCTGTTTGAACACGGACACTAAGTATGTATCGTAAAAGGATTGACCAACTTGCATAAGGCACTTCGTTCTACTGTTCGTACCTGCAATTCCCGCCCTTGTAACGCAACGTGAATTTGATAAAATGTTTCCAATTGAATTGATGCATATGTATTTCTAGCTCATCACACTCACTGTGTGTGCCCTAAAGTGTAAAAAAGAAAGCGTCCACTTAAATAAAGCATTTTGCGTCTTAACCTTAACTATAGAGATTTAAATCAAAAATTGAGACATTTTTGTATTTGAGCGTACCCAGTGGCCCAGGAAAATGATGAGTCACACAAGGGTGCATTTTTTGAGGGCTTTGTAAAACATTCCGGAATTTGATATTTTCAACTACACAACTCGCAGAATTTTGCACCTCGGAAGAACTACATGGACCCAGAATTTTGTCCCCCATAAGAACCATAAGGTCCAAGACAAATTTGTGTCAGAACTGTTACTTTGCTTGTCTCGATGTTCAAATTGGCGTGGCTTTAGAAATCTCAAGACTATAATCACAAAACTAGACGGGTTACTCCTTGAAGCTTTCCACTGAGCAACTGGAGAAAACGGGTTATGCAGACGCAGTCGGGCATTTTGCATTTTGAACTGACTCAGGGATACATCAAGCGTACTGTAAATTGGAATACGATCTTTTGGAAACTCTCGTTCAACTTTAGATCGGCTGATTCCAGCAGAAAGCGGGTTAATTAATCGCCATCCCTGGTGATTACTGGACTAGCCCCTTACAAATTGGTGCAAGGTTGGCCGGATAAATTCACGAATATTCTGCAATTATTTTTGGCGTGGCTAATAAAACTGTGCTTGCTCACCAGCTTTTGAGTTGTCCGCCAAAGTATTGGGTGAGGCAAAGCACTTATTGCCCCTGTATCCTCACGATGCAACCCTTGTGTTCGTTGGGCGTGCTTAGTGGTGGAATATGAGAATTTATCAGAAACAGACGGAAAAATGAATGCACGCTGCGCACCAATAATTGTGAAACATATTTCAACTTTATCAGGGAAATATTATGGTATTACGTTAGCTTATTTTTACCAACAATTTCCACATTTGCAATTCACTTTCGCGATTCCCATCCCAATACCTTGATTCAGATTATCACGTGAGCATGGGTACTGAATAAAAATAAAAACCCCGAGTACTAAGAGGTTACGAACAATGAAGCGAACTGAATGCGGACTTGGACTTATCCATGTGGTCCAAGGGTACAATTAGATGCAGACATCAGAGACTGTCATCGAAGGTCTAGAAACAGTACAAAAGTAACGCCATCGACACAGGTTAAAGAGCTTTGTGCTTCCTGAGGAAACATGTAGTAACGGGTATAAGAAACGTTTGTCAAGTATTTGCTGACATCAACAACGGAATACATTGAAGCATGGGACTCACTAACCCGATCAAACAGATATCTCAGTAGCTCCGCTTTTGAGAGGTAATATGTTCTTTGCAACAATACTTCATCTAAGGCGTGGAAAGACTTACATGTAAAATAACAGGCTGGCTTGGCTTTGAAAGCACAAACCAGCATCAGATAGAAGACAGCACCAGTAACGAAATAGTTATATTTTTAATTGTAAATGGTTAATAAGTTTGTTGGATCTATTTGTGGTCGTTATCCAAGTGTATGACGGACACTGTGTCTGACGACATATCTTTCGTGCTTTCATTCCAAACACTCGGTGGCTTTGCATCATGTATCCTAGTCTCAATTTGAAAAGAGAGTTTTGTCCGTTTCATAATTCTTCAGTCTTATTGTTCACTCTGGATCTTGGACTGTGATATCTGAATTTGTCGCTATTCATTGCGGTGTTCTTATGTTTGAACCATGTAAATATTGCTGGTCTGCTTCACGAACGCAAAGTGACTGTCAATCAGAAAACTGTCTTGTATTTTGAATCATAACGCTTATCCAAAATGATTGATTAAAATGTCTTATTTCCTTGAAGATCAAGAAGTTCTAACAACAATACTAGACAATTAAGACGCGCCCAGTCTGTCACAGTCCTCATTTGCCTCAGATCAGGATCGACGAATGGGCTTACCGTTTGCTCTTGATACCCCATGGCGGTTTTGAAATACTTTGCGTAGAAGTCCATTACGAATCGTCAGTTACCATTACTGGAAACAGAAAGCATTGTCACATTGACATCGTTTTACGACTTAAATTTTGAGTCTTTTCACTTTTTCAGGAGTCAGTTTTGCGGCTGATATATGCGGATAAGAATGCACTGATTTTCACCTTATACGATTGTGGAAACTTTTATCACTCCCCCCATCCACATCTGTTATTTTGCTAGTCAAATAGGGCATTTTGCGTTATTTTGTCCGGCAAGCCTCTCTTAACTGATTTTGGTTCCCCACTGCAAATGTTCTCTGTATTTTTCACGAATGTCTCTTCGTGTAGCCCGCTAAACTACCGTGCAATGTCGCTATTGTTTACTACATCCAGTTCATTGCGTTGAGTGAAGTGTATCACTTACAGTTGGGTGACTTTGTGATGCTTACATTTTTACTGTTCAACTTTTTCTCCCTATTCAATGCACAAGATGTCATGTACCTTTATGTTGAATTATCCTTTTTCATTGCAGATGAACTGTCCATCAAGCAGTATTCAAATCACTAAATACGACCCGCCACCAAGAAACATACCATGTCCTTTATTCGGAAAGAGGCTACAATTTTTCAGTTCACTCTCGATTTTTATCCCTTTGATTTTATCATTCTCGATGTAAAATCGTGCATAAATATTGACAACCAAAGTTTAAAACAGACTTATTTCAGAGGCTCTAATGTTTTCTATCCAATTTCCCCAATATTTTATTAGCATTTTCTATGCCCGTTCTTTTTACGCCTATCACACACATGGACCCCTACGATCTAATGTAATTTCATGCTTTCATTTTATTATTGGCATCATTTTACCTGATCACGCATTCTTTTTGTATGATTGCAACCCAGGTTCCGATGGATTTCATTGTACTGTTAAGCATTTACAACTGAAAAAGCCGAATGGGTAGTCTGGCCTCGGCAACTCACCACTTACGAGTAAAATAGAGATATAACTATAAAATTATCGATGGTAAATTTTCTGGTATGCATGCATCACTATTTGGTCAAGCGTCACTCGTGATAATGACAAATGTGCTTACGAATCTGGGTTGCTCCGGGCCCATTTGTTTCAAACACTCGAGGTGTAGTCGTTCAGATTGCGTAGATATGATAATCTCGGTAACAAAAAGCTGAGAATATCCAGAACCGTGTACCTAGCCAAAACAATTCAGTCTTTCGTAAGATGACAGTGGTGCTTCGAACACACTCATTTTGGTTTTACTAAGTACATCATATTCGTCCAAAAAGCACCAATAACAATCAGACAAATTAAAGTGGTCTCATCTCTTGGTAACCATAATCACAATAACAGAGGTTTTTTCGTTATGAAAGCCCACACCAACATTTTGTTGAAAACTTTAAGAGAAAACCGATTTAGTCTAACTGAACAGATAGCTCGCAAAGGGACAGTATGAAATTAATATGACGCAAAACTAGTAAAGTCCGTACGAACAATAACAGGAAAAAATTTAAACATCATTTAGATTATTGAAGGTTTATTGTCAATTTTGCTGATTTTCATCCTTTAAGTCGACATTGTGTGTAAACTCCGGCTGCCGGATCATATAAACACAATACACCTACTCACGTTTATAAAAGATGTTTAATTCACTTACTGCCAATCAAGTGCCTACAATTGACCTTGGAAAAGTAATTCAAAGAACCTGCTCTTTTTGGTATTACTTACATTGTAATTATGAGCAATAGATGTTGAACATAGAGGATGGTTATGTTCGATTGCAACAGAGTGGGCAATTCTGGTTGTAATGGTGACTTTCAGACAAACGTATTTACACATGTTTGCTTTTTTACTTTGGCAAATAAACCTGTGCTGGTCAAAAAACCTATCTCACTCCCCAAAAGAGGTACATGGAAAGTTGATTCGAGTTTCAAGGTACAAATTGGGGACCTGATGGTGTCTTTCTCGCAGGCAGTGTAGACAAACTCGATTCGCATGATAATGATATACGGTAATAGCCGTATACTAGTTGTTTACAGGGTAGTATTGGATGGAAGTGAACTTTGGAGATAATAACTGAGGTCGCTAAGAATGATGAAAAGCAAAAATCTCTTTATATTACCCGAAAATTTTCAAACAAAAACTCGTCTAATGGAATTTTGTATCAGGAAGGGAAATAAGGTTTACAGCTGCATGGCAAGAAAAGACATGGGAAACTGAGCAGCACCTCTCAGTTGACTTGCGACGAAATTTCCGGACGATTAGTTCTCCACGTCACTGTATGACCAATCATTTCCGACTAACTTATCGCGGTGGCTTAAAAGTCGTGGTATGGAAACTCGAAGACCGTGTTGTTTTCTGATGCACCAGTTGACTGGGCTCATGAACAATAGTGAAAGGAGTGTGATTTGTACAGACTTTCATGAATTTTATGTAACTGGTTGCACTGCTGGAACCGGAACTAAGGACAACAAAGGAGGGAATTAAGTTTTTCAGAAAGCACATAAAGAATTTGATTTAGTAGAGATGAGACGTTGGACACACAGCGGAGGAAAATGTATCATTTAGGCGAGATGTTAATAAAAAGAACAACTCTGAGAAAGAAAAACAGCGACTACTTTGTACAGTCGTGCATTAGAACGAACTGGCGAAAAGAAGACGTCAGTTATTGAGAAGGATATTACTGCACTACAAGCAAATAAACAAGTTAAATAGAAACCCACAAAAAAAGAATGAAAAGTAAACTAAGGGATCTTTATGGATACAAACGAGAGGGACGAAGTAAGTTTGGTAAGTCCTGTGGTTCTAATGGGCGGACCTGACCACGTACTGGTAAACGAACTTAAAAAATAACACTTTAGGATTTGAACTAAGAAGTTTCGATCCGCAACTCTGTTTGCATCAGCACACAACCGAAATTACCTACCAACCCGATGTGCGCCGAACAAGCGGTAGATCATAACCCACCAGTCGAAAATTGAGGTTAATTGTGAGCACTCGCGGGGCGGAGTTCAAAAATAAAGCGTGTAATCGGTGTGAGCACCAGTGAACAAATCAAATATTACAGCTTACCCGAACCAGCACTATTATAGCCGGAGCGAGAGTCGCACCAAAAGTAAACAGAATGAAATAATGAATTTGTGGTTGGGGCACCAGAATTGAGCCATAATAAATGCGGCTCTTGTGAAGGATTTCAGAATCGAATCCTGCGCGACGTCAACTTGGGAAACACAGTCAGTGAAGATTATCAGTACTGGTGAGCCCAGATGAGACTGAATTCAGAGGCAGCCGTGTGAAAAGGAATCTTCTCGGTTGCCTGTGATTCGAAGCATAACAAAATGGGTTGGGATTTTATTGCAGCCATTGTGATAAACCATAGTACTACAGAGACTGCCTTGAGGAGTACATAGAAGACTTGTAATTTCGAGTGATTACAGTCAAGAGGGGTGATGTAAATGAAACAAATTTCAGGCCAGATCACATTTCCCATACTTCCAATTCCAAACTGTCTCGCACATTACCAGACATCAAAGCACTAGCCTTCGATGAAGTATTGCTGACTGGAGTATGGAGAGGACTCACAACTGGTGATAAAGTTATTGTGAAACCTGGAATGACCGACACCGAGCATACGAGCTAAAGCGTGAGGCATCGAAGGAAAAAATATCTGTGAAGAAGGTTAACGTCAAATCTTTGAGAAAACGAAAGAAAATCGAGACACAAATAAGCCGGTCAGAAAAGGTTGATCAGATCTGGTAACTGGAATAAAGACATCCAGCCCATAAAAGCAGACTAGTGAGAGAAATTAAAATTATTGCTGAATGCAAAAATGATGGACCCAAATATGATTGTCCACCTCTTTAGTGAATGATAGTGGAGATTTAACCAGATTGGTCCCCGCGGCAAGTGACTGCCGAGTGAAAACGTGTGCGCAACCAGGCTGGAAATGCGCCAAAAAGGGATAGGAGCGTGACATGGGCAAGGGATAATGTAAAACGAAGTTAACAACACGATTTCCTCTGCTTGATGATCCCCTTAGCAGAATGATATGTATCGTTGGTGCAGTTGAGAATAGTTTCGGTGGGGTTGGTTGCTCTAGAAATGAATTGGATTACAAGGACATAATCAAGTGAAGTCCACGTATAATCACACCAGATACCAGTGTATTGGGAATCAATTCTTCCCAGAGTCACAATATCCGATCACTCAGGTGTGGGCGAGAATTCGAAAGGGAATGAGGATTTTGAGCATTTGTTGTTAAGACGAGCCAGCTGGACAGGACACCAGTGAATCACTTGTTTGACTCGTTTCTCGCGGGAGGGAATCGGAATGCACCGCGTTCACCTAAACCAGCATCCTTCAAGCAGTCAACTAGTTCTCAAACTGACAATGACCTCGGTTCAGCGTAACCTAGGATAAGTGTTGCATTTTATACACTGCCGTGCCGCGCGGTGGCCAATTGGATAAGGTCGTGACGTTTAGAGGTGAAGGATGCGGGTTCGAATCCTTCCACCGCTGGTCAACTTCCCCACTTAGCAGCCCTGTGCTGGCCGCGACCCCCTTCCTGAAAAATGATGTACATTGTTATTTCATGAATAAAGGAAGTAAAAAGGTAAAAAGATAAAAGAGTTGCCTTTGACTGCCTTGAGTCCTTGGTGTTCTGAGGTGATTCATAAGGAGAAAATAATTGAACCCCCGTTCTAGAACTAGATAGCCTGATGGTCCTAGTTGTGACCTAGTCAAAAATGATAGTAGCGACTGCACAGATACCTGCTCGTGGATACGGCGTAGTCAGCTGAAGTTTAATTGATTGTCTTGTCCGCGTAAAATCATTTCAAAAAGGAACATTTACACGTGTAGGAAATATAAATTAATGAAACGATTTTAATGGAAGCTGTGCTTTTAGAATGCAGCCAAAGCAGACTTTCAGTAATAGTTAACGTAGGTTGTTCCGCGATTCGTTAGTAAGCAAAAAGATGGGTATCATTGTGAGCATCTCTAAGAAACGAAAGCCTGTAGCGCGTCTTGGTTTCTAAATGGGAAGTCTCCAGTCCGTTGAGTGCCCCTTGATGAATTACGTGCCACCTTATTGGATATGCAACTTATTCCGGTAGCAAAAATAACAAGTGAACAACGAAAAGTCCCCAGAAGAAAATCGAATGGATGGAGAAGAACCCTAAGTAAACCCCCTTGAAATAGTCGGAAGTCTGTTCGTGGACTTTCTCGAAGTACAAACGAACACTTGGGTCTTTTTATGTACCGATCAAAACGCACTGACCGACGTTCATTTATATAATTAGTTTATATGGGTCAACTAATGGAGCTAACTGGAATACAGCCAGGTGCCTTAGGGTGATATACAGGCCTATTTTGATTGGAGAGTCACCGAAATAAAGTAAATACAGTTCGACCAATCTTTAATTCTTGGCAACTATTCGCAAACGAGCCTGAATGTGTGATCATTATGTTCATGCGGCATCGAAATACATTATAAGCCCAAGTTGGACATGTGAAAATTAGAAGTTGGTAATCAAAACCACTTATAAATAATGGTTATAATTTTCCGTTTTCTTTTATCTTTCAACGAAACGACAGTATGCTTCAGTTTCAAGTAGTGAGCAGTGGCTAACTGAGGGCTGCCAAGTAAAGGGGATGCGAAGTCATGACCTCGAAGTCGAAACACGACCACCTTATCCGCCTGACCATCCCAATCAGGTATACAGGTGATCGGCGAAACACAATACAGATTTCCCAATGCAGTCCGACAAGGTAGTGCTGCAGCATGCAGACCCTCAGCTACCATAAGAGTGTGATTTTCCGAGTATTGGTGATGGTTGGTTTGCTTACCGGGGTTTACTCTTGATGAGGGCATAGAATCTGTCATTTATATTTGTCTTTCAGCTTAAGGAAGTTGCATAAATACCACCAGCCAAAACGGAAAAACAAGTAACAACGCCACAATGCCAATAGGCGCATGACAGCAGGAATTTTGAACAATAACATTTGTTTAATACTGAACGTGTTCGGTGCAAACACTTATCACATCTGTCGGAATTCGAGACACAACTGATGTTTCTGAATTTCTCTAAAAGACTTTCAGTGAGGTAATCCACTTAACACGTAAATGGGAAGATTTGAACTAAGCTTTGGGTTGCCCATCACTGAAGAATTCGAAAGGAATTATGCGTATTTCGTAGTGACAATGAGCGATCACCTTTAGTATGCACAAAGTGATCGTTTCTACGCCACACGATAACCCTAAGGATTTCTTCCTAATGAATGCCCCTGTGGATTGGGGTTTTAGTGTGAATTTTCCTGGTTCTGCTTCGGCGAGTTCGGTCCTCCAATTTGTCTGTTTAAAAAATTGCTTGTCGTTGTCATTTTGCCATTTTGTTAGCTGCCGTTATTTACCTGCTCTTTTGTTTGTGTATGCTCATTTGAAGGTCGCTTATATGTCATACTTGACACAAAAGTTACTCCGGTGATTTGTGTAATCGTTATAGCGAACGACATTCCGATCATGGCTAGTAGAATTCTTTTGTTTTGTGTTCATTTTTGAGTAAGGGGGGAATAAATTAAGCAATGCTTAATTAATTCACTTTCTTACTTCTTTGCAAAATCCGATTTCAAATACATCATTTTTATGCCAAAATCACAAGACATGTAGATTAGGTGCAGTTCAACGTGTCAGGTCAGTTTGAAGATACTCCTAGGTTTGTTTCACTTGCTACCAGTACCGGTTTAGATATCAAAAGTCACTCAGAGCCAATCGACGTCCCTGAAGAATCAACTGTCACCGAAGGTATCGCAGCTGTAAGCTGTGACGGATTACGTGACATGCCAAGGAAAGGTTACAGATCGCCAGAACAAAATCCAAGTGTGGCGGATATGATACTCATTGGTGACTATGTTACTAACTCCACAAATTCTTGCTTTATTTCTATGTTAGTATTTTATAAATTCTATTGCGCGTAATACAAGTAAACTGCAATATATTGTGCGCTGTTTCTCTTCCAATTCCTTAAGGGAGTGGTTGGGAATTTTGTACTTCATGAAGTAAACTAACGCATCTCTAATTCACTCCATCACAACGGATGCTATGTTTTACAGATTTACAAAGCCCTAACCTGTGAATATTTACCTGAAAAACACATTTTGTGAGCCTTAGGATATCACGCGTTGCAGTCTCTCATATTATTTCAACGGTAATTAGCCAGTTGACAGCTATGATGTGCGATCACTCAGGAAGGGCATGCAATCGGCGAATGAAGTGTCCTTCCGTATACTTAGGTTATGATGAAGCCATTCAAAGTGTGTTTCAGGTAGATAGCAAAATGACATTTGCGCGCTCTTATGCTCGAGGAAGAACGGATAGCAACGCTCGGGTGAGAAGGTTTCAGCGTCAACACGGCGGAGACAACCGGTATTTTAAAATTTTCGGCAACATGGTGCGAAAGTCCTACCATAGACTAGATGCATTTGGTTTATTTGCATGTTATGCCAAAAGTTCCTAATGCATTGGCAAGAGATTTAAAAATATTTAGTTAAAGCAGAACTGCAGTAGTTGAATCTCGAGATAGAATTCACTAAAGATATACTCGCACCCTTCAGCATTTCCAGAGATTTTGTCGCCACACTCGCGATCTAGAACACCATAATGCTACCAAATATCGGCAGTTTCCGTGGTTCATGGACCCAGTGGATTTGTATGATTGACTTCTCGCGGACTAGTTTGCGAGGGAAATTCTTTTAATCATACTGTGGTATTCAGTGCTGAAGAAACAAAATTTAAAACTACATTTGGACCAAGATACTCCGCTCATTAAAAGGCAAGGCGCTTTTGCACTGTACAACATTGTAAACTTTCAAAACGTTATTCTTCAGATTACAGTCCGCCATATGAGAGGGACAATTCACCTCAGTGCCGGATACCTTCTTTAGAGCATCCACCAAGACCGCCACCAGTCCTAAGCCTGGAATTCCACCTCCCTATAAAAAAGGTTCATCCCCTACTGTCTTAGTGACTTTTCCAGTAAACACCAGCCGAGATGCCTGGCTTCGACTCCAACTCTCAGTGACGTCCACAGCTCTCCACGTGGGCTGTCCAATAAATTTTTGCAGGTCATTTATAATAACTTTTCGGTATTTAAACTCTTTTTGATCAGCAGGCAGGAAACACGCTCTGCCATATTTGCTGCTCAGCGATTTGGAGCAGTATGCATTAATAATATACCCGTATTTATGCTCTGTGTTAGTGGTTTTGTACGGTGCTTCAAAGAAGTTATCGAAACCGATGAGAAAACTTGACACCAACACTCTAGTTGTTACGTCTAATCAGTTTAATGATGCACAGTTGAATGTGAACATATATGAAACTTTGGGAGAGTTTCAAAACGTCGGTGATATTCATCTACCACTAAGGCCACATGAAAAATCAGAAGTGTGAATGGACAACCACAAGTCAGTGTGTGATTCTCAACTGGATTCTCAAACAATCCTCAAACGCAGATAACGTTTCAAACGCGATTCTGATGAACAGAACAAGTATGGAAATTTTTGGACAAAACTGCTACAAGTTGCACATACCTGATGAGCGGCAGTAGCCGCGAGACTGGTCTTTTGCTTCCGGAAGAACGTCTTTTATCCATCCTTAAGAAAACTCAATAACTACAACAAAAACCTGAATTCTTCTGTCCTCTTAAGCGTTTTACCAGCTGGTAAGTCCGTTAGTTCAAGCGGTCTTAACTTGCTACACTGAAAGACTACCTCTGCAACGGTTTGTCCACAGAGGAACTGATAGGCTTAGCATATCAGTCAACAGCAGTGCTGCTTCTTGCTGGGTATTAGGGAGTTACATCGCTCCTGCAACGTCTAATCACACACGGATTGCAGCAATCACAGGCCTGACCATCAAATACTTAAATTTGTACACAAACAAATGCCAATCGTTCCATACCGTAGTTTGTTTAACAGTAGGCTTGCAAGATAGGGAAACATGTGAAACGTAGGTTTATGACCTTCAAGATCCGGTGTGATGCAAATAACGGAACAGATGCTCAAATTACGAATTTATCTGCGCGTACGTAGTTACACAGATGTAGGTATTATGAATTAGGCTGACACTATATGTGTGCATACATGTGCATATTTTTGAATACACGAACATATTCACGCTTTCATATGCACTTCGCACATAGATGTACCTACCATATATATATATATATATATATATATATATATATATATATATATATATA
>LUCM01003039.1:0-15481 GCA_008360955.1 Fasciolopsis buskii | reverse complement strand
TGTTGATTTTGGCTCGAAGTTCTTTGACTGGATTTCCTTTCACTGGTTGGTAGATCTCGTTATCATCCAGTAATATTTTCATCTTCGCTCGGTATTCAGCATTGTCGAGCACTGCTATTGCATTACCTTTGTCTGTGGGAAGTATGACTATTTCTCGATTTTTCTGGAGTGCTTTTACAGCTTTGATTTCGTTATCAGGTAAATAATATTTTCGCCTAGGGTGCGCGAGTTGTTGACAGATTTTTGCCCGTATGTCCTGGCGCGTCTCTTCCTTTAGTGCGTGCTTCCGTATTGCTGATTCAATGGAAGCAATGAACGTGGGATGCTTGGCGTTGGCGTGGTTGAATGTTAATCCTTTCAGTAGCACGGACTTTTCGCTTGGTAGTAGCTGGTGGCCCGAGTAATTGTAGATTGGTTCGGCATATTGAGGTTTCGTTTGATTGAGCGCGGCGTATTTCTTGGTGAGTCTGTCCCTCACCTTTGAGCGGTTTGTGTTCGATGTGATTTCAATGACCGCTTTTATTCTTCTAATCCAACTGGCATCTAATATGTTTGAGGCATCCCGTTCGAGTCGATTTTGATGGCTTTCGTGTACGGCTTTCCTGCGATGTGCGTCGTTGATCAGCTCACGATGCATCTGTTTGCAGTATGAATGTGCAATCCTACGGGCACGTTCCGAGTTCACGGGCGGGTTACACTTGATACTTTTTGGAAAAGTGTTATTTCTGAGGCAGTGATGTAGGAAGAACAGTTGCTCACGGACAGCAGCGGAACGCTTGGAATAGTTTTCCCATTTTCTCACACAGTTGAGCATATGTGCACATTTACCCCTTCAACTATTTGTGTTTACATTCATAGAACTATGACTTTTGCACAAACGAATTCACGATTTTATTCTGCGCGGCACTTGAAAAAGAACATGGCATTCAAATGAATAGTAACTGAGAAAAGAAATTTCAGATATGGATGCTTCTATAGCAGTGTACAAATACGGCTGTCGCGACAACAGCACGTCTAGTCTCACGATTGGTCTTCTTTTTCGTATCACTTTAAAACAAATGAGGAAGATAGAACCGAGTAAAAATACTATGAAGAGATGTTGGAAGAGCATCCAGTGAAAAACAACTTTTATTATTATATTAAACTTTTATTCGTATACCCAATCTTCGATTTTTCTTTCATGAATCGGACTATGGAGATAAGGGTTATCCTTGTGTCAGCGGAGGGTAACATAAACCGAATGGACTGGTAAAATACGCGACTTGAAAACAGTAGAAAGCAGTTGATTTTCCGCACACATTTGTTCAACCTTGGGCAATTCGAAGCGCTCAAAATACGTCGCGGATTTTGTGAACTATTAGGCAATTTACGATACGAGATCAAAATAGAAATCCGTACTGCATGTAGAACAGTCGGTTCAAAATAGTTTGGTTTTAGTGAATAGAATCTCATCTGCCAGTTCCAATCAAGAATTACGGTGCCCGTCACAGATTTTGGCATTATGAAACGGCAAGAAATTCGGAAGGCGACATAAAATCCACCTGCAATAGAACATTGAAAATCACATGGGATCGGTGAAGGGGAATACGTTGGACGCATTGGTGGGCAACATTGGTTGTCACCGTCTTATCAGTCCAAGGATGACACACCTTTTTAAGTTGAAGAATACAACTTGGACCTTGCTAGAAATAGCCTGAGTAAGTGATCAATTCAAAGAGTAACATCTGAATACTTCACATGACGAACCGCCATTGGTTTTTACCAGTTTCTGTGTATAAGCAGTACGGTTGGAAGGGTTTATAGTATTCATGCATTCCGTGTGTTTGTCGAGATAGAGATTCAGACGAAACGGTGATGGAGCTGACATTGGCTAAAATGCTGATGTTCACTGGGTTTGGTTCGAACAGGCCCAGCTAGGAGGTGAACACATAAATTTCCTCAGGGGAATGAAATCTTGGGACATGAGGAGTAGCAGTCAAACCATAAACGGTGTTAAGTAAACAGAATTATAGAGCGGCACCTTGTGGCACACCGAATAGACTGAGTGGAGCAGCTGACTGTCACGTTCCCAATCGTGAACATTGATTTCTTTGGAGAAATCATTTTCGTCATCGACATCCACATCAGCGACATTTTTTTCATTACCGTTCACCATCGACTTTTCCCTTACCCACCGAATTATGCGTTCATAGCGAAAGAATGAATATGCCATACAGAGGAGGGAACAAAAACGAGCTCCATGGTGGTCGACACACTAAGTACGGTCTAGCCTTACGCATATTCTTTACCCAGCAAAAAACGCCCAGGCTACAATATGATTAGCATGTTGTTGCAGGGACGCTTGTAAATGGGCATCAAACCAACTCACTTTGAGTCAGAATATGAGCGAGCTTCGGTCGGAAAACGACGAAGTGACCGGCGTTGATGCAGTTGAGTGCCTGGTGGCGGGATGTTGAAAAGGAGGAAGGGGATGCAATTCAGTCGGACAGCGGATTGAAGAACTGGAAATCTGTCAATGAGGACAAATAAAGTTTGCTACTGAATTAATCAAGGAAAATAAAGAAAGGCCGATGGTCTGAAAAGCAAATTGTTTGAGGTGGGGAAAAAATACAGTAACGATTGGCTAGTGTTTGGCTGACGGTTACCCGATTAAGGCCAGAGTAAGTTTACTCAAACTTGTAGACCACTGGGGGTGGAGTCGAACTATTGAAGAACGGCAGTCAAACAGATTTGAAAGAAAACTACCTACGTGACAAACAATTCACTGCCAGGTGTGGTTTTTGGGTGGCTTCATTATCAGTCTGTTTCCCAAGAAGCAAACGATAAATTCAGTCATAAGATGTTTCGTTACAAGTGAAGGTACAAAAATATTGGTTTTTCTTAGCACTTCGTATGCCATTTTTACACCGCATGTCTAAGCACATCTCTAGTACCACACTTTGGACAGTTCTAGCGCTTTGTTGCATAATACCTTGTTCCGTTTGCACTGTACTTCGTGTCCGCTGGAGACAGTGAATGATACTGTGTTGAACCATAACCATTACAAAACAATCATCCACATTGATTTTCTACTGCTGCAGTCAATGCGGATCGACTGCTCGCTATTTCAGCGGCCTGCCGTATGCCTATTCTGATTCTTGTCAGTGGTGTTTCAGTGGCCACTTATGGGCAATGAAGAGGTGTTATAAGTTCAATGTGATGCGTAATTATCATTGCAAAACTTTTCCCCAATAACGTCGCTGCAAAGAATATCACCATGTTTTCGTTTAGTTCGTTTGTTACAAGGGTGCTTTGTGAATGTTTTCACAGCGGTCTGCCACGTGAAATCACTAAAACATTCTGAAGTGATATTAGTTTGCTTAATTAAAACGATGAAACCTGCTGAAAGTCCCAGACGGACACTATTCGAACGTGCTATAGTAGCCTAATGTGTCAAGCTGTCAGCTTCACCTTCGGAAGAATCCGAGTATTTGCTCAATCATATTCATCCTCTGTCATACGACAGCACTGTTGTTGGTGATATGGAAAGAGGCAAAAGAAATCCACAGACTGCAGTTTTTGGAGATCCCGGATGGAATGTAGTTCCCGTCCAGAGATCGTCAACTAAGCCAATGTGGTCCAGATTCGAATGAGTTTAGTCCCTACTAAAACAGTGTAATGCTATCCTCTGAATCGAGAAAATTACATTTCTCTTTGGAATAACCTTTTCTGTTAAATCCAAACGGCGCTCTCCAGTCAAAATGTGGCAGACATCTTGGATCCTCTCTCTCTCTCTCAATCCTCTTCGAAATCTGCTCGTCCATTTTATAAACTTTGGACCTCCTACCTCCTCCGTGACCACAGTCCTAAGTGGTTTCCTTCTCCTACCATGAAAGTTTCCATCCACCATGCGTCCTAGTTCTGATCAATTCTTGTGCTTCAATAACATAATCAACCAGTCTCGAATGTAATCCACAACTTCTGTGCTGTGAGTTTAGTCAGTCTCCAGTGCATCTCTGTCTCTTCTTGCTCCTTCCGGTTTTATATCTACTGCCGCTGTTCATCACCCGCCCCTCTGAACACCGGCGCATTTCCATTTTACTCATTTGCGTAGACCATCCACACGCTAGATCACCCTGTTCAACTATCTATGGACACTTCAGAAGCCCACATTGCTGACCAAGTTTGCCAACACGCCAAATTTTGGGTTAAACTATACGTTCTAGTACTTTCCTTTTCTTGGCCTTTCCTAAGGTTGTTTGCCTCTTAATCCGCAACGATCACGCACACTTCATTTCTTGGAACGGTACAAAAAATAAAACTTTTATTATACGGTAGTGCAAGCATAAAAACATCCAGCAGGGTCGGAGGATTTGGGCTAAAAGCATTCGTATTTACCTGCAATAATCTTCTGTGGTTTTGTGAACTGCAGCTCCGGTTCAATGCGTGTTAACGCAAATGCCGCCTTTGTGTTCAGGATGCCGCCATCTTAGCGAGGCAGAGTAAGAAGATCAAGCACACAGAGAGGGAAGATTTGCGGACTTAAAGAATATACCCATCGGAGGAAAAGACTAGTCTAGATCGATTTGCCCCTATGCTTCAAATCATTTCACTTTGAATAAATCTACAGTTTCCATCGCGCGGCGGGCTTTGACCTCGTTGCTGACCGTAGGGACTTTCGATCATTAAAAAGCGAATAATACCTGATCGTGCTTGTCGTTTCGACTGATCGACGGGAACGAACGGAGATGAATATAGGCGTGATCAACAAGACGTTTGAAAATGCCTAGTGAACTTCATCATTAACGCGTAGGCCGACCAGAAATAGTCCGACGTCTGTGCTCGGATCAGGAAGGCCGTTGGCACATTCATTCTACACTGCCTTATTTTGGGTTTTCGTTGGTTGTGAATAATTCTGTAGTTTTTTGCTCTTGTTCTTGGAAGAATTGGCCGTCCGTCCCTTCGTGCTACTCGGTAACGGCCTCTAGTTTGGGCATTCAGGGGGTTAAAGTTGATTCATTCGAAGCACCTGGGTATTGCTGACCCTGAGGAAGTGAATGGCCATCTGAAAATGAAGCCAAAACTGGGAAGCGTACGGTCACTCTCGTCAAGTGTTGGCAAATGTGTGACTAGTTCGGCTTGGTAGTTTTCATCCTTAATTACCAGGTCCGGCAAGGAAGGGCATTTTCCTATTCGATACCTAGTACGGTCTTCCATGTGCTGTGTCCAGTAATTGTGGGAAGCTACATCTGAAGGGGGTCAGATGCACCGGCTCTTGACATCTCAAGGCTCCCTAATTCAAAATCGCTCTTAGCAAAAGTGAGGAAAATGGGTGATCGTCCCCATGAAGCCCAGGATTGGTTTAAGGTCGCTGCTGTGAGTTGGCGATAGACTACTCTGGACAGGGACATTTCCAAAATTTGAAAGAAAGGTACGAGCCAATGGCTACGTACAGTGGTCGGTGAAGGCACCTTGATTATCAGAGGGAACGGAAAGGAATTACCGCGTAATTGGTTGCAGCTCCGGCGAGCCCCCGACCAGCAACTTAACTGGTTGTGGTGTAGCCGGGATGTGGATCTCTGATTCAGTAGTTTCTATCGTTAGTTAGGTTTCCGTGATGGTTGGTGTCAGTGTCTACACAGTTGATTTCTGGCAGTTTGTTCAGAAGATCTAGGCAACCGCCATTTAGTCGCTTGAATGCATGCTGAGGAGCTGACAGATTAGCGCCCCCGTCAGTTCGTTCGTCGGTGGGGGTGGGAAAACTGCAAGGCACCTGAAAGGGTTGATGGCATTGGGTTGCGAGAAATACACGACCTTGGGTGGGGTGAGGGAAAGTGGGATGGATGGGGCACTGTCCTAGAGCCTGCTTGACTGTGGTCTGGGAGGATTGTCTCTCCCTGTTGTCCTGCGAAAAGAGAATGAAGCTTATTGCCGCTTAACCCATTCCACCTCGTTGGCTTCTTGAGAGCTTCATCCTGTGGCGCCTTTTTGCCCAAGGCAGGTTTGCTGCCACTCACAGGATTCTTCTTTTTCTTATTGTCAACATGATTCCTGGAAGGCAATTTGCTACTGGCATTTTGGGATTAGTATTGATTGTCACGCACTGAATACGTTTAGTTGGCTTCGTCCCGTGTTCTGGAATTTCTCTTTAGGTTTACCGCTGGGTGCAGCAAATGCGCCCGGCGAGACAATGTCCAGTCCTTCTTTAGCTGTGCAGTGAGACAATCATCTAGACTGGTAATGGAGACACCGCAGAGGGCAGTTAAGTTGTGCTCGTTTTTGGGAGATGGCACTCGTTCACACTTCATTATCTTAGCAAGGTGGACTGCGTGCTGTTCAATATTCCATTGGCCAGCTTGGCTTCCCTTGCATGAACATGATTTTATACTGCCAACTTCATCTTTAGGTTCTCGTATTGACTCCTGAAGCCCAGGAATTTTCGCTGACCGTTTAAGAACCTTCTATCTGCACATCACCATAACGGTATACAAGACAGATTCGCGAGACAGAAAAGATCTCATTCACGCATGGGAGTGGTGTCTTCATTGAAGTCGCTGCTAAGGGAGACGATCCCACGGCCTACAGGGAACATTCCCATGGGTCCAGAAAATCGGTCGGTGGTTTGAAAATATTCCCGTGTATCTGACGCTTTTTTCCTCCAGACGTAGAGGAACAACATCCCCTACCATCTGGAGTTTCATTCTTTCTGGTGGTGGTTTCGAACGACCTAACTGTCCATCAATACCAGTGCCCAATCCAGGTGCATTGCTGCTGTAGTCCCTCAATTATTTCCCTTTTATGGCGTCAGCCACTCCATAAGAATTACTGCCAGTTTCGGTGAACTAATTTTCCATCTGACTGATTCTTTTGCCTAGGGATAAAACCAATATTTTATATAATGCCTAGCCAACTTGGCGGGGCGCCTCGTAATTGCGCGTGACACTTCGAACTAACTATTTAGTCCGGCAAAGAGAGCCCATGCCCGAATGCTCCCGCGAGCCGTACATAGAAAGCAGCATCGATCCCGACGATTTACAGCCTACTTGTTCCCTCCTTCCACTTAACCGCACCACCTTTTCGTCGTCCGCCAATACACGGTGAAAATTCCTCCCGTAGGACAAGCTGATGCTCCTTCATTACCTGTCTCATATGGTCCACACCGGTCCCATGGCAGCCCCATGCAATTCCAAGGCTTGTAATAATTAGCAAAATTTGGTCAGTCACGCTAATCAGCGGATACAAAGTACCCGAATTCACGGACTTACCTTTGAGCCAATATATGCGAGTGAAATCATCAATATGTCAACTGAAAAGGAATAAGTTCAAATTCTAAACGCAACTCATGGATTTATACGCAAAATCAAAAATATGCCGATTAGCAGAATACGTTCTGTTCAGTTGCCGTTTGGATTTCACCACCGTTTCTCGTCACGGCTCCCATTGGTTGCCTGCCTACGGAAGCCAGCGTTACCCTGCATTGGGCTGCATTGCGTTGCTTTCAGGTAAGATTACCACACTAAAGTTCTCTAACAGACCTTTCCCACATCCCTTCGGTAAACATCCCCATCTTCTGATGAGCAACTTTTAGAAAACACAAAATGGAGTACCATTAAACTCCCAAGTGATCACTCTTACGAAAAGAAGGATTGGGCTCAATCCGCTTCATACCTCTTCCCCAATTTTAATCACAGTGTCGAATGGAGATGGTACACGTTCGTCCCATCACTTAATTTTCTCTTTTTAGGCTGATGCACGATGTTTTCGTGCAACCCCGTAGAAGATTTTCTCGAGCTCACGGAAGGAACTTTACAAGCTTCTACCCGATATGCGGTAGGTTGAATTCCCCCACTGTAAGCACCTTGGGGAAAACAATTATTACGCTCGTCAAGGCTTCGAAGAGTCGGCTGTCTTGTTCGCTAGAGTTTGGAGGCGACACAAGCAGAGCAGAAGGATCTTCCCCCTTGGCCGTCTGAGCCCAAAAGCGCAAAGTAAAGCATCCCTAATGAGAGGCTAACTTTCTATTCCGGGTGATTTATACCTCCAACAAGAATGTCTACTAACGCAGTAGAACGTTAGCTAAGATAGACATAAGTCATGCTGGACTTCTCCATTATTAATGGAGTATACTAACACCGCATATTCAGTAAAAAATTGGGAGTTCTACCATCCTCGTCCCATTTTCTAAAAAAGTGCTTCAGTTTCTTTTTGGCCAAATGCGCAATTACATAAAGTAGGCTTTCAACCGGAACACCAGCCATCGGACACCCTCCGTCGATCAAAATCCGTTCAGTAGCACCGTCCATTTCTCCCAGATAGTCGTCAAAATTAAGCGAGTTTAAAATTCTGAGCGGCGTCAAGATCCTTTCTCAAGTCTTCCTGTTGTTTCTTGGAGCATTGTCGACGTGAGTCATGTCTCGTTACCCATATAATAAACATCCACTAGAATTGTACTCCCAGTTCTCATCTTTGCGGCTATGCTTCCAATTTCCGATATAAGTGGCCCTCCTGGCACCATCCTGGCATTTCTCCCCCAGTTTTATGTAGTCCCCCAGTTTTATTTACTTCTTTCGATGTACTCAATAGCACAGTTGAGTAAAACACCCGTTTTTCTTTCATTAACTCTACTGCGAGTCGTGCGTTCAATTCTGGGTCTTAGGTCTGCAGAACCGCCTTATTACATTATCCTTCCCTTCTCCTAATGACGACTAGTTTCACCACGGCTTCATGCCCTATTTTTGCCTACTTGTTAGAATTCCTGAGGAACGTCGCGCTGCTTTTATGTCCCTGCCTCTGACCCTTCCTCTTCCACTTTATCAATCTAAGGAATCTCGACGACAGTAGGCACTAGTCCTCTGGAGTCCATCTGATTAGGTTGATTCCCTCAGTGAGGTAATTAAAACTTCGACGCCTTCTTCGGAACTTGCCGAATCCCTCTTCCTCCATCACAACATCCGGTTTCACCTCCATCAGTCCCAATGCTCTTTTCCCTTGGTAAGCGGGATCAAATGCGAAACATTAGTATGCTTTCCTTAGTTCCACAAAAATCCCCCTGTTAAGCCGCGCGACTCATTCTCCAATCAAATGGAAACCCACCAGTTGGATGAGGGTCTTCCTGTAGATCGTTATTATACCGTAGCTTTCTCCTTATTCAACCTCTTTCAGTAGCGGCCAACGTAAAAATAAATACGGTACTACATTGATGAGCCTTGGATCCCTTCTAATGTTGGAAAATTATGGGATACGGCTTATTCCATCGTTCCTCCCCTAAGGGATGTCCGCCCTTTTGTGTATTCACAATGATGCCCCGGTTCAAAATGTTCTCGCTGCTCAATTATTAAGAAGGCCCTCATTTTCTAAGCGCCCTTGGAAACATCACCTTATCTGCGGTGACCCCATAACTGCACCAGCACGAATATAGCTGTCCAATATCCTAAAATGACTCTTCAGCGAAGAATTTGCTCCGTTTTCAGCGCCACTGCCTTGTCCGCATCAAACTGCATATACCACGCTCGATACCTCAGTTGGTAAAATGACGCGGGCTCCTGTACTCACGCAGTGCATTTTTTCCTTCTTGGAAGCCTTGAGGCTTTGTTGTTAGCCACAACATTCGGCTCGGATCCGCATTTCTTTTAACTATCACCAAAATTAAGGATGGTGACCGAAATTTTTTGCCTTTCAAACAAACTTGCTTTTTTTCGTGGGTTCTTTCTGTTAACTCTACCCGGTTTATCTTGTCTGCCGTTAACTGCTCATTTGTAGTAATTTCACAGCTTTTTCTCTCCTACGTCTTCATGTTCTTTACCTTGATGGACATTCCAGCTCCGTTTGCCTTCCTTCACAAACATTTACCCTGAAGCGTTCCAACACTATTCTTCTTGAATAGGAAAGTTTGTTTCATGTGTATAAACATTTGCACGTTTTCCTTTCCGTTTTGAATTTGCTGCGAAATCAGCTAGGTCGATGCCACTAAACATCCGCAGTCCTTTTGCCGATCCATTAGGCCGAATCAAAATGATAATCTATTTAATTCTGAGACCATTTATACACTATTCTTCTACTGTTCCACCCTCTTCATAATCCTCAGTTTCCATCTGCTAACGCTAATCGGCCAAACTCTGCAGCAAACTCGCATTGACGGTAAAAACCACGGGCACAAGCCGACTGACCTTGTCATTGCAAGTCCCGTGCCCTGATCACCGCTGTGTGATTTGCCACTTTTGAGCCACCAGTATCAACTGTTATTTCTCTCTTTGGGATTATTTCTTATCTAACTACTGAAACAGGCATTTTGCCCTGTTAGTTCCATTATAAATGACGATCAGGCGAACATCTTTTTTCGTGGACGACCAGGCGCATTGTGCAGCGACTGCTCGTAGACCTGGTGCGATAACTGGACGTGAAACTTCATGTAACGTCTCGAACATGGGACGCCAATGAGTAAGAGGCACCGCCGGCGGAGATAACATATTAGATATATCGCAGAGTATCCTACCGGTATTCGTAGGCAGTGGTACGACACTGTACTGGAGCGGTGACTAACTGGCTGCCTGTAAAGAAGACTTATCCTATCCTTCCATGGCGGATGTATCTAGGATGAGAATTATGATGGAGTTAGGCTTGGGCCTGAAGAAGTATCTTCTAGACAGTTCGACTCGCCTTTGATGCGACGCAGATCGGTCGTGGGCTGAGAAGTGTGGTCAAAATGTCTGAGCTTTCGCGATCAGTAGCGGTCAGACCTAGTAGACAGTGCTTAAGCTAATGGTTTGTGACTAGTGAACAGAATGAGATAACGAACTCTGGTAGCATGGAGGAAATGGTAAATAGCGCTATATACCGCAATCAGTTCCCGGTCAATAGTTTATATCCCATTTATGCGAAACTATGACGCTAAGAGCAAAACTCCGAGTGGCTCATAGGTGCCCGTAACCAAACGCTGCAAGAACGCTCCGCTAATATATTCCGGAGCACCTAGCGCCAAAATAAGCATCCGGACTGGTTCTGGTGCGTCGAGAGCGCGGTCTTATCGAATGTTGACTCGGGCTCCGAAAAAGTTACTGGAGCGCATCCTCAAGTAATGGCCTAGCTGGAATACCGAGAAAGATTACAGTAAGTGGAAATGGGCGTCCAGTCGTATTGAGAATGAGGCGAAGACAGACGTTCATCGAACCCAGATTTCCTTTCGCCCCAAGAATCGAGACAGCACCGCACAATTAGGAGCATGGTTCACTTTATCCCCGCTGGAATTATTGTCCTCTCGAGCGGTCCTGTGGCAGGGGAACGTCACTTTCATTTTGCCAAGCTTGCATTTGATTGTTGGAAAGATGTTGGCGCAACAAAATCAGACATAAGACAGATTAATCTACGTTCGGCGATGCGCCAAATAGATCATGGATACACACGTGAACGAAATAAAAGTTACGTGTGATGGTAACCGTAAAACTCTGTAATGACCGAACAGTTGTGCGCAACCCAAAACCCCACGCTTTCACCCAGACAGGCCGACGACTTTAGTAGCAACAGATTTCTGGACATTTGCAGTGTTGAATGTAACCTGGCGGTATGCACGTGAAAAATGGTTTTCGAAAAGCACAGACAAAACGTAGAATGAAGCCGTGATGTCCTGCATGTGGAGCGTAAATAAAGTATCGAAAAAGGCAGCCGCGTTGGGTGTTAGATAATGGCCGCAAGGCAACCGGGTGGAGCTATACTTTTTGAACCATGAATGGTGGGGAGGCTCAAGGACATCAGGAAGGAAAAAACATTACAACATATGAGTGAAGTGCTGAGTTAAAACTGAACGAATTTTAGATCCTCCGCTATATTCAGCCTACCTGCAATGCATCAAACAAAATTTCTCCTCCACATCTGCCTACTAAAAATCACCTAGCCGAAACTACACCCAATAATCAATAGGGTTCCGTGACAGTCAATGAGAAAAGTGGCTATCAGTCTCATAGCCTACATATTTCAAGGCTCGTCAGCCTCTGCATCTCGGTTCCTTCAATGTGCGCACTCCCATGCAGGCTGGCCAACAACCGCGTTTAGTTTAGACAGTGGACCCACTTTCGATTGATGTCTGCTGC
The DNA here is from genome assembly GCA_008360955.1 of Fasciolopsis buskii. Classification (NCBI taxonomy): domain Eukaryota; kingdom Metazoa; phylum Platyhelminthes; class Trematoda; order Plagiorchiida; family Fasciolidae; genus Fasciolopsis; species Fasciolopsis buskii. Next base: position 3,419 of record LUCM01003039.1, on the reverse strand, counting down.
GTGAGTGAAACACGAATTCAGGATTCGAGTAGAGTAATTCAACTAACTGCGCCAAATATCTCTCTTCGCACTTCGGGAGACGAAGCAGCTCAAGCTGTGGGTCAACGTGGTGTAGGAATAGTCTTGAGTGAGAAGGCCGAAGCAGCCCTTTTAGACCGGATCCCGGTCAACAGTCGCTTGTGCTCCGGGAGATTGCAGGGGTCAGTCGGCGTCCGAAAGGATGGTAGTGTTAAGCGTAGTTTATTTGTTATCTGGGCATACGCTCCAACAGACTGCAGCACTGGCATGGAGAAAGACGAGTTTTACGATAACCTCGTCACTCTTGTTCAGAAGAGCAAAGGCTCTGACATTGTAGGGGCAGCAGGTGATTTTAATGCACAAGTTGAAAAACTGAGTGCATCGGAGTCCTGTTTAGGTGGGCGTTGCTCCTTGCCTGCTCGGTGAACAGATAATGGGGAAAGACTTCTCCAATTCTATGCAGATAATCATTTATTCCTATTTATTACGAATTTCCGACATAGTTCGCGTCGTACGGCGACATGGCAATCTGACTCAACAGGTGGTTTGAGTCAGATCGGCCATATTACAGTAAGCTACCACTGGCGCGGTTCTGTCCAGAACTGTAGGTCATAATGGACCACGTGCATCGAATCGGACCGCGTGTTAGTTTTATTGCGGTTTTTCTTGCAATGCAACGATCATCAAGTATTATCTGCAAATCTGATTGGCCGTGGAACGTCTGTTTGATCGAGCTGCTGGCTGCAGCTGACGATTGAAAATCATTCGGATTTTGATGAAATATGTAGGTGATTTGGCTTGCATTTGTGCAAAGATCGATTTCCGACGGATCACTCAATTGCAGCGTACGTGAATCCACGGCTTATTCGTTGTGCTGCAGAAAATCCATTATAAGAATGCTCGTCAAAACACAAGAAAATACGGGCATTCAAAAATATCGCCGTCGTGGTCCCAGATTAAACTCAAGCTGTCTCGTGCCATTTTCCATATTTGCGATACCATCCCCAGTGGAAATCCGAAGTGGCGATGCTCATTGCTTTACGTGGCCGACAGGAAAAACATCCGGGGTTCGGCAGGAACTAATCCAAGAGTTCGTACGGCGATCATGTACGGTCAACTTCGCGCCGTTTGTTGAGAGTGCGGCCGTATTTACTAGATGGCCGCAGCATTCTGCCCGCGAACTAAAAGCGGTTAACGACATTTCGCCGCTTCGAGACTGGATGGGCCATAATACAGTGAAGGGTCGGCTGGCTTCCTCTGTGGGTTAAAAGGATGAGATTTGGCAGACCGGGACGGCACAGAAGCGCGTCGGGGTCAAAGTATTTGTGCGGTACGAGCAGGCGGGTGAATACGTAGTCTTCTTTGATTGACAGTCGCCTACGAACCAGTCTAAAAATGAGGCAATACCGACAACCCTTACACTTGACCGGTACAGGGTAAAGACAGTCGGAAATGGTAACAGATTGAGCATATTTTTCCAGGGCACACGAGCGGCTAATGCGTGATCAGAGCATAAACAGTGACCGCGCTGGGCAATCGACGTCTGGTTAAAAAAGCTTTCCGGAGGAACAAACCCTGTTCCTCTACAGTTTTTGAGCTTTCTCGCCAGCGCTTCTCCTCCAAATGGTGGACAGTTTTGACTGATTCTAGGAATTTAGACTCTTCGCTGTTCTATCCTGCCTTAATGTTTGATAAAGACCTGGCAATCTAGCCCAGGTTATTGAGCAGGATTCCCATGAAGCAAAGTGAAGCGAAGTCAGTTCGTGTCTTCTTCAGTTAACCCAGTGAAACTGAACCTGGAAGAGATGTACGTCCAAATGAAGTGTATGATGGCGACGGATTTTTGTACTCAGGACTGGCTTCTGCCAAAACAAGCACTAAGAAAACAACTGAAATGGACGCGTTGTTTATGTCAGTTGGTCTGTAGGTCGCGCGCACTTGCCCTCATTGTGTCGATCCGTTGTCGGGATGACTGAGCTGTCGAAATTCTTCAACCCTTCTTTAGCCTCTATGCCGCTATGCATACCGAGATATTATGGTGGCATTATTTTGGTTGGAGTGGGTGCTGTTGGTTTGAACATATACTTTTCGAAGCGTGTCATGAAAGCGCGAAAGGAACATAACGTGGAGGTACATTTTCATTAAATTCTCGATTTCTCAGTATCCTCTCCTGTACCACCCGACAAATAATGCTTTCAATTGTGTACAACGAGGCCACCAAAACTAGTAGGTTTACATTTCCACAACTTATATCGCAGTCTGGAAATGTTGCCTCAGTTCTTCATGTTGTTGTTCATCGGCGGTCTGCGTTACCCAGTAAGATTGTCTGATTTCGTCATTACATCCTCTTTTCCAAGCGCACGTTCTCTGTTTGCGGCAGCATATTTTTAGTTGGAAGGTTACTATATTTCATCGGATATTCGTCCGGAGGTGAGTCGGTACCCTTTGTTAGTGCTCCACATTTTTCGACTTGGTAATGAATAGTGTTAGTGGCTAGTTGACTTTCACTGGACCTCGTTCGCAATGTCGTTTCTTTCCCAAGACCATCGGTTTTGTACTTTTTATTGAGAAATGGAGTACGCCAAGGCTGCTTAATATCTCATTTCTACTCAGTTTCGTCAAGGAACATGTCCTTCAGAACGCCTTATCTGGTGGCGCTGAATTTTTAGGATATCGTCTTGTTGAGTGGCGATGCACAGACATTTCAACACGCACTAGACTGATCAGCCATTGGGGTCTATTTATCGTTTGCTTTACAGTTTCAAAATGCTGGCAAGATCCTGTGCCTGCACTCATCTTCGGTGATCACAAAGACCGCCCGGGATCGCGCTACCCATTGCATCGAGCAGGGTAGTTAGTGATCAGTGTGCTATTGCACAGATTCCTCTATTCAACTTGTCTATTCTGTCTCCAACCAAACCTCTGCCCCCTCTGCCTACCCGTGTTTCCACTCATAACACGCCATGTACATACTTCGTCAGTCCCTAAATTTCCTTCAATGTGCGCACTCATGCAGGCTGATCAAACGACGTGTTTGGCTCTGACAATGGATTTACTTTCGTTTGATGTTTGGAACGCGGACTCATTTCCATTAATGTAATTCAACTAATTGCGTCTAATGTCTTAAAAAGATGTTTATTGCACACTTCATGGGACGAACCAGCTCAGGCTGTAAGTCACCGTGGTATGCGAAGTCTTAAATAGAGAGACTCAAGCGGCAATCAAACGTCGACCTGATTCGGTTGCTCCTACCCGCTTTGAGCAGAAATTTTCTGGCTTATCTCAAGCCGAAGATCCAATCATGCCTGGAAGGTCAATGGATAGAGACTTGACGAAGTAGCCTCCTGGTCCTCCAAGTTGGGGGTTGATCTGAGTTAGCAGATCAGTCGGAAAAACGAGTG
>LUCM01003038.1:231208-272104 GCA_008360955.1 Fasciolopsis buskii | reverse complement strand
CACAGACTAACCACACCGTGAATGTGAAGCAAGCTTTCCGGACCCTATATAAGTTCAGAGGTCAACGATCCAGGCTGGCAAAGTGTCGCCTCTTGAGCACTGCGGAAGCTGTCGCAATCCGTCTTCACAATCCTCCACTTTGTTCTCAGAAACAATTTGTGGTTGCGCTTCAACTCCCTTGGCCCACGCCCCGTCCCAATACAAACCCGAGACAACAAAACAATTAACACCACATATCCCTTCCCCACCCGTATTTGTATCTGACTAATCCAATCCTTCCTGCAGTGAAAATATTTTGTCAAGATATATATACAGTGATGTGACTGCATGAGTACGAATCACTGAAAACGAGCTTGTTCGCCAACGTGTGTTTTCTCAATGTGCTCAGTGATAATTTTCAAGGAAAATATTATTTTCATAACGGCACAGAAACCCAGTTAGTCCAACCCACTTATGGCACCAGTAACAGCGATTGAAACGAGGAGTGGATGATGCGGAGGATGTTTTCCGTGAACTGAGGATCAGTAGAAGCTGCTTTGCTTTCGGGCAGCGCAAAACGTGAGACGATCCACCGCACTCAGTTCGGATAGGATTTCCTGCGGGCACATTGGCAGTTGTTAGCCCCGTTCTTTACATGCTGCGGGATGTTACAATTGGGGAGATATATGATTGCGTGTTTCGCCCATTTCCTCGGATTTCGGAAGGAACAGAGAGGCATGTTGGATACCGGCTTCATGTTCAATTTTTTCTTGATTACAAGTAGGACACATCTTTATACTGCACGCTCCCCTAGAATCTAAAGCCATGTTTGCACAGTGTTTGTGCTTCGCTGTCATCTTTGACTCCTGGGGCTTCCTTGTTGATATTTCAGAAAACAAGGCCGAGTCCAGACGAAAATGCCAGCAAGGGATGAGGTCAGAGGGTAATGCCCAAAAATGTTGGGAATATTTTCAATCAAGAAAAAAGTTCTAATTACGCTAAAACTACTACAGTAACACCCTAAAATGCCAAACACAACAAACAGAACAACTCACAGCGAGGAGCGGTGAAAACGACGGACGGATTACCGTTGCCTTTAACTATCCCGGTACCCTTAACTCTTCTTCCAGCTTGGTCAGTCCATCTAGGTCCGATGCTCTGGTTGGCTGGTGCCGACTGGCTTCATCAGCCACACGTTTTACATCCAAGCAACGAATGATGCACGCCTTGTTGACCCTGAGGTTCTTTGTTCCCGATGAAATCCTATCTAATTTGTCTGCAAAACCGATAGTTTAGACCAGTTATGTTGCCTTTCAGCATGACCATAGTAACAGGCTCCGGTGCTTCCAGAGTAGACGTTAAAACACTTATGGAAACTCCAATGAAAGCCCGATGAAAACCAAGTTCTGATGAGATGAAACTTGCCTGGAATTTGATGCGGCCTGTGCTGTTAACTGGTAATAGCTGGTTGCTGGCAAAATTGTCGGGGTTGACTAAACGAACGGTGAGATGAGATTCATATGAATAACTGGAGGTAACAAAATCGGTGGCGAAGGTAACCCAGGGGCATTTCGGGGAAATTTCATGAGACTTCGCTCGGGGATTCTGAACCGAATGTCGTTCTTCCGAACTGTCCGCAGATGAGTATTGGACGGGCACTTTGAAAGTACATTAGAACGAATGATCACATGCTTCCTTCAGGTAGGATACCTTTGAGTAAAAGGGGTCAGATGCCTCTGATCATTAGTGGTTTTTCCTCCCCCGGTATAAGACAAGAGTTGCCTTTGGAATTTCATTGCTTCTGTCAGGTTGCCTAACAAATTAATTAGCAACACTTTTCTTAACTCAGTGGTGTACTTCCATAAATTCATACGATGGTTACGGATCCAGCTAGGTCGTCTTTTTTCAACTGCATTCGCTGGTTAGCATCGAATGTTTTCGACCTCCGTCATTTCACCTGCTGATTCTCTGTTAGCCAGTTGCTTTGTGCGATAGCAACATTGTCTACCACGGAGAACATAACAAAGAGATACATCTGAAAGGTTACCCACTCAGTAGTCAGACATTTAAGTTCGGCAAACCTAGCCACTGTCTATCAACAAAAAAGGTGACAACTTTATGCACGTGTGTGTTATTCAGATAATACCGTTTGCACCAAGTACAGACAAAGAAGTACATTTAAATTAAATACGATTTACGCCCACCTGTTTAGTGTCAGCTTGCAAGCCGCTTACAAGAAATATATACAAATGGCTGAAGTGCAAAGGTTTCACGAAGATATCAGGCGGCTCCGTAAAGTACTTGACGTGTACCACGTCCTTTTCAAACCACAATAAGGACGCTGGCTTTCCAGCAACTATGACAACGTCGCCACAGGAAGTACATGTTACCATCATGTTTTTGATAATGAATGGACGTCTACAGCCACCCAAACACATTAATGGTTCATACACATCATAGCGAATTGAATTAACAGACGCGCAAACTAGCCTTAGAGATTCGCAAATGAAGCGACGGTGCTGCTGGGCAGGAGCTTTAGGCCTCCGGATACCGAAGTTTAAAATCGCATCATAGACTCACAGGGAAAGCAAGAAAAGCGATCAAGGGCACTGTGACATAAGACATCTTGTGGCAAATGAAATATAGCAAAGAAAACTTTTGCACAAGGCACCGCAGAAGCGAGGCCGCAAAAGTATTGCAAGATTTATATACATAAGGGTGACACAAAATAAAAATAAATGGACGCAACTTGCAACAGGAAATTTTTATACACATCATTCAGGTGTAATCCCTTTCAGCATGCGGGTACAACATACAGTAAAAACATGCGAAATGCCGTGGATTTCCAACGGTCCACGTCTTCGACATGCCGATATAGCCGTTGAAAATCACAAAATGTGCTATCGCTGGAAGCAATAATACACTCACAAAGGGTTTCTACGCCTGACCGCCGTAAATGATAGCAGTTAGTCACAGGGCCATGTAACCAAAGTGCAGACACCTTGTTCATGACCTAAGCATACGAGAGGCACGTAGTCTAACGGAAAACTGATTATTATGTCTATGGGTGGGGAAACGAGGGGACTGAGACCGACATGATGTTTGGGGTGCCTTTCTGAGCGAAATGAGTTGTTATCGCGAGTTTTGCATTAAACGTAGGAGGAGCAACACGCTTATCACAGTAGAGTCAACATTGAATGCAACGATCACAGCCGAAGCAATCCGTCAGTTCCTTCACTGGCCGAGGGAAAGCCCGTGCGAGCGTATCACAGACCACGGAAGAAAGGGTGCATCCCGAATATTTGGTGCCGACTTGTGTGCTGTTTCTCAGCATCATACTCAGTTCAGATATACATTCCTTAAGAAAGTCTGAAACTGACGACGGGTGGCCTTTGCCGCATTAGACACCGACGGTGAACACTGCTTTGCGGGATGTCTCTGTGATCCTTCCAATATGGGCCAGAGCTCTACATTTGATGACGGGAAAGCCGTCGAACCGTCAAAATTGAGCTGCCTTGACACGACGTCTGACAGTGGATCCGCCTTCGAAAGTTACCTTTGTATGCTATTTTCGAGACAGACGTGAATATTGTGTCGACTGGAAAGCTACACAACGGAGCTTGTTCCAGGCGTTCGAAGCAGCTTCCTAGGGTTCCGACAAAAATTTCTGACATATGGAGCTGTACCACTCACAAAATCCCCCTTTGTTGCACCGTCGTCAGGTTGAAATGAATGAAGTCAATCCGAAGGGAGACCGACAGGGAACCTGTGCTCTGCTTGTTGCCACCGTCCACATGGTACTCCGTAATTGTTTTTTCTGCAACAAGGAACACGACTGTATGCAATGAAGTCACATACCCTGAAACAGCACAGCGTCAGTTATTGAGAGCACTTCGTTTTGAACCGCAGGAACTGCAGTACCTTGTATCCAAGCTTTTGAGAATGAAATTTTATACTTACTCAAACTTTCTGGTCCCCATGTTGGCGTGTCTTGCATGGTGAAACATTCGGCGGCAGGTGACGGTGAAGCTGAGACAATGGCGTGCGCCATCATTTCAGCATCATGGGCGCTCGAAGGAATGTTGGCGACTGACACTCCTGGATTAGCCTTTTACAGCAAGATGCAGTACGCTCACTTGGCTGGCCTAACTTCGGACATCTAACGAGATGCCCCCAGAGCGTAGCCTCTCCGCATACAGAACAGCCTAAGGCACTGAGAGATTTCTATCTTGCACGATATCTCTGCCATCTCGTGATGTCACGCATGACTAAAATGTAGATCTGCTTATTCACCTATAGATATAAATGAGTCTGTCATACACGGCCAAGTGCGCTGTACGCGATATCATGGGAAACATTTTTCCATCACTTAATAAATCCATTGTGGATCACCGCTGACGCAAATATGAAACTATCAAAGCTTATGGATTCTTGGCGGTTTTAAACGACAAATATGAACCCACTATGAAGTGACCTGGCAGATCACCGATTGTGATCCCAGGGACATTAACCTGCCTGGATAGGTAAATAAAGGCTCATTTATTAGGACAGCACCGTTAACCAAAGGGTAAACCAGGAAAACATAAAAGTCCTTTCTGAATCCGTTTAAGCCAAAGTCTGTTATGGATAACTTATCTAACTATGGCGAAGTTATAAGGCACACCTAATGTCGCAAACCGGAACGCAATTCACCGAAAAGGAAAAAGGCTGTCCAAGATGGCGGCGCGAATGGAGAAACCGACCAACTAAACAAATGGACCCCAAACTGGATAAAATAAATTGTAGTAAAAAACCTAGTAAAATTAGAATAAGTAATCAGAAACTAGTTTTAAGAAGCAAAATGTCATTTTCACGAATATCAAATGCTTAGTTATTTGCCCATCTCTAATCTAGACGTTACCGGACCTTAACGGTGGGCAACATGCTACTTGGATGAAAGCATTACGGCGAAGGTTCGATGGGGGCTTTCGTTGGTATAGCTTGCGGAAACAAAGTTCATTAGGGCCTAGGTCAGAGGATTTGCCGTCAGCTAGTTTTAGAATAACGAATGCTAATAGGGCACTGGCACCTTTCAATTAGGCTGTGATGGTAAGTGCTCACCTGTGAAAGAAGAAAAAAGTAGCAAAGAGCATGTTGGTAGTTCGAATATGATAATGAGACCGTTGTCGTAGAGGTCTTAGGCATACGTGCCCAGCGTGCAAATGAGAAAGAGGGGAGGTTTGGTGGAAACTAAGATGGGTGGCACATGTGGAGAGCCTAGTGCGCTAATATCCCACTAAGTCTACAGCGTACAAAACATTAGCATATCAGTCAAACGCGCGCATTGTGGGATTTTGCCCTTGGCAGGATCTGACCTCAGCTGGTGGATGATAAACCCAATGCTGGAGGTGGCCCATTTCCTCCACAGCCCGATAATAATTTCTTCCATTTATTTCTTCGTAACGGGAGAGTAGTTGAGCCCATATAGAAACTTCCTCTAGCTCCTTCTTCCAATCGCAATTTTACGCTTATCGGCAATGTTTTCGCAACTGCTGGGAGTGGTCTGTTTTCCTCACTTTCGCAAGCCATGGCCTCGTTGCTGCTGCAACAGGAGTTTCACTGCGCACAGCTGTGGAAACAAAAAGTGGGGGGAAGCAAGCGCACGAAGGAGTTTATTTGCCGTTTTGGAGCATGTGCCGTGGGGTATGAACGAAGTCATTACTAGGCCTGATTGCTTTTCGTGACTCACTCAGTGTCATTTATGCAGGTAAGGTGAAGGAAATGTAAATTGTATGAAAAAGGAGGATTTGTTGTTGTTATATGGTTGAGTGACTGGGAGGTGCAAAGGCATACGGGAAGGGGTGCGTGTCATGAGACGGAACGCAGTAAAAGAAAGAAAGCGATTACCGAGTTAACGTATATTCTTGGGAGAAGAAAAATGCGCTGCTTCTTTAAAATAAGGATGTGTGAATTACCGGGGACGGTAGGAAAGAAATAAACGGAAAAGGGTCCTAACTTATATCAGACGGTAATCACCGACTAATGTCCAGCGACAAGTTGTTACCGTATTTGCCGAAACCAGATCCATAATTCATCATGAGAATTTTGAGGCAGACGAAAGAGTCAGCGTGAGTAGTTAAAAAAGGATGGTTGACCCAAAAGCACGCTCTTACGAGATGTGGGTGTTAGTTACTTGTAGGACTTGGGTGATGTTAAGGAAATTATTTATGGCAGCCTTAAAACTGGATCGGTTCTTTATGCATTGAATGTCAATGGGATGTTTGTTCCAAACCTTGGCATGGACAACAAGGAATAATCATGGTCTTAAAGTAGATTTGGCGGTTTCTTTATAGACGGTTGGAGATCCGTGACGGAGGGGGTAGGGTCTGGCGGGGAAGAACATAGGTGGGTTAGTAGAGAGGAAACGCCTACTTACCGAGTGATGCAGAAAAGCCAGGTTAATTTTCAGTCTCCCTTACAAAAGTGGCTTAAGTTCGAGGGCTGAAAAGCCTTCCTTCTAATTTAGTGTCGCCGACCAACCTATCGTTTGCGTCTCCGAATACTATCAATAGACTATGAGACGCTGGAGTATATCAAACTGCTGTAATTAAGGAGTGGTAAAAGGAGTGTTCTGTAAATTCCGAGAGGGCTGTCGAATAGTTTCATTGTGCGAAAAGTCTGACTGGCATTTCTCCTAGCTTCAGCTGACTGAATAACAACGTGCTATGAGAAATTAAGAGAGGCTGCGTAGTTGAGACCAAAGTCACGAATGTAGCACTGACTTCATTTGACTTAAGAAGTTCTATCTCAACACGCTCAACAAAGAATACCAGTTGATTCAACAAATAAGAATCAATGCAAGCACAGGCAGAAAAACTCCGTCAATGAAACAGCTCAGCGCAATTTATCACCTAACATCTATCTCGTTTAGTGCGTATGCAGCAGGGCACATAAAGCGTCATGTGTACTCATTTCACGTTCCCACTTACTCCCAAACTAATGTCCACATAAACTCTTTCTTCTGCATGCATTTGACAATTAGACCATTTGAAGCGCAAAGATCGGCACCATTTGGTGTCTCATTCTGCATAACATTCATCACTTCTCGTTCTTATATTTCGCGCAACATAACCCTTTGCTGGAATACCTCCGAACTGCCATCTTTCTCTTTTTTCCGTTCCAGTTATGCGCGGTTGCCCTCGCGTCTCGCCAAAGGGTCTACCATCCATTTTCTGGCCCCATCCCCGCACGTCTCAACACACCGTGAAAGCAAACTGACCCAAGGCTCAGATCAACTATCCCAGGATGGAAAACTATGATCTGATACGCTGGCCGCAATGAAGTGGACATTGCTGTTAATCTGCACGAAACACCAACGCAGACCGAGGACCCTGTTGCAAGTCTGTCTAGAAATCGAGACCACATAATCTGATCCGCAACGCCTGCGATGCCTTGCGCAGACAAGTCTACCAAACTACACAGATTCACTGCTGGAACTCCCCGCTCGTGGCTAACATGCCCACCGCGTTGACGCCCAATCGCCACGAATGCACCCACACTTAGATCCCTGTTCCAGTTGACGCTACCATCGCCTACTGCGAACGTCGCCCCCAAATTTCCCCTCGACAACCGTGGCCATAACTAAACTGGTAATTGCTATCAGCTAAGCCCTCAAATACAAACAAAAGTGTAAAGAAGCCCGTTTTTGTTTCGTGCTAGCTTGCTAGCGTCAGATATACTATTCAACGCATATCATATCAACCCTTACTCTCCTCAACGCCGACGACGTTTCCATTCTTCATGTCTTCAAATAAGGGCCAACCAAAGTTCCTCAACTATGTTCTTCGTTCCCCCGCATTTTCAAATGGCTTTTAAATATTTTTTGACTCCAGGATCCATGGTAAATTGCACAACTTTTTTCATATCCATTTAATACAGCGCATCTATCTGCCATCAGTACTCTTCCCGTCAGCTGTTTTGATCCTTTTTGACAATTTTTGCCCTGAACTCATGGCCTTTGAGAACTTTCTTTATGTTAGTTTGACATTCATTTTCATTCTTTGGAATCGTTAAATCCAACTCCTTCGGACTTATCATGGCTCCCGCCGCCATTGTGTCATTGGACCTAACGCCTCTGATGTGCATTCTTCGTGCGCACAAACACGTTGATCCTCTTATTAATCCATTTTTCTCTCTCTATCTATCTTTTCCCCATTTGGGTATCTCGTTGTCCAATTTGAGTGCTAGTACTCGTGTAACAGACGATCACACAACCAGGCATGGTACTCTAATATTCCACAACAATACTAATTTGCGTCCAAGTAGAACTGAACGTTCTGAAAGTAAAAGAAGTGAGCGACGCTTTAGTCTTTCGGCCAGCTGGGGTTCGGGAAGTTTACAGCCGTGCGGGAATCTCAGAAAAGGCAATTACAGGAACGTACATCAAAGTCCTGGATCATTGAGGTAGTGGCTGGTGCCATTATCCTATCCAGCTATTTGTCGTGTGTAGATGAGTGGAAAGTCCGCCCTAGCTTTTTAACCATCTATATGCCTAAAATGGAATTTAACCAGCCGTTATGGGGACGGAAATTGAACAAAAGCAGTGGACTTAGCCAGGGAATGACCTAGGAGAGACAGGGGCGCACTAGGGACTTACTGCATTTGCATCAAAGAAACCGCGATTGACAGAGTTGAATTTAAAAGAAAACAAGTATTCGGAACCCAGATGTGGCGGAGAATAATCTAATAGTTTTATTATTAATAATTATATAATAAGATTTTATCGTGTTGTTGTTCAAAATTTCCGTAACTGTACCGCGGCGATATTACCTGCATAAGAGTTACCTTTAGTAGCAGCATGATTTTGGGAGTGTGCCGTGTAGATGCTGGTTTTAATTATCAGTGGTGAGGTTTGCTTCGTTTTATGTGATGAACAAAACGGGGTCAACGATGCGTTCCCCAAAACCTAATCCAGTTTCGTACACTAGGTGATCACGTGAGTATTGCTGATAGAGATGAATGTTGAAGAGCGGAGTAACTACTATACGTACTCCTTATATAATTGCAATAGATGATGCTGACTGAATGCGCAGCTGTTTTGGAAGCTTTCTGTAATTCCGAATATTCAACAGTACAAATGCTGGCTCCGACAGATGTCTTTGTAACTGGAAAAGTAGTAAAGGAATCCATCTTGGAGACAGCGAGTAGGTTCCTAACACGAAGTGCAAAAATGCAGCGGTCACTTGTGGTATTATTACTGAAGGGCGCCTGATCTGCTCTTCTTCCTCAATGTTTAAATGCAGTGGTTTGCCGTATTCCGTTTAGGGCATTTTCGAAGAGGCGCTAGTCAGCTGCTTCATAAAAACACGCTGGACATTTTGAATTGCCACTGTATCACACTACCTCATGTTAGGACACATTGGAGAGCAATAGTGCAGAGTGGGTCTGTCATGGAAACTAAAACGGTGCAGTTAGTTTCCTTTAAACCTCAGAGTTTCATGTGGCAAATCCATCGATTTATTTGCTTTTGCAAGTTATATGATAACATATTCAGAGACTTTCAAAATGCAAGAGCAATTTAACCCCAGGTGGCGAAATTGGCAGTCACTTGAGATGATCTCATCGCCAAGTTTCAGTTGTCTTGGAAATACAGCGAATTTGAATCACATACGGCTGATATTTTGAGGCGGAGTTCCATCATGCATTCCTCTGCCCAGGAACTGAATGACTCTAAGTCTTGCAATATATTATTGGCTTTTCCTATGCGTCATCACTGTAAAAGTTTGCTTTCGTCTTGCACATACCTCGCGCGAACCGAGAAGTATGCGGTATTATTATCAGTAAATGCGTCGAAATGGCCCTTGCCATTGATGACTGCCATGGTGGGCTAAGCTCGCTTTTTTGTTGATTGAGAATCTTGGGGGAACATAATTTTTACTTTGATTAAGTTTTTGGATTTATTCTGCATTTCGTGTGACCTCCCTTAGTTTTGAAGTTGTTGCGTCGTTGGAGTGAGGGAGCGGCGGACCGTGACGGAATGATTGTACATTACTTAGTAGTGACTGAAAGTTGGCGGTTGATGATCCGTCAGACGAATTGGGCAAGATCTTTGGTGGTTGCTTAGATTGTGGACCGGGATAATGCAATTCAGTATCATTGCATTCAGCATCAATGATGGCCGCCGGAATGAGTAATAGTGACGGTACTACTGGAGGGTGGACCATTGGACCAGCTAACATGGCTGGAGTTCGTGTGCGCAGAGAAAATAGCAGAACAAGATGGCCATGTTAGCCTACCCGGTTGGGTTGTGCTAGAGGAGGGGGATGGGACACACGCATGGTAGGTAGGGCAGGATGGGGCAGGTTGGGGGAAGCGGCTGGTAGAAAGAGCAAAGTGTTGTGGAATGGTACACTTTCTTCGGTGTAAGGCAGATACTAGTGGGCTGGAGGTGCCAGTGGGTTTGAGTTATATTTCAAGCCGCCATCAACTTTGAAATAAATTTTACTCCCCATTATGCCTGGTGGCACCGGCTGAGATTTTGGTGCGAGTGGATGCGGCGGGACAGAATGGCATCTGAAGCTGCGTGTCACAAGTGGCGCGTTCAGAAATTTTGAGCAAAATGGCTATCCATGTAATGCGAATCGTACAGCTATTTAAGTTTTTGAAGGAAAGAAACCAGGAAACTTAGGGGATCGGGTTTGCGCTCCTCATCTTCATACGTAGGGTTCTGGGTTTGGCCGGCTTATTTAGTGAACCTCTATTACATATTGCGCTAGCTTTTCTTGGTTTTCTGATACTATATGCTATTCGTGGCTTCTTAGTCGTATTTGGCATCTGTGGCATCGCTTTTGACGGCATCTTTGGGAAGCAATGGGTGAGTCGGGATCTGGAAGTGAGAGAAGCGCCAAAACCAGATTTAGAGTTGACGGAGGACCCTAGTAGATCTTTGACTCAGGTACATTCAAAATCGGACCGCAATAAATGAAAACCTGAAATGGGAGCAAACAAATATTTCAAGAATTACCAATTTTAGTGGTAGGAGATTGAATGTTTACATGAAATAATTCACCATGTGATATCATCGCTCAACTCACCATAAAGAAACCATGGAAGCACTGTACAGCTGTTTCATCCTTGTTAAGAATCATCAGCAATGCATATCCACCGCGCCCGAACTGGAACGCGAACCCCGGGACGAACGATTCTGAGTCGAACCGTGAAAATCAGTGACGGATAGGTGCAACATCATGCGGTGAAGTTCAACAATCCGTTCAGAGCCTGCCCGGTAGCGTAATGGCTATGGCGTTCGACTCGGAATCGTTCGTCCCGGGTTCGCGTCCCAGTTCGGGCGCGGTGGATATGCATTGCTGATGATTCCTAACAAGCTGGATGAAACAGCTGTACAGTGCTTCCATGGTTTCTTTATGGTGAGTTGGGCGATGATATCACATGGTGAATTATTTCATGTAATTTCCAATTTCTAGGTTAATGAAAGTCATATATTCACCCGTGTGCGCTGCACAAATTCATGTCCTACATACAAGAAGCAAAGGCGATTGTAGGAAATCGCAATCAGCGCTGGCAACTAGCTCGTACACCGTTTCTACAGATAACCTGACGGAAATTGATTCCCGGACCCGAAAATTTATTTGGCAGTTCCAAACCACTCATTTTGTCAAGCTGTGAAAGCAACAGGACTAACAATTAATCAAAAGCTGAAGGTTCCATAAAGGAAAGCGACGGTGCACCAAGATCGGCGGCATTCATAGTCCTGGCTGGCTATTAATAAAGAAATTCTATTACTTGTACAAAGCGCGACTGCGTATTCTCCGAAAACGTCTTGGAATTGCCCGGCCCCTGAACTAGCTGGTACGAAGAAACGCAAAGTCCCTGGTCCAGATGAAGCCTATCAGCGTTCCATAAACCGATTCTTCATATAGCAAACTTACGACGTTCCAAACAGCTCTCCAGGACTCCATGGTATTATGTGAACCTATTTGTCGCGGAGCCCAATAATGAATGAAATTGCTTTGCGCATTCCACGGTACTATATATATGTTGAAAACTATGCGCAAAGCACCCATAACTTTGACAGCAAGCATCAGTCACCGTTAAGCCAAAAGTTAGTCAAAAAAGAACACAATCTGTGAAAAATGGACAGCAAATTGAAAGGCTTAAGCAAATACAAGAAACTCTACGCCGTTTATAAAGCCCAAAAGAACCAAACGACTAAGGTGGCAGTGACACCACTGTGGATTGAAAAAAACAAATCGTCTTCGCGTTAGGTGTCCCGCGACTACACTGAATGTCCGCAATGCCAACTAGGCAAATCGAGGTCAAAGAAATAAAGATAAATATATTGGGCAGATAGTAGAGGATGACGAAAATCCGTATCACTATGAGTACGTTAGGCAGTAATAGTGTGGTAACTGAAAGGGCCTGTACGGAAAGAAGAGCAGGGACCTTTCAATCGTCCCGGATATTGCGCAAGTTTACGTTTATTCACTCAATATTGAAACACCTTTATTTCGCAACACCCGATAAATAGTGGGATGAGTTTAAGATAATTGTTGCCAAACTCGACGGTTGAAAGCGGATGTTTTTCCACCGGTTCCCAGTGAGTTACAATGCACCTCCAGCTCTTCTCTGGTGGTGCGCAGAACATTCCGCATATTACCGTACCAAAATCCCCGGCATCACAGCAATTCAGTGCATGGAACCGGTAGATAAATAGGAACTGCATTTTGACTTACGGTGCCGCTAAATTTACCTATCGCTCACAAATCGTCCTTCAACATAGCACATGATCAAGGTCCATAGCCCCAGTTAACGCTGGAAGCCACGATCAAGGCTAAGGTGGTCCCTTGGTCCCCTTGCTTAAAAGACGAGAGATTGTGGAGGTGTTTCACAGTTTGCAGACGAATGGCCACACGTTTCAGATTTGGACCAAGGCTACAGGTTATTCTTATTTGTCAGATCCATTCCAGACATACACTCGTTCAGACTATCTGAAACCGAAGGTAATTTGCCTTTCCCGAAATAGAACCCAATGCCAAACGCTCGTGCACAACTGGGCTTTATGGTCTTCGCAATTTTGGGCCATTGCTTTGTGTTTCATGAACAGAGAACAGTCGCGCCTTGTAATTTGGTTGTAATTCCATGGCCGCCCGCTTCGTGTCCGCCTTGGGAAACTAAAATAGTGCAGCACCCTCCGGGCACATATGAACACACGTTTGGCTGGACAGCCCAATAACTGAGCTTGTGTTGGGCCTCCCAAGCAACTTCTTAGGATCTAGGTTGGTATTTATTGTGTGCATGTATTCCCTTTCGATATTCCCTCATTTTGCGTTATCGCCAGTCTAAGACGGATTGAAACATCCCAAAAGGGAATACAACACAGAATCCCTGTTTGCCTAATCACGACTTGTGGCTTTCTACTCCGTCGTTCCATTCTCTGTAACAGTTCATAGGATTTGGTGGCCACGATGTTTTTGCCTGATAAATGCAGACGGTCAGTTTCTGAAGGCGTCCCACTGTTCACAATGGGTACTACTACAGGGCTCTGATTGTGGAATCTTACACGCATGCCTATTTCTTGGTTTACACGAAGCAAGTTTTGGGGCATGATCAGTGTGTAACATGAAGGATATGGGCAAACACTGGCAGTAATACGAGGGTATAAAACAAGAAGGGGTGGATAATAAGAGCATGATTTCATCCAGCATATTTTTGACGAAAGGCAATCAGTTAACCTGAAAAATTAAGAAAAATGGACGAGATCAAAACCACGGATACTTGAGCAGCGCGATTTCATTAAAATCCTCAATAAACAACAGCGCAGAGCCAAAAATACGGAACTCGAAGCTGGAGCATAAGGTGAGGTTTGACAGGAAGAAATTACGGTCGGACTTATATGAACCAGTGGCCTGGTGTGAGAACGTCTGACGAGGGGTAGAAAATTCAATAGCTGAACCGATTAACGGGCCACATCTAACAGCATTTGCGACGGGTGGCATGAATGAATAAACTAATTGGTATATTCCTCGGTTCACATATACTGACATGCC
Source organism: Fasciolopsis buskii (assembly GCA_008360955.1). Lineage (NCBI taxonomy): Eukaryota > Metazoa > Platyhelminthes > Trematoda > Plagiorchiida > Fasciolidae > Fasciolopsis > Fasciolopsis buskii. Next base: position 258,080 of record LUCM01003038.1, on the reverse strand, counting down.
TGAATGTACGGTCAGCAAGTTCCAAATGTCACACTAAATACTGATGTCTATGGTGCGAATTAAGCACAATTGAAAAAGATTCCTGATTAAAAGAACGACGATTGAACCAAGATGCAAGAGGGATAGCGCGGCACAATCAAGCTACCAAGGTCACCGAGATATAGCAAGCTGGTTTGAAGGAGGGAAAACATAATTCGTTGAGATAAAGCGAAGACGTCCATGTGTCGAGCATATAACTGTGGAAAACAACGAGGTTCGGGAGATGGAAGAAGCAGAATGACTGAAGGTAAATAATTATGCCAATGGTCAGGAGGGGAAATTTTTGGATTCTGAAAGCATAAGTGGTGGAAAATTACTTCTGATGAACCTATATATGTTGCACGGAATGATAGTTGCATATATTTAGTTTTCCGATTATGAACAATTCCCAGGTGTGTGCACGTTGCAAGAGTGGGCGAAAAGCTTCCCATGCGGTTTTCGTGGGTCATCGACTCATAGATGGCGCATGCTCTGACGTGCTCCCCAGCTGAGCGTCCAAGAAATTAATTGTAGATTCCTAGGGTGATTCCGAAATGTTTGACTCTAGAACAGCTCCTGTAGCCTCTTTGCTGAGGCTTAAACCAGTGCGGTGGTTTGCGCCACCTAGGATAGTAGATATATGAATGATGCCATATGCAGGCTGGGTTCCAAGGAGTCGGAACGGAGTTGCCTTAAGTTGCGATTGATACTGCACGACATCATTTTTGGGTAGCATACTAGTGATCTGATCCCTTGCTTGATTCTCAGGACGTCGGAAAATTTTAAAGACGCCTGGAAATGCGGTTGCGGCAACCATCTTTGCTAGCATTTCCACTTCGCGGACTTTGAGGGGTTGTCAGTGATTGGTATACCAGAATGAAACGTAAAATCTCTGCACACTCACCTGGATGGTGCAACTTTGGACATTTTATTCGGTGCCCCGCAGCATAATCTCCTGAGCAAACAGCAAGCTGTGAAGCATTACTATCTTTCCTTCTTGGGCGATATTTCTTCGGCCTTGTGGAATTATAAAAAGCGGAAAAGTACCAGCAACTATTTGTTTGTTAATAATGAAGAGTCTGCTATACACGGCCAGTGGTTGTGAACCGAATATCATCGCCTATATGATTCAATGAGGTGATCATTTAGCACGCACAGAAAACTATTGGATTCCGTAGCTTCCTGCAGGTTATGGCGAACACGGTTGCCTCATTGATCACTGCGTTAAATACACACTCGCATACTGTAATGTGCTGAGGGAAAAGATTTCTCTGATAGCGATTCAGTGGACGTTAGACAAAAGATGAACTTCAAAATATTTCGAAATAAATCGCGCTAAACAGTCCCCCAGAACACTGTACAAGGTCCGAAAAATATGAAAGCGGAGCTGGATGTCAGAGACGTGGACACAAAACACCATGAATAGCTCGAAAAATTTTGATAGTTATTGTTGCCTTCTTTCAGCCTACTCCATATTTTGGTGTTCAAAAGTGCATGTTAACTTCTTGCTAGGTCATTAGGCTCCGGTATTATCTCAGCAGGCTTCTAACGAAATAATTAGCAGCTTCGTGCACCCGCCACATTCGCACCCAGCAAATCTTAAAATCCAATCGCTGATTTCATGTACAACGGTAGAGATCTATTTTTGGTGCACCCGCCCCTCAATAGGATTGAGGAGCACCGTGTAAACTTATCCTCCGCCAAGACCATGAGGACATATTAGAGAAACCTTTAGTCCGCCGATTTGTTCATCCCCGTGCAACTAAATCCATTATCAATCTGTCAAGCCGACTGGCACATCCATATGCGGAAGAGCGCTGGATAATTTACCTTGCCTCGCAGATTACCGCGTCCAAAATCCCAGAAGTAAAATATAGCATAAAACGCACGGGATATTTTAGCTTCTTCCCACCCAGCATTAGCAGCTTACATGGTTGGACAAAGTAAACGCTGTGAAGAATGTCACCCCGTTCAGTTTTTGCCATTTCAACACGGTTTCGTGAAGTGTCGAAGTGCTTCCTAGGGTCGAGGCGCACTGCCAATGGTTTGTAGGCCCGTGGTATGCTCTTTTCCTTGGACGTCGCTATAGTAAAATAAAAAGGTACAGAAAGCAGCGGACATGGTATGCATGCAGCGGCGCACACTTTCATTATGCACTGATGATATATTTTCCACGAAATAAAATAGTCTCCGTAGATTTGTGACTGTGTGTTGGCCATAACAAAGACTGTCAATTTTACCGAGATTCTGATTGCAAACTTTGACGTTTAGACAGCAAATTTCTAAACACCAGTCCCACCAAAACCGTCATTTCCGACAATAAAAATTCCTAGAATTCATGGGTTCACAGTCCCGTGAGTACGGATTAATGAAGAAAACGAAGCAGTGCTCCTTTTTAAATTTACCTGCTTCCAGTGATGGGCTTAGGGATCTCGGAAGAGTTGTCTGAATTGCATCCATATACAGAAATAGAACGTGCCCGCGGATAACTTGAAGAAATGTTTCTACCGGTCAAATCGCTGCAAGTAGCTAATTGTCATTGAGAATGAAAGGCATACTCCGTCTCCGCTTTCCATTAGACACCTGCAAATGGGGCTTCTCAAGTTGTATGTGGAACTCCAACGAACGTCCTCAGCGAGGGACCAAGATGAGTTAACATAAATCTGGAAACTATGCCAAACAGGAATTCGAAAGTACCTCCACATAGAATGGCGCTGACGACATAACCACGTGTGATATGGACACCGGAGAGGCCTAGTTTTCAACTGACTTAACTGCACGTCAGCCAACCGGATGAAGCCCCCATGCAAATGACGAAGAATGCCTGAGGATAAGGCTTGGCACATCTTCGGACAAGATTGGCTGGGTTAGAGGAGTAACTGGAATTCACAGGGTAGTTGGGTTTTGATCATTCAACAGCCTATTTTTCTCCTCACCAGGAAAAAAGGAGCTTAGCCGATTACCATTTGCCTAACCCAACAAAATGGAACTCCTCGAGAATTAACGAGAGGATAATACCATCCAGAGGAACCCTTAATTCCTGAAATTACAAACTGGCTACTCCGGAGGCCATTATCTGGTGGAGCGAATATAAGGAAAGCACAGTCGTTTGACCAACGCAGAATATTGCTTGTTTAAATGTACGTTTTTCGCAAGCGAAGATCGGAAGCGCAACCCCCGAAAGGCATCCATGGGGCTCGTGCCCTGTGTGTTGTCAAGTGCCAAACGGATGCGGTTGGCGCCAGGTCGGCTATATTCTCGTCTCCCTGTCGGACGAATACTGATCTCGCAAATACAGATGTCCTTGCTGTAAAGGACCTCCTAATGGAGACGTAGTTTGAAAAAAGCACCACACTCTATCCACGCTGGGCATTTAGTCTCTAGCTGTTCGAAGTCAGGCAAATCGGAGGACTTCTGTTTCTAATGTCTTGGCTTTTCTGTGCTACATTTGCTGGATGAGTGCCCCACGCCCCGAACCTGGAACCAACAAGAGGCAGTAAGAAGCTACGCAAGAATTTTCCACAAACTTCGCCATTGTCATAAAATTATAGCATGATCCACCACATGAAATAACGGGGACGCCGGACAACGCGGTGTTTAATGAAATAACAAAACTATCTGGGGTTATTCTTGAAGTTCGAGAAGTGATCAGTAGTTTTCTGTAGTTGAGAAGCGGTTCAAATTCTAGTCAAAGGAACTTACTTCACCTGAAGTTGAAGGCAGACTTCCGTGGGACAATAATTGCCTAGTGAGACATATTTCTCCATGAATCCAGTATATTAAACACGAACAAGTTCTTTCGCACAGTAGCGTTGGTAGAAACTTCAATGACACGTAACGCTTTCAGCAGACAAACGTACCAACGCTTGATTACCGATACCTGACTAAAATCTTTCAGGTCAAGCTAACAGTCAGGGGAAATCTGCAAGTAATCTACATAAACCCTCGAAATTTCAGGCACCCGGTGCTTGTTTTACTGCGCTAACTTCCTTCGTCGTGTCCAGTTGCGCACCGGGCACTTCCTGGGCCGTCTTGGGATACGCTCGCTGGTTTTGGTGGTTGGCTGCTCCTCCTTCGCAGCTGTTTGGAAGTAAATAATTGACTTCACCTTTTGTCTTTCAGGGACTCTTATTCCCATTTTTAAATGTTATTTTCATGTATTTTTAAGTAAGTTTTAATAGAGTAAGTCTTGACATGTCTTCCGCATTCTTCTCTTCGTTGGGATATGGATTGAAGTAGTTGGGTTGCAGCAGGTTTATTTTAGGCATTCCTCGGGTCGCAGTGGTTGGGTTTAGATAAGTAAGTTTCGCTGCGGCGAAGTAAGTTCGACAAGCAAGTTGTGCGCATTTGTAACGTTATTTTGAGTCATGCGCTTTGTTTACTTTCACTAGTATCCCACTGAACGGAAGGCTCAAGTCGTGGAACTCAATCGCTGGCAGTAAATCACGATAAGCAAGCCACAGGAATACGTGAATTATTATTTAGTTAGAATTTGTGGAGGGGGGTGAGATCAACACCCTGTGCCGGACAGAGCACTTGGAAAATCCTACCTCCTCCCTTAAAACTGAGGTTGAGGTTGGGTAGCCGGCTCGCGGACTCCTCCAGGGCCAAAATACTAGCTGTTGTACTTGATGTTAAAATATATTTCACTTTTGATCCCTGGTACACTGTTGTTTTGCAATTCTTTTACTTTCTGTTGGGTGTCCGAGAGGTCAGGGTACGTCACGAATGGGACTGTTCGCAATGATCTGTTGACGGTTAGGGGTTCTTGCGTGATTTTCCCATACGAAGTTTCAGTTTTCTCCACCTGGTGGCCTCAGCTGTCACGGCACGTGGTGTCAACATGGCCCGTTGCCCGTGACAATTCACTGGGCCTTATTGTATTTGTGGTAAGTCATCCCATGGATCGAGGGATCTAGGAAAACACTTTTTTATCAGGAATGTGTAAGATTGGTGGGCCTCGAGCAGTATAATCGTTACTAAATGGGTCTGGGAAATTGGTTGGTTTCTGGCGAGCCTTCAGGTTGGGCAGTCCTTAGAATAGTCGATTCGTTTCGGGGCTGATCTGAAGCTTGCAGCTGGTCCGCCGGTGCACTGACTGCACGGCCGCAGATGTATAGCTGCACCTGTTTAAATGAGCAGAGCTGGTCCGTAATGTGACGGCAACCTCAAACCTGCAACTCATTGACGCTGCTCACTCTGGGTGTGAAACCGTCAAGGAAAAGTTTAGTGACCACAATGTGCTCGTGTTGAGACGGCGGTTAGGATGAGTTTGTTGGTTCGTTGTCCCGGCGGCACTTGGGAAGTGTTCTTGTAGACGTGGGTAATCCAAATGTGGTACTTTAGCAGTCATACTCCGTGTGGTATGTTTCCCTGATTTCCCGGGAATCGGTCTAGCCGAAAGTTTTTTTACGGAGTCAGTATGCGTTCAGCGATTGGTCTCCAGGTTGTCTGCTTTAGGTGTCTACTATAAAATTCCGGGCAGAGCTGTTCACCATTGTGCGCTAGTTTGGTTTGGCTGTCCGGCGATGGGGGTCGTTGCGTTTACCTTCCTCTGTTTTGTCGAGGTTAAGGAGATAATGAATTAGTCTAGATTCGAAGTACTGTTGGGTAACCAGAAGTCGTGTAGTTGAGGGTTCTAGGAGGTTTGAACTCCCGTGCGGTTGACTGGTGGTGCGCGCCCATTCACTTTTACGTCTCCATTTAGCAGCTATAGCAGCAACGCGATTAATTGCTATATTGTCACAGTAAGGCTGCGCCATATCGTTCGGCGACTTGTTTAGTCCCACGACCCAGCTGGTGGTACAGGATGGTTCATCTAATGCCGAAGATTCGGGCATACCCGGACCAGGCTTGAGCACAGCCATTGGTCGAACGAGTACATCTCATTTAGACAGCTTTGCGCGTGTCTGAAGAATGAATACAGGTCTCCTGTATCAACGCCGAGCTCTACGTGGGCCTGTCCAGGTTATACCGAGTTGTTCGTTCGGCAGTCTTGACTGCCGCTAGTAATTTCAATGTTCCAGTGAACTACTTAACAGCACGCCAGATGCTGGTTATTGTCCCTGGCTATTATCGTCGCAGTGATACTGCGGTGTTAAGTTACCTACGTAGCTCCAAGACCTAAGGAAATGTACAGGTTTGCTTACCTCAAGCCGAAGTTTCAATCATGCCTGGAAGGTACCATAAATTAGTGGTGTCCCGGTGCCCTAGTTTGAGCGTTGATTTGAGCCGGCAACCTAGTGAGAAAATTGACCCAAGTAGATGAGTTTCCACTGAACCGCTTCTCGGTTCGGTTCTTGTAAGAAACAAGTTTTGGTCGAGAGACTTAACGGTGCCAGTCTGCTCCCTTCCGTGAGTTACACCTCCGTAGCAAGTTCCTGATTCGGTCGTCGCACAGCATAATGAGGAACTCGCTGCTTGTCGCGTCCGGCGGGATGGTTAATAGTGGGTGTGGTATTGTTCGAAGTTCCCTTTTACTCAGCTTGTCTCTTCTCTCCGCCGAAGTGTTCTCCCCGGTCTACCTAACTACAATAGCTCTGCCGACAGAATGCTCGGCAGTTGCAACTCTGTCGCCAAATCGTGGCGCAGAGTTTTTGCGGCTCACTCACAGGTCTCGTCAGCTTCTGAGGCTCGGCTGCTTCAGCTTGTGCACCCTCATACAAATCCGGCGACTTCTGTCTGTTGCATCAGTGAAACAATAGTTCGGAATTCCGTCAACTGCGCTTAGTACTTCATCGATATAGTTGCTGCGCACCCTAGGACACAAAGCAGCTTAAGCGACGGGTCAACAGGGTGCAGGAGTACACTTAATTGGTGAGATCGAAGGGGCCCTTCGAGACGAGCCAGCTTTATGGTTGTTTGCGTACCGTAAGACTCTAGGGTCCGGTTGACGTTTAGGGGACTATCGTCAGCCAACTGAGATGATTGATAAGGGGCACTTATAGGCTAGAATCTCGCTGGGTGTATTAGCCGTCAAACTGAGATAAGGCCATGCGCCGTTAGGCATCGGGTCTGGCAGGATCCTCATCAGGTCCAAAGCGCCAGTCCAATTGAGCGCAAGACAACAGAGAGGCGTTTGACAATGGAAATGGACAGTGAGACCGCAAAGGTAAGAACGATTAGCAGCGAGTATCATGTATTGCCAGTGGATGGGGATTTGTTAAACATTGAAAGTGCTGCTAACGCCAGGGTGCCGCCGGGAATGAGGCCGGTTATCATTCAAAGGAGAAGTTGCATTTAAGATTGGATGTGACTCACCGGGAAATTATTGGGGTCTGGAACAAGTGCCGTGAGCACCTTGCTGGGATGGCTAGTATTCAACCCCTCCATTTACTCGAATTTTGAAGCTATGTCGGAAAATGGTGTGTCCATCGAGGATGCTGGGTTAAGGAGGATTCGACAGGAATACACGAAATAGGTTTTGCAGACGTGTAATTGCTAGATAAGTTATACTCATTGGGGGACATGAACGCCATCGTCGAGTCAGATACTCTATTCTTTGGGGACATTTTTTAGTTTCCCTACCGCAGGGCGACGGAGCGGAAGCGAAACTTGGCAACTAAGCGTCCGCAGGTAGGCGGCTACATAACGTGCAATGTAACTTAGCAAAGAATGAAAGCTTGCGTAAAGTTGCATAAAATCCAAGGAAATGACTCGCGAAAGGGGATGAATGCAACCATAGCGTATGCGCCATTTTTTCTTCGCTAGCGGTCGAAATTTTTGTAGCCAGACTTTCTGCTAACCGCATCTACACCCGGTCCGGTAGCAATCCGGAAGAATCTGGTAAACTTCCCGTGTTTGTGTACATCGTCAGGGTCAAATATTGAAATGCAGCGGGTGGAGCTGCTGTAAGGGGTGGGCGGACTGTTGGTACATGTGTATAGCTTTGGCCGTCTTTAAGGACCTCAGCGATTACGCTGCTTCAGTATCATCGCCCCCAAGTAAACGTCAGCACATTTGTGAGTGGTAAGATAGCACCCCAGGAACTGTTTGCGACAGTTATCTCCTCACTTTTAGACCACCGCACAGCAACTCACTTGACTGGATTTAGTGGGGCGTAAACGGCAGCTTTGTAACTGTAAGGAGGTTAATAAAATACCACGGCATCTACAACGCTAAATGATGGCAGTCCTCCAGTAGTTTGAAAGCTGGTGGGTTAAAGTTGGCGATGAACTTAAGGTAGGGAATGGCTCAGATGACAGTTGGTTGTTTATGTTTATTATGTAAGGCGCCGGTGGGCGGCGAACTTCGGTTAGTAAATTCATGTGAAATAAAAGCAATGCATATTGTTGGGGTACGGCAGAGGGTCGGTCGCGGAACCCAGTAGTTAATGAAGCAGTTTAGGTGACCGCGTGACACGTTAGTCGCTTCAGCTTTACTATGCAACGGAATTGGAAATAAATTCTCACATTCGACCACAGAAGCGGGGAAGTCGGCCGATTTGAATGGATCTCCTCCTCCCTACCTCTTTTCCGAATGACTATTTGTACTGTGACATTTGGAACAAGCAGAATATTTCGTTATCCCAAGATTTGTCATTGACTTTGTCCTTCTTCGGTTGCTCAGACCGAAGCAGAGGGTTGAGTTAGGGGACCTTACTGCACGCCTTTGACCAAACGGTCTTACCTACAAGAGAGCAGGGCATACGTACGGGTTACAAAACACGGGACCAACGGCTAATCGCTCAGTTCATACACCCATTGGATGAAGCTGTACATCCTAGGTACTCAGTAGACCCCTTCGCTACAGATGCGTACAGTCGGATGCTTCGTAAGGTGCCCACCGTTGGTTTAGAATCAGGGCTTAGCCATCTCTAAACTGCTAATGATCAGTCGGACCATTGAAGGACACCGGCATTCGTCCTAGGACCTTCATAAACACTCGCCACAGAGAGACAGCGCGCAGGATTTCCCCAACAGAGGCTATTTGAGGTGTACGTCACTTAGGAGCATTCCGAGGGCGTTCAGGGTGAGTAGCCAACTCGGAGGTTGACGCGCACCCCGACTGTGCTGAGGCATACTCCGTGGGTCCAAGGGCTCGATAAACGGGAAAGGATTCAAGGGTGTGGGAATCGACAGTTGCACCAGGTTCCGGTAAGTCAGGTGTCCTGTGTGCCACTTAAGTGACCTACGGGTCTGGAATTCGAATTGCTGACATTTCAGATCCCAGACCTGTAATATACTTACTCATTGTCGGCTAACTTTATCTTAAAGCATGTTCCGCATGTTGTTTAGTCTAACAAACGATGCAGTTGAGATTCATCTCGACAACAGAATCTTCCGTCCGGGATGTATCGATGATAGTCTTTCTAGATCGCAATACACCGGTAAATCGTCACGTTTGACATCACCCATGAATTGTGGTGTCTATTTACCATATTTGAAGTTCTCTACTTGCATTCATCGTTTTTGATGGTCAGCTGTAGGTAATCGACAGCATAAGGATTCTCGGAATCTTGGTTACAAAAACTGTTAAGGGAGAGACCAAATCAACAATTACGAGTGGCGGCGCACTGCCATGATACTCGTATTTCGTTCACGTCAAAAGTGCACATCATGATTTATAATGTTTTACTATATCGTCGTCAGATCTGGCCCCATTTGCGTTGAAGATTCTCGGTATCTGCCTGTATTTGACCACCGATATCTCAGAGTCATTGATTGAGTCTTGTGGAAACACTGAGAGGGCAATGACGGGATACATTATCATCTGTTGAGTGCGGACATTTGCTCTCTGACCGAGATAATTCCTCTACACCTCCAGTTTATTTGACGTGTTGCATGTGGCTGTCCAATATTTCCCTTTCTGCACATGCTGGTCAGAAGTGGACGGAGAGATGCCACGGTCAGGCTGCATCTACTTTATTTCACCAGGTGAGTTGAAGTAAAATGGACGAATCCCGTAATCGATGCGGTACTAAAATTAATTTGATCAAAATCGTGCTACTCAAAAAAGACCCACAGCCTGAACACAAGGGTTAATCGACAATTCCCTCGTTATACCGTTTCTCTAAACAATCAAGCAAAACGTTAGTTAGTGACGACCACAGCATCCGTCAATCCCACGTTCCGTCCCGACTTAATAATGAACGCCACGTGGTTTTAGCTCCAAGTGTTCCCGTATCAATTCTAGTGAATCTGTAAATTTCAAATAGACCTTTTGTTATCTGTGCAACCGTAGACCAAGTCAAGTACTTGCTTGGTCCGGTGGTGACAAGTCGTGCTGCACGAATTCTCCAACCCATGAAATTATAATTTGATGTTGACTAACTACGTGGTTCAATCGAATTCCAGAAGGTATTGTCTTAATAAGACTTGTCTTAATAAGACTGTACCATGACATGATGTGACGGCTTGCGTGACCCAACGAGCTATACAAGATGGCTTATCTCAAGCCGAGGACTCAATAATTCCTGAAAGGTCAATGGCTAGAGGCCTGACGAAGTACGCTCCCGGTTCTCCATGTCGGAGGATGATCTGAGCTAGCAGCTCAGTTGGAGATATGACCGTAAGCAGAAGGGCTTCTGCTCACCCAGTCCGTTGCCGTCGGGTTCTTGTTAGCATTACAAGCATCGGCTAAGAACCATAAACATTCTCCTGTTCATCGGCTGGACTCCCTAGCAGCACCCGACCGCCATTCCCCATGAGCTAGACGTCTACAAGTAATTCCATACGGCACCGGTCGTCGCGCAGGATAATCAGGACCGCGCTGCCCATTGCATTGAGCGGGGCGGGTAGTGCTAAGAACGCTACTGCTCACAGTTCCCTCTCTTCTGACTCCAACCAAAATGGTCGTGTGAGGGTATACGGTGAACTATCAAGCTTATTCGGAACGACTAGTGGCGTTTGAAAACGGTGTCCCATCTCCCCATTCCTGTTCAACTTCGTCATGGACGAGGTGGTGGAAAATGCATTATGGGGTCTTCAGGATGTAGGGATCGAATTGGGAAATAGTGAGAAGCTGTGTGATCCAGATTACGAAGATGACGTCGTGTGCCTGTTCAAATCTGTGGACTATGCACAATGAGCACCAGGCAGACTCTCGGGGCCTGCAGCTCCATTCGGCATGTGCTTTGAATTTCCAAAGTGTAGTTTTGTCACAGGACTGGACAACAGCAGTCCCGAACGTGATACTGAGTGAAGAGGAGCTAACGATTGTGGGCCGTTTCACCAATCTTGTTAGATGCGTGTGGAACGATGGTAGCTCGGGAATAGAGGTAAATAGGCGTATATCCAAGGCTCGAGCAGCTTACGCTTGAGTGAAACACTCGTGTAGTCGGCCTGATATTTCACTGAAGTTGAAAGGTCGTGTGCGCTGTGCCACAGTGCACTCAGTTCTGTTGTACGGTTGCGAGACATGGAATATTTGTGTGGGAGATGTTCGTCGGTTAGAGGTTTTCGACCACCGATGTCTACATAGAATGACTGGGATTTGATGTAGTGACTGGGTGGGTAATGTGGAGGTCAGGAATCTTATACTAAATGTTGGTTCTTAGACGACCTTGTTTTATCGTATGAAACCTAATAGAGTGCGCTAGTTGAGCCACGTGTTGCGTATAGCAAACACTCATCTGCCGTACCGTGCCCTATTGTGGGTTCCTCCCAAGAAATGAAAGAAGCCACCTGGAGGTCAATAGTTGACGTAGCAACTTGGGGTGGGAAAATGTACGGTGAACTTAAGTAAAATAGGTGTCTCACTCCTTCGTGGTTGTGGTCCGACAGACTCGTCAACTAGCTGGCCGGAGACACTGAAAGATATGGCGGTGAACTGTGAATAGTGTTGTCATTTTCTGTCGAATAGGAATGGTTGAAAGCGTGTGTTTGTACAGTTAGACTGTTCCGTGTGTTGGCTGCAGAGCATCTTTTCTTTCCCACCTGTGTTGGTCCACCCCCTGTTCCCCTAGGATATTCACTCTTTTTATAGAAACGTGTAACTCTGGGAAAAAGCAGCGGTTAGTGGGGCTTGCCTTGCTGGTTAACGCTGGACGATGAAGGAACTTTTAGCCGGCCCTTGGCTTCAGCGCCTCCAGCATCTCTTGGCAAACGTCATGTGGCCTGTTACAACTAAGGCACCTGTGGCGTCGGAACGACATGCATTTGTCCATCAAAAGTAGGGTGTGCATAGTATCAAACAACAAGGTGCATCCTGTTATACGGATCGGAGGTGTGGCCGTTGAGGTCAGATATGCGAATACTTGAGGGGTTCGAATACTGTTGTCATCGTTGCGTTGATAGAATATGGTGGGAGTGTCTTCACAATGACTTAGACCTTAAGCATGTAGAACAAGGCCCTAGGGTAAAATCTTCAAGAGTACTGAATATCAATGAATCAAGGTGGTTGGTACGTGTGTTGTGATTGTCCATGTAAACGCCTCGTACGATGTTTTCCGGTACAGGTAATGGTTGGGAGATGGGTCTAAATGACCAGTAATGACATGGTAAACGTACATAAACAGCCACAGAACTGCTTCGTGTAGGTGTAATTTGGATTTACAAGATCCTGCAAGCGGTGGATGGAGGCAGTTAGTGGTTCAGTGCCGCAGTCAGTGGCTTTATCACTCTCTAAATTCGTGTTCTCTAGAGCTATTCTTCTTTAGAATAGACGACGTTGTAAAGTGTAAGACCGGTTGTCCTAACGCGGACCTCGTATTACGTTTTCTTGCCCCTAACCGTTGTGACCACTGGTGTGTCACCCTTACTGGGCTCAGTACGATTGCAATGCAACCCAGACACTCGACCGGTACAACGAAAGGACAGTCGGAAGCGGAAGGAGGTTGAGTATATTTTAACAGGAGCGTGCGTGAGTAACGCGCAAACGGCCACCGCGCTGGTTAAGCAAGCGATCCGGAGGGACAAATCCATGTTCCGCTACAGAAGTAACGGCCAAAACCAGTCTTCTAGTGCAAGGTTAATGGCAGTAGAAACTGAACGGTCATGAGTTACCATCAGGACGCGTTTCTGTACCCGATCACAACTCAACCCTCATCCCTTAGGTTACAAGGGTTACGCCGCGTGACGACGCAGGGCTTCGCCGAAAAAAACTTTACCGTAGACCTACGAGGTTATCATATTGCCAGGATCTATCTACCTTTTTTATACACAATTGTGAGCTGATAGACAAATGCGACCCCACCGTTGCGTTGATGAGACAAAAAATTGCTTCCATAGTATAAATAGGCGTGATTCACACACTCAACTACTAGTTGATTGCTGGTCGTTATTTTGCTTAACTCTGCCAAATGTTGCTTTAATCTCAACTGCACTGGTCTTCACGAAACCTGTTTTGAACCATTTTCCTCCGCTGTTCATTCGTCGATATTATCGGCTGGTACGCTAGTTGACACTTATATGGAATCAGTTTTAGGCTCACAACGATATCTTTCAGATGTCTGGCCTGCTTGATGCACGAAACCTAACGTCTACGCGTGCGCGAATGGTTCCGCAAGCTCAGGGACATTGTTACCGACTACCTTGCCGCACCTGACGCGTGCTCAGAAATGCACACTTTCATGAAGTCAAACCAGATCACAACTGTCACATTCGTCTGAGGACCGCGGTAAACAAGCCAGTCAGAAAGAGAACGCTGGAAAACGTAACCACGGTTCAGTTTCACATCGGCAGTCTGTATGTTTTTACGAATATGGAACGATTAATTCATTAGAAGCGAATCAAATTTTATCATAGCTACTTCGAGGGATGACATTCAGCAAATGAAGCTCTTCAAACGTCGATTGGATTATGGGTCTTTGTGGTAATCTTTTACTTGTGCTATTAAAACGAAAATGCATGCATTTGGAGTTACTATCGATTCACTTAAGGTGTAACTTCTGGATTCGTTCCGAACGTTGACAAATCAGGTTTTCATTACCCGTACTACTACTACTACCTACTATATATCAGCAGAAGACAAATTGGCAAGGCTTAGAGTACAGAAGCCAGTGGGAGATGACGAATCTCTCTGCAGCAACTGTACTGCTTCGATAGGATTGCTTGAAGAGCGAATCCCGCAAGTGGGAATAAAATTACATTTACCGAACAAACAAGGGGTTTTCTTAGTTGAATGAATTCCGCATAGATGGCCCGTTGGGACGGGTGATCAAGGTAATGGGACCTTCATGTGACTTAATACGTCAAAAGTCCTAGTTTGGGACCCCGCTTATCTTTGATGCAGGCGATATTAAAAGATGATGCGGACTATCTGATGATTGTAGGCGGTATTTTAAACGTTTGGACCGAATGTCATTACGTCGGCTTCGAAAGAACGAAACAGTACCAACAGCATCTACATGGAAAACGTCAAATGTAAATCTCGTCGTGTCACTAACACTTTGCCGGGTTCATCTAGCTTTATCTACACAAATGCAGAAATCGGATGGATCGACAACAAACAACACTCCTGTCAGGTTGTTAATAGCGTCACCTCTAAACAGGTGTGAGCACTTTCCTGAACGTAATTATCCCCCAGCCAATCTTTAAGCACCTAAGAAATTTCTTCGAGGTATGAAACATGAAGCATTTTTAAAATGAATGCCGCCCTCATCTTAATTTTCTCTAACCAAAGACAATACCGAGGTTCCTCATAAAAATGAACAAAAACCTAATGGAACGCTTTGGTCTCTCTGATGAACTGGTAAGCTTGATCCGGTATCCAGCAAATTACAGAGTGCCTATTGTTTTTCATTTTAGTTTAGTGTGCGTAAGGCAGAACTAAAGACGGGCCAAAAGAGCGCCCGGATCTGTGTTCTCGGCAGGTTTCTTTGGTTTCCAACTCTGCAAGGAATGTGGATGTGGTTTCATGAAGGGAAGAATTTTTGGATCGGTACAATGATAATACATAAGCGTAGTTGCACATTATACGTAAATACCCAAGGCGGAAATGGGACGAGGTCACCCGACCACAAACATGTTCCCAGGTCCAAGCAAACTGCATTTCACCAAAGATACGGAAACCGTTCGAAATCTTCCAGCACTATCCGGTAATATATTCCGGAGCAATAAAATTCGGTATATAAGAACGTGGGTCTCAATAACAACCCACAGTAATTCGTTTACAGTTTCAGCCCATTCTGTACACTTCTAATGCCATACTTGGCACCATTAACTCTAATTTTGGTTTCCACCTTGCACCACCGAATAAGTGACAGACGGGCTATGAGAAGGCCACTGACTGCAGTATTTAGCCATATCGCTTAAAGCATCTAACCATCCCGTTAGGGGTTATGTCGATACCAACCAGATAACGCAACTCAAAGCAGTCTATTGACTGTGACTTTCATACTCTTCCTCCGGATCACGAACTGACACATCTGTTAGTTTTTACCCGCGCTGATGAACTGTACGTGCCGAGGAAGTCGACCTGCGGGCATGCGAACCTCATGTCCCAATCTAGTATTCCCGCCTACTGTCACAACGAGACTACACATAGACGTGGTGTAACGACTTGTGTGCCCCCACGATCCAAAGAGCGATACAGGATGACTTATCTGAAGCTGAAGATCTAATCGTGCCTGAAAGGTCAATGGTTAGAAGCCTGACGAAGTAGTCTTCTGTTCCTCCAAGTCGGGGTTGGTCTGCGTCAGCAGCTCAGTTGGAAAAAGGAGTGGAAGATTATTTATTGGGATTCCGCTCAGTTATGCCCGCTGCCTTGCGCCGTGAGACTGCAGGTATGAGTCGGCGTGCGGTTTATTTCTCATCTCGGCATGCGCTCCAACACACTGGAGCGCTGACATACAAAAGGACGAGTTCTACGACGAAATTGGCACTCTTGCTCAGAAGAGCGAAGTCTCTGACATAGTAGCAGTGGCAGGTGATTTTAATCCACAGGCTGGAGAACGTGGTGCATCAGGAACCTGTTTACATGGGCAGTGCGCCTCAGTTGCTCAGCGAAAAAATAACGAGAAAGGTTTCTCCAATTTCGTGCAGACAACATCCTATTCCTATCTAATAGGGCACTCAAGCGACTGTTGACTGGGATCCAGTCTAAAGGAGCTGCTTCAGCCTTCAGACTATTCCTACACCGCGTTGACCCACAGCTTGAACTGCTTCGTCTCCTGAAATGTGCAGAAAATATCTTGACGAGACATTCGGCCCAGTTAGTTGAATTGCTCTACTCTACTCTACTCGAATCCTGAACTCGTGTTTCACTCAAGCAGCAGAAATCAATCGAAAGTGAGTCTACTGTCAGAGCCAAACACGCCTGTTGGCCAGCCTGCATTGGACGAACTGAGGTTCAGAGGCTGACGAGGCTTGAGATGTGAACCAACAGGCTGAAAACCACCTACTACACTAATTGACAATAAACCGTTGTGAGTATCGGGCGTGTTATCAATGGAGATACTATGGGTAGGCAGAAGGGGCAAACAGATTGGGTTGGAGACAGAAGAGACAGGTTGAATAAGAGAGGGAACTCTGATCAGTAGCGTACCTATCCCTACCCACCCCACCTGCGTTCGATGCAATGGGTAGCGCGATCCTGATTAGCCTGCGCGACGACCGATGCAGTATGGAATTATTTGTAGGTGTGTAACTAAAGGGGAATGATGGACGGGTGCTGCTAAGGAGTCCATTCGCTAAGCAGAAGAACGATAAGGGTTCTCAACCAAAGCCTTTGGTTCTGACAAGAACCTGACCGCAAGGCAGCGGGTATAACTGAGTGGAAGACCGTTAAATAATCTTCCACTCCTTTTTCCAACTGAGCTGCTAACGCAGATCAAACCCCGACTTGGAGGGACAGAAGACTACTTCGTCAGGCTTCTAACCATTGACCTTTCAGGCACGATTAAATTTTCGGTTTGAGATAAGTCATCCTATATAGCTCGATGGATCACGGGGACACGCAAGCCGTCACACCACGTCAAAGTGTAGTCTCGTAGTTTAGGTTACAGTTTGTTGCGTTGTCACCATGCTTGTTTTCAAGCTCGTGTAATATATATACATGTTTGTATATATATATATATATATATATATATAGTGTCGTATTTCTTGTTGACTATACCTCTAATTTTCCCGGCGTTGTGCAGATTTCCTAAGAATATCATTGTAGCAATTCAGCAAAGTGACCTAACTGCCACTTTCAATATTCACAATGATTTTCATTGAACAGGCTCTCCCATTATTTTAAGACGGAAGTGATCCACAGCGTTTAGGATTAAGTGTTCCAATTCGTGCGTGACAGAAAAACATACCCGTGCCGGGAGCACCATAGAGTATAACTCCTTTGGGGGGCTTGATACCCATTTCCTCGTACAATTCTGGGTGCGTCAGGGGCAACTCCACCGATTCTTTGATTTCCTGTATTTGAGCTTCCAAACCACCGATGTCAGCATAAGTTTTCTTGTGGTGCTACATCACTGAGCTTATGAAGTATAAACCGCTGATAAAGCATATAAAGAGAAGTAAATAACGAGGCATGTTTATGGTTGACGAACGTTGTTTGGTTTGTTGCGTAAACAGGACATCATATTGTACAGGGCAACGTTACAGGTATAATCCCTCAGGTGTTCCTTCACTCTTTCTGTATAGCACGTTATCCTTCGCCTTCTTAAAGTCTTCATGGGTTACTTTCATTCTTCTTTCGCGTAGAGCAAGCAGACCAGCTTCGGTACAGATTGCCTGGAAAAGAAAGAAGTTAATGCCCAATAGAAAGGCGGTAAAAATTGTGCCTGGCAATTCGAAGATATCTTTTTGGTAAAAAAGTCTGCTGTATCGGGATAAAAATAGCCGAAAAAATAAATTGAATTTTAAAATGTGAAGTCAGTACATTGAATAAACTCCACTGCATTTCCCCAACAAAATTCTGGAAAAACGCAATTTTCTGCGGTTGTTAAGAGAACACTCAAGCAAGCGACCTTTACAACGTGCACCACATCAAAATTTGGCAAACTTCGCAGCAACTTAGCAAGCGTTACTTAGCGTGTCTTCATAAGCCACATAATAACATGTGCCTGGATACGAAGGTGATGTGCTTTATTCATTAGTATAATCTACGGGGAAATGACAGTTATGAATACCTTGAGTGGATCTAATGCAGAAAAACTCGTGAGATACGTTTCAGACAGTATCCACAATGAACATTTTTATGTAAGGAGCATCCTCCAATAAGACTCAATTCGTTTCGTTGACGAAAAATCTTATCTTTCAACGAAAAAGCACTATCACTGCGAGAAAGTCCCCTCATGGATGGGTCGGTTGACTGTTGCCCCAGCCTTGGAGAAGGGCTTGTGCAGTAAATACCTCGGCCGTCGACGGTCGATCATGTCTGATTATTTTTGAGCAATTAGATGATCCCTTGCATAACATGCGAAAGGAGGCTATGGGGTCGACTTTGTGACGTAAATAGAACAAGTGAAACAAAAAAACGAATGTGCCACAGTTGATTTTTTCATGTAGAACTCAGTGTCAGTTTCCGCGCTTGTGTGGGTAAACATGTCGTACTTCTCGCATATCACGAAATCACCGAAAAGATGTTGATCTACATAGTTTCTAGAGTGCGTTGGGATAATGTGAATGAATATGCAGCATTGGCACTTGAGACTGGGAGAAGTCAACTGAGAATCTATGGAAAAGAATATCTACACTTACTTTAATATCCGCGCCTGATAATTCATCTTTCGATGTCACGTATTCCTCCATGTTGACATCTTCTGCTAAAGTCATGCGACTAGTATGAATACTAAATATTCTGCGCTTGGTCTTTTCATCCGGCAAGGGAAACTCAATTTTCCGATCGATACGACCAGGCCGAATCAGAGCGGGGTCGAGTGTCTCGATTCTGTTGGTTGCCATGATAACCTTAACATCGCCTCGAGAGTCGAAACCGTCCAGTTGATTCAAAAGTTCTAGCATTGTTCTTTGAATTTCCCGCTCTCCTCCGGAATTGGATTCATAACTTTAAAGTAGCGAAGATTTCTATGAATGAATGTAATGTCGACACGGAACTATGGTGCAGCATCAAGCTGGGACAAGGATAACCACGATTAGTATGGACATGAATATCCCTACAAATGTCAGGTAAGAACATCATTCTTAACACAGGACCGGTTCTATCGAATTAGAGTACCGAATTTGTATGTACGACTACCGCGTTGCTCATCAACCGCTATCTCCATAGTCTTCCATTCAGTTTAAACTGTGACGATTAAGTGGATAAAGCAGTCAAGCGAATGACAACTGTCAGTTTTTCATATCCCCCAAATAAACATTTGAGAGCAAGGATTGCTCCACTCGATCCAGCTCGAATGTCGTCCATGGTGAGCGACAATTAAGAATGTTCTAGTCGTAACTGGCCTGTCACCTCCTTAGAGAATTGGATTTAAATGCGTGATACCAGTGGTGCTAAACAAATGCTCTCGAAGCATTCATGCTTAATAAATAAAAGCACATGATAAGTCATGTATGGTGCCAGACTGAGTGAGCAACTTTTATCACTGTATCCAACAAATCGTTCCGCGGAGAGGACTGTTGAGATCATCGCCTAATCATCAAACCACTTATTATACAGCGGCCTGATCAGAAAAGAACTAAGGAACTAAAAAGCCCGAATTAGAATGACTGCAAATACACAAACAAGGACTGGGAGCCATGAGTCAAAACGAATACTTTCGACCGGAACGGCTCCAGGAGCAAAGACAACCAGGTTTGTTGAATTTTTCCGCTGACGGACACGAGCATTCAAGCAGACAAGCTCACTAATTCAGTCTTTCGTGAAGGGGCTTGTTGTACCGGTCATCATTGGGCTCACTCTGAATTAACATGACAAATGACTGGGTGACTTGGGAGCCAGCGCTAGATATTTTACCAGTGAAACATGCTCGATGGGAGGTACGTACACCTCATAATTGCAATGAGACTGCAGCTTGACGTGGTCTGACGGCTTTCATACCTCCATGGCCTAACGAGCGATAATCGAGTCGAAGATCCAGTCATATCTGGAATGCTAATGGGTAAAGACCTGCTGAAATAGTTTCCTAGTCGTGCAGCGTAGTTGATTTGAGCTGGCAAGTCGATCGAAAAAATGAGTGGAGGAATAGCTGATTCAAGCAGACGGGCTTTCACTCAACCACTCCCTACTGCCTTACGGATAGGTTATCGTTAGAACTGAGGGCCTTGATTGGGAATCCTAATCGTTCTTTTACCTGACAGCATTCGTCCAAAAAAAATCTCAATGAATAGCACAAACAAAATGAATTCTATATTACACGGGTCGTCACGCAGGATAATCAGGACCGCGCTACCCATTGTCCCGAGCAGGGTGGATGGTGATAAGCGTGCGCCTGCCCCCAGTTCAGGTGCTAGGTTAACGCCCCATTGCCTTGTGGTGAAACTTTTGAGCCAAAGGCTCTGATTAGGGTTCCCAAAGGAAACTTCATTCTTCAGTTTGAACAACTGCGAAGTAACGATCGTCCGAACACCGGAATCCTTTCCAATTCCCGGTCTTCCGATAGAGGGGCCATGCAAGATGCTACGGGGTGCCGTAGCATTAGTGGAAAGGGGAAAAGTAGCTTGGACACATTATTCAAGCCTCATTGTTCACTTCACTTAGCTGTTTTCAATGTCCACAAGCTAAACCGGAGAGAACCACAAGCTTCTATCGGTAGAACTCTGGACTTTTAAAGTAGATGCATGCTGTCTTTGGAACGCGCACACAAAACCCCACTTCCGTAGGTTGAACGACAAGGAAACTACCGAAACGCATTTAAGAACAGCCCACATTAGTTTACACTACCCCATGTTCAATGGTCGCACACTTGGTCACTCAATCGATACCCAGCCTGTCTTTTTAATCCTTTAGCGAGTTGCACAACAAGCGCCAAAGGCAATTAGGCTTCGGATACTGTCAACCACCGAAACAATTATCATTCATCTGTCCAAGCCCGAAATCTGCTCTCAACGGAAGTTAGTCAGTGCATTACAATTTTTCTGGCCGACAACCGACCGTGCCACGCAGACGATTGGAAGTGAAGTAGGCTGGCGAGTGGATCAACATTATCAAGTTATCCAATCAGTTGTTTGCCGATGGTAGGGGATTCATCCACAGTCCCCATCCTGTTTTGATAATAGTGACTGAATTTGACATCTCAAAATTTTAGTTTTTCTTCCCAACTCCTTGGTAACTGTTTCCATATAAGTGTGTGTATTGGCTTGAGGACAGATTCACCGAAAACATATGTTCACCTACAACCTGAGTTTTGATTGCTATAATGGACTCATCTCGTGACCTAAGGGTGGAGTTAAGATTTGACAGGCTGTGCTTCAGAAAGGATAGGCTAGCTTTGTCTGCTCGCAAACTCTCTGACCACATAAAGTTGACGTCTGACACTTTTTAAAGGATAGGAAAATATGTAGCAGACGGTTATGATAAAACCATCTCGCTTTGCTATGGCACATGGAGCGCGTCGGACAACAAGGCCTTAAGGACCGTCTTGCTGGAAAATTTTGGATAACCAAAAAGGCGGTATTCCAAACCGGATCAGGTACGTAACTGGTTATGCCACTCAGGCATCAAGATGGACAAAATCCGGAGGAATGGGCACACGAGGAAGAATATTCTGTGTTTTAGTTATGAGAATAACTGAAAACTCAAAACGACTGCATAGAACGATATTGCAACTGTGCTTCAAAGACGAATTAGCGTAGCTACAGCTATCTCATTCTTGTCCTACATCTTTTTTGGGTGCCACAGCACAAGAGTTAAGTTACCGTTGTCCAGTCGTCAGGCCTCATGAACAAAATTGGATATCCCAATAACCCCACAGAGCACATTGAGAAGCAAGTGTGACGAACAAGCTTGTTTTCAGCTATTTGTAATCATACCAATGCATAACATTATATACGATTTACTACAAATGAGAGGGGGATGACAGGTTACAGTTCTAGTAGTCAAAATATGTCCACTGTTGTGTGTGTATATGCGTGTGTGTGTGTGTGTGTGCGTGAAATGAGCTTGTTCGTCACACTGTATTGTTTTTCAAAGCTGAGTCTACGTCTAGTCAACAAAAAGACGCGGAGTAAAATGTAGTCAATTATTATCATCGTACGGCGTTGAACAGCCTCATCAACTACCGCCACTCCTATCATATTTACACGCTTCAATAAAAGGAATGAGCATACAGTATGAACAGGCAGTGGATCTACACAGCGAGTTCCACAGCGTGAAACGTGTCCACGCTCCTAAACTTTCCAACAGAGGCGTTTCCAAGTTCTTTCTGATCGAGCCAGGGAATCCAATTGAGTCTTGAACTCAATAACATCTCATTACTCAACCCGACAAAAAAACCAACTTGAGATGAGAACCAACTAGACTACGCAGTTTGATCCTGTGACATTGTCGACCTAGACTTGAATTTACTTCCAGCTCAATCAATGTCACTGATTGCACCTGGTAGCGAAGGGCGGTCAGAGGCGAGGTCACAACACAGGGATATCTACATCTACATAGCGAGGCAAGCACCATACCAACACGCATACTACAAACTACAGATCTCAAATAATCAAGTTTCCATGCTTACTAACTAACTTTCCCTCGCTGATCGTCCAAGACTGGGTGAATGGATCGTAAGTTTCATTACGGCCCATGCACACTGATGGGTTGTATGCATTAGCTTGCTTACTGTTGTGCGATGCTTCACTGCTTCGTTTACTCAATATCACCGTTAATCAGCATAAACCTGAGTGCAAATCAAGGGCCACCGGAATCAGTGGGAAATATAAGCAAGCCTTAAAAGAAAAGAATCAGAAACATCATGTAAGACTGACCACACCTTCTAACTCTAAAAGATTTTTCCTCCCGTTACTAGCTGGCATCATGGGCGTCGCAGTAACTGGTTGTTTAGATCAACATAACCACTGGTCAGAAGACGTGGTCCACAATGCAGCATAGTAAATCAAGGTGCTTGTAAGCCGTTCGCAGTCTATGAGCGATATTGGGATTTTCAAATTTAATTATTTTAGATAAAGGATCCCAAAACTCCTCGAACTTCCTATGAAGCCGATCACAGTTTTCTTAAAAAGTACTTTCTAAACAAAAAATCTTTCCACGTAAAACTTTCACTAATGGACTCTTGTGACGCTTGCAGAATAGGCGCTTGGCAGATAAAAAACTACCCTGGACACTGCCACCTACTCAGTGGGTGAGTCTATCTTATTCACGACTGCCCACTACTTAGAGGGGAGTTCCTCTATCCGTAGCCCAGGAGTGCGTAAATTGGCCCTCAACTATGCTCAACCAACGACTATCAACAGTGGTGAATTCCTCAAATTCAGAAAGAAAATTTAGCATCATGGCCCGGACTACAAATTTAACAAACAGCATGAGAAAATCAGAGAAATCAAGAGAAAGGGAGCTTAGGTAAACAGTCATGAAAATAGTGACCAGTCATTACGGTACAATTTCGGATAGAAAAAACATCTGGCTGAACTAGAACAGAAACGGATATCCACTAGTATAGATTTTTCTACTGTTTTTGTAAAACCAGGGTGTTTACAACATACCGTTTTATTCCGACAGCGTCAATTTCGTCAATAAAAACAATGCTGGGAGCATTTTCCTCGGCCAAACGAAACAATTCACGAACGAGTTTAGGGCCGTCACCGAGGAATTTTTGGATTAGTTCGGATCCAACTACGCGAAGAAACGTAGCTGAAGTCTGATTTGCCACAGCCTTTGCCAACAGAGTTTTTCCTGAATGAAGCAAGAACATTATTGTATCGATAATTGTGCACGATAGTCTCTAATCATCATCATCATCGTTCAGCGTTAAACAGCAAGGCAAGCCTCACTGACTGCCGCCTTTCCCCTGGAGTTACACGTTTCTATAAAAAGAGTGAATATCCAGGGGGAACAATTAAGAAGTTGTTGCAACCAACACATGGAATAGTCTAACTGTAGAAACGCACACTCTCAATCATTCCGATTTGACAGAAAACGACAACACGATCGCTACTGTTCACGGTTTCTTTCAGTGTCGCCAGCCAGCTAGTTGACGAGTCTGTCGGACCACAACCACGAAGGGGTGAGACACCTACTTTAATTAAGTTCACTGTACATTTTCTCATCCCAAGTTGCCACGTCATCTGTTGACCTCCAGGTGGCTTCTTTCATTTCTTGGGAGGAACCCAAAATATGGCACGGTACGGCAGATGAGTGTTTGCCATACGCAACACGTGGCCCAACCTATCCAGAAGAACTAGAATACAAACAAGCAACGAAAAACGTGTGCGCGATGTAGACATTTAAGAACAGTACATGCTCAACTGCACGATTCAACATTTGCATATCACTCTCCATAACACTTCGGTAATATTGAACCGGCATCAGACCGGATTTCAAGCTCTATCTAGTTAACTTAAGAGAGTCAGAAAAACGGACCAATTCCTAGGTTTTTAAGTATTCATGTTCTAGTTTGAGATCACAAGCAGTGCTGAAGTGAACAATGACCAACAAACTAAATTTTCGAGCTGAGTGCGCAAGGGTGAAGTGCGCCAATCGAGCGCTCATCACAGCCCATTAGTCCTTCTGAAGATTTTACATCTGAACCTTTACACCTACCGGCTTGACGACTCCGCACTCCGAATTTGGTAGATATCTCTTAATACCACACACCCAAGATTAAAATGAATATAATGCGAAAACTGCTTTTGGTAGAGTCCCGATTTTTCAACATATGTAATGAAGTGAGTGCTTTCGAAGAGTATTTTCTCTTCGATCTGCTCTGGCGCTGGATTATGATTTTGTGACACGTTCGCTTGCGTTTCTTTTACCGGACATAGTGGCCGTAAGCTCTCGCTTCGTCAGAAGCTTTTGCTTGAGTACCATTCAATGCTTGATACATTCTGAGGTGGCTCTTTCATCGTGTTCTTAAATCGACAGAAATCAGGTCCAATGATATAAAAAAACACTCCACACTTCTGATCTTAAACTATGATCTCTATCTCATCGGGTGTAAAGAGCTTCGACGATTAGTGGCTTCAGAATTTGATAAAAGGTACGTCCATTCATCTATTGGTGCTAGCAACTAAGAGTTTTAAAGCATCATATGGATCTCTTGACGTCGATGTTGACTTCCCCTGCTGTAAACCCCGACACCGAAAACGGCAAAATTTTGTACGGTGATAAATTCATTTATCTGAAGTACATGCTGTCTTTGAGTAGGACACTAGTAAGAAGTGGTTTCCTTAGCGAGTTTTTCGCAATTAAAGCTACCTGGAGTACAAAGGGTGAAATCTGAAATCGAAACTGTAGAAGAACTACAGGCAATAACCAATCCGCTAACCTACCCTCTAAACGAGGAGGAATAAAAGCTGTCCAAAAAGCCGGAGTGATTATTTTTTACTGTCCGTCAGGTCTGTGAAAAAGGCAAATTGTGACACTTTGGGACAGTTACGAGTGGTACAAAACAACAGAAATCACAAAGACAGTGATTGCAATGCAGTTAAACGCAACTCGGTCACAGCTGTACAACGCGTTATTTGGAAGGAGAAAGGGCGCGTAAATGCAACAGTGTCTTTCGTCGCTCTGCTGGGACCAGGCATTCTGGGAGCGCACCAAACTCCGCTACAGGCCATCTAAGCCTTTGGCTCGAACAAGAGCTCGTGTGAAAGGCAGTGAGGTGTGGCTAAGTGGAAGCTCGTCTACTTGGGTCAGTTATCCTTCCACGCATTTTCTAGGATTGAGCTCAAGTCGGTCCCTAACACAGAGAACTAGGAGACTACGTCATCAGACCTCAACTGGTTGACCTTTCAGGCAGGCTTGGATCTCCAGCTTGAGGTAAACCATCCTGTATAGCTAACTCGGTCAAGGAGGCGACTAAGCCGTCACACAACATCAATATGTAGTCTCATAGGAGTTAATTAAGTGTGAGCGAAATAACCTATGAGGCTTACGTTTCGTTTGTCCACTCCTAACGACGGCGGGTCGTAGAGTGCGTAGAATCTTGACTGACGTCTCCACTTCAGGGCAACCAACCGACGAATATCTCCCACACGAATATTCCATGTCTCGCAACCGTACAACAGAACTGAACGCACTGCAGCACAGTACACACGATATATATCGGGCCGATGCCACAAATGCTTCAGTAAAGCGTTAGCTGCTCCAGCCTTGGATATACGCATATTTACCTCTACTGCCGAACTACCATTATTCGACACGCAGCTACTAAGATAGGTGAAACGGTCAACAGTCGTCAGTTCCTCTCCATCCAGTATCAAGTTCGGCAATGCTGTCGCCCAGTCCTGTTCCAGTATTTTGCACTTTGAAGGTGCAAAGCATATGCCAAACCGAGCAACCGATCTCGACAGTCCATCTAGTGCCCGTTGTGCATGGTCCGCAGACTCGAACAGGCACATGACCTCGTCTGAGTAATCTAAGTCGCATAGCTTCCCTTCACTTCCCAGTTCGAGTCCTACATCCCGGAGATCTCCTAAAGCATCTTCCATCACCTCGTCCATGACGAAGTTGAACAAGAATGGAGAGATCGGACACCCTTGTCTAACGCCACTAGTTGTTTCGAATGAACTTGACAGTTCACCGTATACCCTCACGCGACCACCATAGGTATGCGAGTACAATGCTCGCAACAGGTTCACAAACTTTGTTGGCATGCCTTTCCGGTGGAGAGCACTGAGTAGTGCCGGCCGATCCACGGAGTCGAAAGCACCTTCCAAGTCGAGGAAGACTACGATCGTAGGGCGGCGGTGCGTGTGGCGCGTTTCGGGCATCTGTCGAAGAGTGAATATTTGGTCGACGCAACCTCGACCTGGCCGAAATCCGGCCTGTTGTTCGCGGATATTACTCTCGCGAATCGGTGTCAAACGGCGCAGCATTGCCGAAGCTAACACCTTAGTGACTATCGGAA